>JAPQRP010000020.1:41720926-41731221 GCA_037367295.1 Apogon hyalosoma
GTGGCTGGGATAGGCTCCAGCGACCCCCGTGACCCTAGTGAGGATAAAGCGGGCTCAGAAAATGGATGGATGGAATATTGCAATTGCGATTTAATATGCGATTATTTTTTTTCAAGGTCCTCTTCTCATGTATTTTTCAACAAACAAGCAATAAATCAGTCTGTATTATAATAAACAATATCAGATTTATACATAAATATTTCTTTCTTATAGGCAAGGCTTATGTTAAGATAAAGGCAAATGAAGCATAAATTAATATGAAAGACAGTTTATTTATCTTATTCAATTACAGTTATAAACTTACTAAATACTTTGACTTGCAGTTTTGTATGCGTTCACCACAACAACTTAACAAAATTGTGCCAAACTAGAGTGGTGTAAACATATGTAATTTAAGTCAGTAATAAATCACACAAACTAAAGTGCAGATTACAACAATAATGCAAACAAATCTGTGGCTTCACCACTTCAACATGTCCAACTTTTCATGTTTCATGAAACATGATATGTAAACATGTGGACTGCACTTCTTAAACACTGTCTGAACTTAACTAGACAGTCTATAAATAAATAAATAAAAATATACATATATAAAAATAAAGCTTATTGAGCTCCAGTCAGTAACACCACACATACTAAAGTGCAAGAAAAGTGCAACTCTGTCTGCTTTTTTTTTTTTTAAATATATAGCTCAGGTATGGCAAACTGGCTAAAATGTATGTGTGAGGGCATTCTGTACAGCTTATCAACACCTTAAACCCAGGCTTGGTCACCAATGGGCATCATATCTTTTGCTATGAACTCCGTTATTGCCTGAGTTATTTCCACGTGCCGTTTCAAATTATTTTCATAAGGAGTAATACTTTTAAACAGTTCGGGCAGTGATCCCTGTTAGCTGGTACTTTGCTTACTTGAGGTTGATGCACTGGTCGCTGGCGTTTTAGTCATGCAACTATCGTACATGGCTTTGTGGTGTTTTATTAAGTGCTGATAAAGGTTTGTAGTGTTACATCATGAGGCAGCAACAGTAGCAAGGCAGGTTCTGCACAATACCTGATGTTGCGCAATATCTTCTTTGTTATAGCCACAATAAATCCACACAACTGATGTGCTGTCCCTTTGGTACTAAACTTTCTGCAGTGTCAGCTTCTGTCGAACCTGACGCAACAAATTAAAGCACAGCCCTGCCTGCTCCGCTCCCTCGCAAGTCACGTGACCAGTCAAATCGCAGCCTTTGTGGTTAGAAAATCGTGTTTTATTATATCGTGATATTATTGCAAATGCAATTAATCATTCAGCCATATTCTACAACATATTCTGCTTTGTGACACTGTTTGACAAAGCAGAATGCCTCCAGATGTCATTGAAGCATTCCTTTACGTATATTCAAATTTTAAAATCCAGCCACTTGAACAACGTTCCTTTATGTCACTTACATTGATGTGTGCTACTTAACTTGTTACCATAACTTGAAGTTACATATAGCCAGTAATCTAAGTCTGCGGACTGACTCGTATATCACATTCCTTACGAAAATATAGACTCACCCCACAGCTACTCTGTTCCACTGTCGACTGGGCAAAGTTATCAGCGTCTCCCATGAGGCCGAGATCAGTTGCTCTATGCTGTGGTTCTCAGACACAAACTGGAAGCTCGGCAGAGGAATGAAGTGCAGAATATTTTCAGAAAGGTCTGGACTGCTGTGATACAAGTAACCAACTGCAAGAGCCAACAAGGCAGCAGCTGCAGCCTTCCTCCACATGATGAAACAATACTCTGCAACACAGCAACCACACTGCCAGTCATTAGTACGGGTAAAGAACAGTAAAGACACCAAATCTGAGGTTAACTGTACATACATATATAACATACATATATTTGTGTTGTTCCTGTTCTCCTTTAACATTCTGGAAAAAATAAAATACAGAAAAATGATAAAGAATCACTGCACACCAACTGGAATAAACATGGTAACCAAGTGATTGTAATGTTTATAGCTCGTAATGCAAACAACTCTCTAAAATACCGTAATACACCGACACATGGGCATGTTAAAGGATGTTAACTGAAAGAAAAGTTTGGAGACTGCTGTTACTCAGTGACATGATCTGAAATAGAGATCACATGATCAGTCAATCACTCAAGCTTGTGAAACAGTGCAGCCTCATCAACCCCGTTCAGACCAAAGGTTTGCAACAAAGAAAACCTGTTTAATCCATTGTGAGTGAAGGTTTAAATGTGAGCTGTCACCATGGTCTGTGTTTTCACTGTTTATTACAGGGGTCATCCACTGCTCTGGGAATCACTTTTGTGTGTCGCTAACATCAGACAACCAGTTGTAGTAAATAACTCACTACCACTGTCCTCCTTCATATTATAAGATCCGACAAATTATATCCAGCTACAAATGTGACGGTAATGCTAACATTGGTGCAGAGAGCAGTTGTTGTGGAAACGATACACCATCTCATTGGTCTGAACTGGCAGGCTTTCAGAACGATACAGACCTGATCTTGACAGCTTTGCATCTCATATCACTGCACTGATGTGAACTGGTCTTTACACACAGCTCTGATCCAGTTCGAGAAGAATTAATTTTGTCCTCTAGCTGAGACCAAATAATATGTCCTGCCTTTAAACCTGTGATGAACAGGCTCATATTTCTTTATACATGTGGGATACAAGGACATTTATACAAAATATTGTTCAGTCATTCGTGCATTTGCGTCTCACAGTATTCCCTGAGGCGCTGTGAACTTGACCTCATAGTAACACTGCAGCAGAGGCACAGTGAAGGAGGAGAAGAACAGGTTCACTTGATTTTGCCAGCTTGAGTTAAAAAATAAAAACCTTTTTGCTATAAAGGAACCTGTAGACTCTTTTGTGCCACAAAGCTGCAACATACCGAAAATTAAACTTAACATGCTTCGAACGTCTGACCTGGCTTCTGTGCCTCTGTTATACTATCTGTTGTCATGTTATGTTTTTTTTGTTTTTTTTTGCAGCTGAGAATTTGCCGCTGCTGAATGTATATAGTGGAAACGCTGCACATGGGTTCTGCTTGTGGCCACCCTGCTTTCCAAGTGTTTGCGTTCTTCACACAGGCTACATATATTCGTTTGGTGCACCTCCATATTGTATCAAAGGCCCCAAACTGAAACAGTTTGGTACAAACGAGTGCACAGTTACACCCCTACTAATCACCAAACGGGTGCACAATGACAATGTAAGAGCCATGGATGAGTAGACTCTGGTTAACTGGATGGCCCTCCAAGGCAGTTTGACAACCCACAAACCAGAGCATTGGCTTCAGCCTGAAAAATTTTTGAAAATGTAGTGTAGATTCTTTCTTTGACAGTCACAGTTTTACTGTACCTTTCAGTGACATAAAAGCACTAGTGATGGGAATTTTGGCTCTTTTTGGAGAGCCGATTCTTTTGGCTCAGACACACAAACGCCACCATCACACATCTTGTCTAATCACATGCTGCTTAAACAGAAGAAAAAAAAAAAAAAAAAGAGTTGGCTCCCATCGTTCACTTCTTAGAGCCAGATTGTTCACGGCCATCCCATCACTAAAAAGCACACTCCTCCTCCTCTGCTTTCCCTGGTGGTTTCAGGTGACCAGTACAGACGGTTCGGGGTCCCAAACCCGCTTACTGACAGGGTCTTGTTTCACTGAGCCAGGACTCCATGAACGCCAGGAGACAAGACTCCTATTTCTCTTATGAATATGGCCCATGCCTCCAGTTCATGTATGTTATTCCTGATGGGCTGCACATTGCACAGGAGAAGTATAAAAACCAAAGTGAAAGAAGGAACTCCTGGCTAAGAGTCACTCGTCCTGGTGTGTCACGTCCCTCCCCTCCATGACAGGTGGAAACGCCAAGGAGTAGCATTGTCACAAAAGAAAGTATTAAAACCTCAGTAGTATTCCAGTAAAAAGTGTTGCTGAATCATTAATGATTCACTCTCACTCACCACTATGACAAAGACAGGTAAAAATCATTTAAAATCCATGTGTAAAATCAACACCTAACCACTGGATTGCAGTTATGATGTTTTCAGACATTTGACCTGGGAAATGTAGGTCACAAAATAGGTCTGGGTCATTGATTTCAGAATTTGTCCAAGCTGAAACCATGTATGCTTTTTACATGATGTATGTATGGTAAAAAAAAATTTAAGGTTCCAGCTGTTTACATATTTCCTTGTTTCCATTTTCTTCCTCACCTCTCATCTTTAAATGTCAACTCCAGCTTGTTGCCATATCACTCCTGTTATAGTTCTTTACTTCTTAGTTTTAGTTCTATCGTTCGCTAGTCCTCTAGTTGTCAAGGACTTTCTAGTAAATAGACTCAGGGTGTTCATCTTCTTCCTCTACTGAACGTGATCTCCTTGGTGTTGTCTCTTCAACTCAGCGGGTTGAGTACTAAACTGTATCATGGTCCTAACGTCACTATGGTGACCATTACTGTGATAAAACCAGTTGGATTTAGCGACCCCGACTGATACGAGTATGAGTTTTTCAGCTAATACTACATGAATAATGACTGTCTGTTCATTCACTTGGAATGAATCAAAACGATTTAAGATCCTACAAACAACCGGATTGACAAAAACGGAGACTGACACACCTCCATATACCACCACGTCCCCCTTCCGTCCCCCCTTTTCACATATAAACTCTAACCCTATAGACTACAAATCATACATAAAATAGCTCTAACCCGGACCCGGTTGTGGTTGGATCTGACTGAATAGTGTTTTTTTTCCTAAAACTACCAACTTATTTAAGTGACCAATTTCACAACACAAATCTTGCCCCGTAGTTTGGAGATTAGTTTTGGTTCAATCTGACTGAACCCGGGTGTAAACAGATTTTTAAAACTGACTGCTCGTTAACTGTAGATGAAGCTAATCTGACATTAAACATCTTAACAGCCAGTGAGTTCAACACATTCATAACAAACAAATGAAACTGCTCGAACCGGGTCACTCTGTACCGGGACACTCACCAGTCCGTTTCACGCCTCCTTCCCGTCTCCCGTTTTTTACTTACACAACACGAACCGGACTAGGAACCGTACAGAAAGGCGGTTTAAGACTCTCATTGATCAGCGGCAGACCAGGTGAAGACGGTCTATCAGAACACACACTTCACAGCCACATCCGCTACCGCTCTGCGCATGTGCCGTGTCCGTTACGACACATTTTACGTTATACGAGTCCGCCATCTTGGATCGGTTGAGACTTGACTGTAGCCACTGTAATAAGAGGACGAACGCGGCATAGATATATAAAGAAGGGCTAGATTGACTTACGCGCGCTGTTAGCCAATGGAGAGCGACGTTACCTCAGACAGCTGGCCCCACTCATAACAATGTCAATGGTGCATGTACTGTTTAAAAAAACGTCTGGCTCAATTTTCAACCGATTTTCAAACGGTTTGATTTGTTATAAACGTCAGAGATGTAGCTATGTTCCTGCATACTTAATGCATAATTTTAACCATGGTCTTTCATAAATATTAAGCAGATAGGTAAAGCAATAGGCACACACAAGGTGTACCTATTAAATCATTATATATAAAACATTTAATTGTTGCATGTATGTTATACTAGTAATATTTCTATTATAATTAAAACTAAATGCATAATAATAAAATATATGTATTTATTTAGAAATAAACATCTGTATCATGTATATACACACACATACACATATTTGTTGTTTAGAGATGAAGCATCAAGGTTTAAGGTTATTTTATTTATTTTTATTATTTTTATTTTGTCTTTGAGAAAAACACCACATAAACACAATACAGTATAATAAAAAATGTGCACACAAACAAATAAGAAGACAACAAATAACAAACACTCAAATCACACCTGTCAGTCAGAACTGGCCCACCAGCAATAATACAACCCTAACATAATAATACAACCCTAACCCTATAATGCAGGTGAAAGGTGATCCCACGTTGTCTACTTTTGACACAACAGCGATTACAGCATCCGTAGGCTGCACAAAAGTCATGCATCTGCACAAGGGAGTATTTCTGTAAACACAAAGCCAGCAATTTCCTGTGTCTTAATGTATCTCAAGATGTTTTGTTGTTAACAAACCAAGCTGTTTGGAAATTATGTGAAACTCAAGTTATTTTGAAACGAAAGAACAATTCTGCCTCTCCCGCAGATGTAAAATTTCTGGGTCAACTTTGTAATGTACAAGGTCTCACCCACAGCCTCGTCTCTTAGCCAAGTTAGACAGCTTTATTAATACAACAACATCCACAAAGACAGTCATTTAAACAAAAAAAGTTGTCATAAAATCGTTATTGGTCTCGCGGAAGCCTATAAAAATTAAAATCTCGATTGTGGTCTCAGCCTTGATAACTTGCACAAATAGCCGGGATACAACTATGTTGCACAATTAAGTTGTTTTTCGAAAGGAAAAGCGGTAATTTCAACATGTCCAAGCATCTTGTATCATAACTATGATAATAAGGTTTTTTAATAAGGCAAACCGTTTGTAAATCCGTCAATATTTCGGCGAGTTAAGAGTATTTTTGTTTAAGTTGATCACTCACCTTCCATCAGCTACCATAGAGCGTACCAGCACGGTTGTCTGAGGTAAGAAGCCACCGTTGAGCTACGCTGGCGAATCCTGTTTGCGCCATCTAGCCTTTCTTATATATCTATGGAGCGCTGCGCAGCGGTTGGTCCTTTCGGAAACGGTCATGTTCGCAGATCTCATTTACGCATGCGCATTGTAATCTGTCATAATCTGTCTCATCTACGCATGTGCATTGCATATCTGTCTGAATATGTCAGAATGGTGGCTAGTACGAAGCGGAAGAAACAAACAGGCTGAATATATTCATACAAACAGTAGCGACAAGAGCACATTCATTAAGCGGCATCTGTAACTCTGCAGCACAGGATTGGTGAAACAGGTCATTTAGCTTTGATTAAGAAATATTCCAAAACGTCTAATATGCCCGGCTTCCTTTAAAAGAACTATGTTTGTAATAAATAAATAAATGTAAAGTTTCGTTTAGCCCGGTGGGTAAAGAAATACACAATATACTTGCAAATGGATTGTTGGTAAAAACTTGATCACTAAGCAAAGACTGTAATAAAGCAAGCAATTCACTTACCCTCTCTGTAGAATACATGCGATTTCTGTCTTACTCTGAGTACAGTTTTACTGAACGTAAAGTCATTGCCTGGATTTGTGGATCCCTCTACTTCTCTTTTCTTTGGCTTTCGGTGGCCTGTAAAACGATAGTTCCAACTGCTTTTCAAACCTGTTCATACATCAATTGCACAACAGCTCTTCCCCATTTTTATTAAATATTGTTCTTAAGTTTAGATGGTATTGAAGTCAACGCTGAAACTCATTTCCCTCTTTCTGCCACTCAGTGGGCATAATAGCGGTGACTTCTGCTAGCTGTGATGTCACGGTCATACCCTCTATAGATGAAGCAACAGACCTAAACATCGTCTTTCCCAGTTCAAAGCTTTACAACATGGTCAAACAAAATTTTTCTGCTCTCGAAAAGGAGTGGGAAGAAGTATAACTTATAGACTCCCACCCCCTTTTTATAAGCTAATAATTAAATCAATTCCGCTTCCTTTGCTTTGTTAACATACTTTTTTCTGTATATTTTCCAATAACACAAGGGATCCATACAAACCATTTACATACACTTTTTTAGTCACCTCACACACAATCAGATTTGCATAATCAACCATTTTTAATATAAACTATGATGTTTATATGCACTTTAAATATTTACTACAAATACAGTGTTTAATAGATGTGATAGTATCTCCTAATCATCAATCATATTAATTTATTACAATAATGTCTTATTTTATCCATTCTTCTACATTATAACTAGATGTTCACTTATTCAGATAATGTTCCATAGTTTGTTATTATACTGGATTTATACATCAATTTAAATGCAGAAATTGAAGAAATTTTTAAGTTCTGGTCCAGATTATTCCACAGATGTACCCTTCTAACAGAGATACGCTGGCTTTTTATGTTTGTTCTACACTTCATTTTGTTGAAGATTTCAGTTCCCCGTAAGTAATAATTATTTTTGCCTGGGCTCAAACATCTCCTGTAGACTGTAGGGGAGCATATGGTCATGGGCTTTATACATTATGATAAGAGTATTAAGGTCAACAAGATCGTGTAGTTTTAGAGCATTTCATTTTATAAATAGGGAATTTGTTGGCGCTAAGTACTGTGCTCAATTAACAATTCAAATGGCCATTTTTTGAAGTAAGAATATAGAATTAATATTTGATTTATAATTATTACCCCATATAACCACACAGTAGTTGAGATATGGAAGAACAAGAGAATTACACAGTATATGGAGAGATTTCTGATCTAGAAGGTTTTTGGTTTTAGCTATTTTTGATCTAAGAAAATGTACATGCTCTTTCCAATTTAGATGGTCATCAATTATAATGCCTTAAAATTTTGTTACAGACACTCTTTCAATTTCAGTTTCCCTGATTCTAATTTTAATTTGTTTGTTATTTTTCCTTTTTACCAAAAATAGTAGATTTGGTTTTACTGAGATTTAGTGATAATTTATTGATATCAAACTAATCTTTCAGTATGGCAAGTTCCTTTTCAACTGTATCTAAAATTTGATTTAAATCTTTGCCAGAGCAATAGAGGCTGGTATCATCAGCAAATAAAATACATTTTAGATTTTTTTGAACCTGACAAACATCATTTATATCTATATAATGAATAGTTTGGGCCCTAATACAGAGCCTTACGGTACTCCATTTACCTTTCAGAGTTTACATTATTTATGTGTACATATTGATATCTATTGCTGAGACAGCTTTTTAACCAGGGGTCCATTTCACAAAGCAGGTTTAGTGAAAACTCTAGCCTGTTCCACAGACAGTGGTAACTACTAGTAACAGACTCTATGAACCTAACCGGGTCGGGACCAGGTTTTTCTCAATGAAACCCTGAGTTTCTCTGTCTCCGCCCTCTTTCAGCCACTCACGGTGTTTGATTTCCTCATTCATTCAGTCAGTAGGCGAGTTTCCGTGTAACACAGTTCTGCAATTCTGTTATTTAAAGACAAAAAAAATCTGTCAGTAGGCCTAAATTAGAAGTCCATTAGACTTAGTAGGTGGAGACTGTTTTGACTAAAATGTCCTTTTGACAACGATCCCCTGGATGAAGGTGCAGCATTACTGCGCAGAGAATTAAATATTCATCAGGAAATTGTTATCAGACCACGCATAGATGTTCTAGCGTTTACAGACAATTATCTTTTTACACTGCAAAAATCTTACCAAGTGTATTTTTGTCATTTCTAGTCCAAATATCTCGTGACACTTAAAATAAGACATAATCACCTAAAGAGTAACTTTTCAGTGAGATATAACAAACTTATTTTTAGACAATAGATCTGGAAAATCTGATTTCAAGCAATCTTGCCAAGATAATTTTCACTTGTTCCACTGGCATATTTTTTTTTATTTTTTACTTCAATTAAGCAATGGAACAAGTGAAAATTATCTTGGTAAGATTTCTAGATATAAGATTTTCCAGATCTATTGCCTAAAAATCAGTTCTTTATATCTCACTGAAAAGTTACTCTTTTGGTGATTATATCTTATTTTAAGTGTGATGACATATTTGGACTAGAAATGAGAAAATTACACTAGGTCAGATGTAGATTTTTTCCAGTATGAGCGGTACCGTTTCCCATCACAGTCCATCACCTACATACTCAACCTAATCCATCCTTACATTTGCAACATTACCAACCATAGACATGCTCTCACATCCCACCACAGATTGTGTGTTGGGCTGTGTTTCTTTGCAAATGGGAGTTTTTTGTATAATGGTGTCTGCACAGGGCCATGCAGAGACCTTTTGAAGAGCAGGGGCTCAAATTAAAAAAAAAAAGGGCATATGGAACAAAATTTTCAAACAACACGTCAACTTTATTTAAAACTAAATTTTAACTAGAACTGCAAGCAGTTATGAACGGGGGCCAAGCCTCCCTGTGCCACTCAGCTCCCAGGCCCCACAGAGGCCAAGGAACTCATCCCCAAAGTACGACGGGTTGGGGGAAAGTTTATGAATGTGTCATTTAAAATGATCCGAATGTTAAAACTAATGTTAACCCTTAAAGACCCAAACAGCCACTGATGACCTAAACCATCTACTGATCTAAACTGTTTAATACCTGCTGATCCACTAATCCTATCAATACATGTCAATAATTGGTGTAA
>JAPQRP010000020.1:41738990-41751993 GCA_037367295.1 Apogon hyalosoma
TCGTCATTTGCATCAAGTATTTTGGAAAATCAAACAAAAACATCATTTGCATAATAATTTGGAACGCAGTGTACATGAATAATGAAATAAGTAATTTTTTCATTTTCCAACTGTGGATTCTCAATTGAATAAGAAAAGAACCAATGATACATGGATTCATTTAGCCAAGGAAGATCTAAAAGTCCAAACAGGTGAATATCATCAATATAAACAGATTTGTACCTGTTGTTGTTGTTGAGGTGATGGAGAGGACGGAGCAGTTGATGATGAAGGCCATTGTCCGCTACAGGGAGGACCCAGACCTGGAAAACGCCATTGACTTCATCCAGAAGAAGGTGAAAACATTCCTGTGGGTGAAGTGATGGAGATGCAGATTCTACGCTGGTTTACTGACATGTTGCTGTTGCCGTGTGTTCAGTTCCAGTGTTGTGGAGTTGAGAGCTATAAGGACTGGTCCCAGAACGTTTACTTTGAGTGTTCGGATACAAACCCCAGTCTAGAGGCCTGTGGAGTCCCATTCTCCTGCTGTGTCAACCTGCAGAACCAGGTTAGGAGCGTTAACGTGAATGAGTTGGTAAAGGCGTGGTCATGTATTAACGTATGTGATTGACTCTGCAGACGGTGCTCAACACCATGTGTGGATATGGCGTTCAGGAGCTGGAGAAGTCCTCGGCCGGTGAGGACGTCTACACCATGGGCTGTCTGGAGAAAACCATCTGGTGGGTGAAGAACAACCTCCTGCTGGTGGGTGGACTGACCGCCGGGCTGCTGCTGCTGGAGGTAAAACCATGATCACAGTCCCAAAGGTCTGGAAACAATGACACAGTCCCAACAAATGTCGATTGGTATGTCCAAATACAGGGAAAATGTAGGTAATTTTTTGGTTAAAACTGTCTTTAGTCTGATTTAGGACGCACTAGTCACTTTTCCATTGACCCTCAAATTACGTGACTATAACTTGCACATAAAAATTTACCTAATGGAAAAATGACAATTTTGCCAAAATTCTCATTTTTCGATTGGCAAGAGGTGGAGTTTTATTTATTTATTTATTTTGGCTTCACATTAGGAAGTTGTAGTAAGATTTTTATTTTCTCCAGCTGCAATTTTAGTCTCGTACCAGTAAATCTAACACCAGTTTTTGACATTTCAGCTCCTCCCCTTTCTGTGATTGTGCTCAGTGATTGGTCAAAATCAGGAGTTCTTTAGGTCAACCAATCAAGAGACGGATAAACACGAATGAGCTGTGAATGCACTTTTTAGAATCTGCTGTTTCTATTCTATTCTATTCTATTCTATTCTATGATCATGAACACGTAAACTGGCATGTGATTCAATTTAGGGACATTTAGCATTTTTTGTGCAGTAATGTGCTGTTTTCCTGTTATTTTAACTCTGGTAAATCTGGTATTTTCACTTTCTTTTATCACAAACTTTATCTGTATTGACATTCACTCTGGTCTTAGTGTTATCAGTGTTTCAGCTGTGCTTGTTCTTAACCCTATAACACCAAATGTATCATATTTGAGCCATGAGTTTTGAAGCCCTCTTCATGATCAGTGTGATATTTTTTTTCTTGAAAAACCTGATGTATACAATTAGATACGTGCAATACACAGATAATCCACCAGGGGGAGGAATTCCTTCATCAGAGGCCTTTCCAGTGACACTACAAGACTATCATTAATGATGAAGGAGGACGAACTTTGACAATTTAGAAAAGGAATTACCAATTTGTTAGACATATTTGTGTTATGTTTTTGTTTGTTCAAAAATAACAATATTTGAGCATTGAGACTTGATGGACCAAATATGATACAAAATTAAAATTCATACATCGAAATTGATATTTAAAAAAAAAAAACAAAAAAAAACCCCAACACTTTTTTGGTTGTTCAGAAGGACCAATAAAGGCTCTAGTTTAAAGAACTGGAATTTTCTGTCAGTGATATAATGGTTCAGGCTTTACAGGGTTAAAGCGTTCTATAAATACATTTGAGTTGAGGTTCAGATGAATAAGTGTCGATGTGTGTTTGTTTCCTTCTGTAGGTCTGTATGATCGGTCTGGCTGCTGCTCAAATCTCCTGGATTAAAAAAGTCAAAAAACAAGAGAGAGAAAACTCAGTGCGGAGTCAGTGGGAGAGGAAGGACAGCTACTGGTTTCCTGCCTTCGCCGACTTCGATGACGAATGAAAGGTCTTTGTGATAATCATGAGCTGCTCAAACCCAGCTGTGGTGGATTCATGTTCAAATGGTAAATGGACTGCACTTCTATAGCGCTTTTCCACCTTCATGGTGCTCAAAGCGCAGTTCAAAGACCTGAATAATGATGCTTGAACACTGTGAATTTACAACAAGAGTTTTATCAGGTGAACAGTTTCACCTCAGACTTATTCTACCTCATTTTATGCTGCAAAAACACATAAAGCAAAAAAATGTGAAATTGACAAAAATACATGATGCATTGCCATAGATGTATATTTTAATTCAAAACAGTCTCTTTTTTTCTGTCAAGTTCTTTTATTTTCATCTCAGTGCATCTTTTGTCATTTTTAGTTCATTTCACCAACACTGCTCATTTTTTAACACTTATAAACACCTCCATCGGACACTTTCCTTCTGTTTCAATATGAAAAATGAACTCACATATATTTTAACTATACATTTTCTTTCTTTTCTGCCATTTGGTGACTGCTCGGTCGGACTGAAATAACAGCATTGCAACACATTTCGGTTCCTAACCCTAAACTTGAGAAACTAAACAAGTAAATTGTCTTTTAAGTTTCCTTTTTTACCACTTAAATACTACTTGGTGTCTCTTAAAAAATAAATATGCCAATAGCTGCATTTCAGACACAGTACTTATGTTATTATGTTATTACCTTTCAAAATAAAAGCTTTTAACACATATAATGTACAACTTAACATAAGTTGCTTTTCCATCGGACATCTGCGCAAAACTTTACCCATATTTACTAACTGTCGAAAAAACTGAAGTGCGTAAGGTGGGTTCTTCCATTAAATCACAAATGTGATGATTTGTTTATTTATTATCGTGAGATAACAGGAGAAGTCATTCCATAAACATGGAGAAAAACGTAAATATGGTGTTGATTTACAGATATATTCATTATTCTTCTGTATTACTCCTCTATCTCCTACTAAATTCTAAAATGATGTGGTTTCCTGGTGTGTCCACACTTACTCACACATGGTTCTTTTACACTCTTCTTCTCTTGTTGTAATGTCTGTTAACAGCCTTTTTTTTTTTTTATTTGACTCTAGTTGTGGTAAAAGCTCTTTCCATTGCAGTTTTGCATGATATACCAATTGTGCTACGCCTGAAAATCCACCTCTTGCCAGCGCAAAAAACTTTTAATTGAAAAACGAGTTTTGGCAAAATTGTCATTTTGCCATTAGATAAATTTTTATGCACAGATTATATTCGTGAAATTTAAGGGTCAATGGAAAAGCAACTATAGAAACTCAGAACATTTCATTAAAAAGTAACACTTTAAGGTTTAGCTGCATATAATCACCTTATTTTATTTCATTCTTGTGAAATAGACACAAGTTAAAAGTTAATGTTGACCTAGTAAAAGGGATACGACAGCCACAGTTTATCGCCATAATGAAAAACTAAATAACAAACATGTCAGAATCTGGACATTTCTAGAAACATTTGTTAGATCACAGTTGAAATAAAATATATAAAATACTCCTCAGGGTTTCCACTACATGAAATGATCCTGGCGCACCGCTACGCCAAAATAAAAGCTGCCATGGGTTCAGAATTATGATCTTTTTCTTCAGATGTTACAGATGTAAATTATATTATATGAATGGATCCATATAAACATAAAGTTTATATTTGTGCACATTTATGGAACATAATAAGAGTGTGAAACTGTACTCATGAAATGTGACACTGCTTTGCATATAACTTAATTTTGAAAAATGAATGCTGGACTCTCAACTTCCTGTGCGGCTCGGAGAGTGGTGGCAAACAGACGACAGAGTGGAGTAAAGGGAGAGAAGAGGGTGAGAAATGTACCTAAGCAAGAATAACTTTAACCAATATTTTGCTCAAGCCTGTGAAAATGATGATAATGTTAACATTAATGTTAATAATGCAATGTTAGCGACAGTAACGTTTAACATTAATACCCCTTTGGCCAATTCTGACTGAGGGGTAATAAAACTGGTATCAGATTCCAAAAAAAGACTCTTGTTTTTGTGTTTGTGTTTTTTACTCGACTGATTTTAGATTTTTAATTCTATAACTGCTTTTATAGTTGTTTCTGTATTCAGAATCCTGGGTACTTTACAGAACATAAAAACTACATTATGTTGCACTGTACAGTTGTATTTTTGCAATGAAAATAAAGTTTATTCCTGTTCCTATTCATCTCTCCAGTATCCTGATCATAGAAGTCCTTCTAATCACCAAAAGGGCACATAATCTGTACAGTGGTGTGGTCATGGCAAAATAGTTTTCATAGTTTACTTTTCCTTTCTTTTTTTCTTATTTTCTCACCTTGAGCCATAAACAAAAATACCAAATACTTAATAACCGTCAGTTTTTTTTTTTGCCCCTTTAAATGCCATGTTTGTAAAGTAAACAAACCATATTTTTTATTGTAAAACACAATTATTTTTAAAAATATTCTACATAAACATTTGCTTTTATTTTTTCATCCTGGCATATGTCAGTGATTATCACCAACATTGATTAATATACATTATTATTTCTAGTTCTAAAAATGTTAAATATGTGTGCATTTTATACTCACTTGGTAGAAAGATGTTAGTGTAGGAATTTAACACTGTTTATTATGGGATGGTTTAAGTGGATAGATCAGAATTTTAAAAATCATGTAAAAATGAACAACTTTTGGATTCTGACCTAAAACAAACTGGGAAAATAATGACAGTGCAAAGTGTGTATAATATGCTCACCTGGATATTGGGAGGTAAGTAATGAACATTTTTCATGTCTCATTTTATTGGGTAAATGAGCCATAAGAGGACATCCTGTTAGGATTTTTTTATGCAACACATGGTTAAATGATTTATTTTCTGCAAACTGGTGATTAACCCATAAAGACCCAGTGTTATATTCGTGTCAGTTCTCAGATGAATTTCAATCTAGATATCACATTTAAATGATTTTTCACCAATTATTAGAATATTATGTATTTTGTATTTTTTCAGTGTAAGTCATGTATTTTCCTGTATTTAATTCACCGATCACGTAAAAACTCAGATTAAAGTTGAGGATTATTATATCAGAAACAGAAAAAACCTGAAGAAAAAGTGTCTTTTTCAGTTCAATCTCTCATGAGCTGAACATAAACCCAGTGTGTCCATCCACTGTCACTGATCCAACTCTATGGGTTTTACTGGTGAATCAATGTTGTAGAAGATGATGGTGTTTCCACAGTAACTACGGAGCCTCTGAACGTCCAAATGGGTCATATCTGATGACCATGAAAAGACGAAGAACTGTATTTACACCAATAATTGACATGAATTAATTGGATTAGTGGATCAGAAGGTATTAAACAGTTTAGGTCAGTAGATGGTTTTGGACGCCAGTTGCTGTTTGTGTTTTTATGGGTGAAATCTATTTACTGATCTGTTTGGTTCTTCCGTGTCATATAATCAGATCCATGGGACTAAACTGTTTCTTGTGTCGACCGCTAGAAGCGCCATTTGACTCCACCTTAAACCTCATTAATCCACTTCCTTCACTACCTCTAGGCCTGTGTGATGTGTGGCTGGTTTGTTACATTTAAGTTCTTTATAAGTGACATTCATGTGTGTCCATTCACGTCCTTGAGGAGAAAAGCCTCCGACATGCAAAGGTGGAGACCCCCCCACCCCACCCCGTTAACCTGGGTAATCCCTGTTGTTCGTCCCTCCCTCATTAAAGCTTCATTGTGGTTTAATCTGTGGCGGAGGATTAGCAGCTGAAGCACCTGTGGATGCGTGTTGTCGCAGGGATTCAGTCTCGTGCGTTCTCGCGTCTCCTTCATTGGATTAATGAAGAATGAGTGAGTTAAAAATAACAGCAGTGGGTTGGTTTAGTCAGCCTGGAAAAGTCCACTGGTCTGTGGGCTGGAGATTTACACATAAATTAGGTTTATTTACTGGTCCACTTTCTAATGCACAATGCAGTATTAATCTTTTATGCCTTATTTTTCAGAGGGTTGTGAAATACACTTTTTAATTACCTTTTACTTCAGTTGTGTATGTGTATCACTAAAAGTAAAGCATTGAACAGCACTCATCTTATTTGATATAGTATAAGAGAAAAAGCAGCCGTTTGAAGGACCTAATCGTATTTATTTGAAGCCATTTCATTCTGGTTCAGTTTCTCGAATTGACATGACACATTCTTGTCTCTGTGTTACTGTTCCATCCAGTCCTGATGTTGATTCATTAAAAATAAAATGACAAGAATATTTGAGAAGTAGAAAGTTTAGATATTTGTGTTAAAATGAATAATTAATTCAGCACAGACGCCTACAAACTCAATTTAAGTGCAGGAACAAGTATGTGTTCAGAGTTAAACTGCACATGAAGTGAGAATTATGTCACAGAAAAAGTTGATTTAAGACATAAGACAAATAATTTATAATCTGTCGTTCTAAGCTTAAATTGTTGTTCCATGTTCTAAGACTTTTCCATTAGTCATCCAGTCACTTCTATATCCCATTATACTGACCGGTGCTCTAATTTTCAAGCTGAAATATTATTATTATGTTAATGCTAATAATCATGTTGTACTCACCACATTAATTGCACAGATGTGGGGGAAAAAAGCATCATTCCTAAAGTAAAATAGAAGTTAGACAGGCAAGAAACACAAGCACAAATAAGATGGAATCAAATAAACATCACTTACCTGCACAGGCAAAAAGACAACATGATTTCTCAAAGTCATAATGGAAAGTCATCTCTACCTGCCATGTTTTGAAATGGATAGACCAGATTTTTGTCTTAGAATTTCCTTAACAACCATTAGCACTGGAATTAGAAGGTTCACATACTATAAGCAACTAATGCTACATCCTGTTAGCCCGGTTGGTTAGAATTAGCATCTATATCATGTTAGCTTGGAGGTAGCTAGTTTGCTAGCTTGTAACCGTAGATCGTTAGTTGTTACTTTGATTCCCATTAGCATCGATATACTAGCTGACAGATTTTTTTTTTGTTTGTTTTTTTACATTTTACCTTGGAGGTACTGACTAAATTATGTTAGTTTACATTCCAGCTACTGTATAGAGCCGATTAGCTTATTCCAGGTAACAAAACCGTTATGCTAATAGTAGCAGGACTGCTAATGTATGCCAATAAAACTTGAAAACTAATTCAAAGCTAACAGAACCTATGCAGTGAGAACTAAATAGAGACCTTGTTACAATCTCTGATATAACAAATCAAAGAAGTTAGCACCTCCATGCTAATAGGAATTAGAAACAGAAGCTAACAGGATCTATGCTAATAGTAAACAAATTGTAAATTATGACGTAGAAGCTAAATAGCAGGAATTGTATGATATGCCCAAGCAGCTACATGTAAGATAATATGTTAAGCATTTCCTAGCTAACAGATTTTGTTTCTTTGACTTATTAGCTTGGAGGTACTGACTAAATTATGTTAGCTTACATTCCAGCTACGCAGATCCAGTTAGCTTATTCCAGCTAACAAACCCGTTACGCTAATAGTCATGGGACTGCTAACGGGCCCTGCATGCTAACACAACTTGAAAACTAATTCAAAGCTAACACAAACTATGCAGTGAGAAATAAGACACCTTGTTACAACCTCTGATATAACAAATCAAAGAAGTTAGCGCCTCCATGTTAAAAGGAATTAGACACAGAAGCTAACAGAATCAATGCTAATAGTAAACTTTTTTTTCTCCATTAAGCTAATTATAAACTGGTAAACTAATTGTAAACTAATATGACGTAGAAGCTAACTGGTAGGAATGGTATGACTTGACCAAGCAGCTACATATAAGATATGTTAAACATTTTGCAAGATACTTAGATTCCACTAGAAAACACACTAATTCAGGTCTCAAGTTAGCCAGTTGTACAGACAGATTCTGGACTGACTATCAGTAAAACTAGTGACTAGTGTCAGTTTAATTAGCTAATAATACATCATCAGACAGATTCAAAGTGCTTCGGATTGATTTACATGTTAAATATTTTTTCTCTGAAGCTAAACTAATGGTTTGTCTGCTGGTTTTGTGGGTGACACACCACGGACTTTGTTGATACTAAAGTAATCTTAACATTGAAAGAACTGGATTTTCTTTGAAGAATATGAAACTCTGTATCACAATATTAACATGGGGTTTATTGTAATACAAATCACACAAAGTCCAAAAGCACATTTCACGTAAAAAAAAAAAAAAATCAACACATTATGTACATGTTGCATAACAAGTTGCAGTTTGATGAAAATATTCTTAACGACTGATGACTTTGTGCGTTGGCAGATGAACATTGAGGTTTTTGGATTAAAAGGTTCAGTGTGTAACATTTAGTCGTAGATATTTTCAGATTACGACCAGATCAATATTCCTCCTATAGCAGCTGTGGAAAAGTGAAGGATGGGATGTTTATTTAGTCCATTCTGGGCTCTGGTCCACAATAAGACAATGTACGTGTCTGTAATAAAGCCTGATGCTATAAAACAGAGAAAAGTAGCTACAGTTCTAAACACTCTAGTTCATGTGTGGACATAAGTTGGACTAAATCCCTCCTAATCTAACACACTGAACCTCGAACAGCTGAGGATCGGCAGTCGAGTTAAGGCAGGTCTACGATTTTATGTTCAACTACTGAAACAGACAGAAATCATGAACGGTTTTCAATCTTAAACACAGACAGAAGTTGAAGGAGCACTTCAAGAAAAAAAGGTTAAAAGGACCACATCAGTGACCACGTATATGTCATCGAAGAACTATGACATATGAAGTCCCCATGAGGAGGCTGTTCCAGAGTCAGTCACCTCTGATCGATCCGATCAATTTATTAGATCATTGTCAATACACTGATCAATAACTGGTGTCACTACCTGATCTGAACCACAAACCTGAACTGTTCAACATCTGAAAAAATACTACTTCCTGTCACCAGGATTTTGAAATAAAATGTTTAAAAAGTATTTAGATGTAGTTTTGGTTTTAACATCACATCTTATTCAATTACACTGGTCTTCAGTTTATGTAAATTATATCTGGCTCAGACTAAATGTGTTGAATCTTACATACTTTAATATCAGATATTTTCAGTGTATATGATAAAGTGTTATTACACACACATTTTGGTTTATGTCCATTTATCCAATTGATGATTGTTATTATTTTCCCCATTTAATTATTTTTATTCATTACCTTCATTATTCTATTCATTCTTGTTCATTATTTTTATTAATTCTTGTTCATTTTAATCATTATTTTCCCAGTTTTTTGGTATCTTACTTATTTGCTCAATTATTCTCCTCATTTTGTTCATTGTTTTATTCATTCTTGTTCATTATTTTGATAATTTTTTTCATTAGTTTATTCCCTTTTGTGGATTATTTTAGCTATTTTGTTATTTCCTCCATTATTTTATTCATTTTTGCTCATTGTAATTTTTATTCTCAATACTGAATTTCTGGTTGTGTTTCCTGACAAATCTGAAACAGTTTCTTAGACAATTATCTTAGGAAGCTGACAATATGTAAATCTGTACGGTATGGATGAGGTAGTGACAACGGCAGAACTTACAGTAATTGGAGGGAAATAAAAATTAAAGACAGCATTTTGATGGCAGCAAAAAAGTAAATTAACAGATACTATTAAGAATACACATGTAAATAATGATTGTAGTAGTTGGGTCACAAAACACCTAGAAACACTGGAACCTCATTTTTAATTTCATGGGGACTGGAACAGATCGTTTTCTTCCTTTTTTGAGATGCTCTAAATTCAGTGCCACATAAACGAACTTATTTAAGTCTGTAACGCAGTAAATATTCGCTCATTTACAGGACATCCACAGATTCTACTCAGATTCAGTAGAACCTGGCAGTACGAGAGCACCGTTGGTGAGTAATTCACTTTACGAGCTGCGGATCGTGAGTATTTTTTTTAATCTTGAAATACGAGTGGAAATCCACAGTACGAGGGTAAAGTGGACAGAGGTTTGTGATTTTGACAGTGGCTTGAAATTCCATTAACTGAAGTCTTACAGAAGGAGATTCACCTTCAGAGAATTACCCTCCTCACACACAGATCTGTCTGCACTTTTGCTATTTAAAAAAAAAAAAAAACCTTAAAAAAACCCAGGATTTTTGGGTTGCTTTGGGGTGGTTTTTCTGTGAATTTTGGGTAATTGGGTGGTTTTTGGAGATTTTTGGGTTGTTACTGGATGGTGTTTATGGTAGTTTTTTGGTAGTTTTTCAGTTGTTTTGGGGTAGTTTTGGGGGGCTGGAATGGATTAATTATATTTCAAGTAATTTCAGTGAGGAAAACTGATTTGTAAAACAAGTAAATCACAAAATGAACCTGGTCATGGAACCAATTAAACTCGTACTGCGAGGTTCTACTGTACTGTAGTTAGACTGAGATGAGGCAGGAGATGAACTGAAACCTAAACTAACAGCTGTTCTGTAGCTGCAAATGGATGGAAGATTTCCTCAAACACTACAGCACTTTGAAACATCCGACACAAAACATGACAAATCAAAGAAAGTAAAGCACCTCGACTTCATATGAAGCCAGTGATGAACGCATGCCAGCATGCAGTCGAATACAAACACCACAGAAGAAGAAGGTTGAGTCTGCTGAAGGAAGAGCACTTGGATTTGTTCAGCCCTCGGATTGGACGGATTACCCTTTAACCCTTCGATCCAGTCTGAGCAGCAGCCAATCAGATTCACAGCTCATTGAAGGTTAAAGCGGTGAAACCTGGAAACTGAGTGAAAACAGAGAAAAGCAGCACAAATGTGTCCCTTTAATCCCAGAAATAAAGACCTACGACATGTGGAATCAGTCGAATCAGGCCGTCGAGGTCATTATCGGAGGAGTTTCCTTTAGCTCGGGGGTGTCAAACATAAGGCCCGCGGGCCCAAACCAGCCCGCTGAAGGGTTCGATCCGGCTCTTCAGTGCAAAATGACACTGAAGATATTAACAGTCCAGGGTGTTCAGGGGCCACACACAGCTCAATGGGATCTCAGGTCAAATGAGAGCATAATAACCTACAAATAATGACCAGTCCAATGTTTCTTCTTGGTCGATGTGAAAAAAGTCAAATTACATTATGAAAATATTTACATTTACAAACCTGTCTGAATAACCTGAACAAATATGAGAGACCTGAAATTTATTAAGAAAAGTAAGTGCAATTTTACCAATATTCTGTCTGTTACTAAATGTTTTGTGTATTTTTTAAATGGGTCTGTCCATGAAACTGGGTTTATTTTGGTATCTGGCCCTTTGCCAGCTTTTTCAGACCAATAATAAAAGAGAAACCGCACCTAGGTGTCAGTGCATTTGATCTGGAAAACATGGCTTGAAATGGTCTTTTAACCTCCTGAAACTCAGGAAAGTGAAAGTTTTGGCTTTTTTGCATTAAACAACTGTCTTGATTAGAAACTGTATAATGCAAGTTTGTTCAGATACATTTTTTAAGTTATTTTTTTTTATTGTTTAGGAGGATAACGGTTAACGGTGTCAATCCTAGAGGTTTTTCTAATCCACACATGTGGGTTTTTCATCAATCTCAGTCTCATTCTAGGTTTGGTGTGGAACCCATCATGTCCACTTGTGTTACATGCAGAACCTGCCCTGTTAAACACAAATCTATCGTGAGTGATTATGCAACAGCGGTCACTGCCTTGCATAATTACTTCAAAAATGTACCTGCGAGAGAATAAAGAGATATTAAAAAATAGTGACGCATAATTTTTGTGTCCTTTTTACTGTTACATGTGGATTTTTGTATGCACACCTCACATAAAAATGTGTTTTATCTGAAAGATAATTTCTCTTTTATCTCAGTCAGTATTTCTTTTTCAAACCCAAAGTGCTTCCAAACTTGCTTCATAACATTCGTCTACATCTGGGTTGGATTTTTAGCCCCATGTCCTGTTTTTAGGACCAGGTTCACAGAAGAACCCACATATAAACTGTGATCTGGAAGTTGTGTCAATAATCACCTGAGACATCATGAAATTGCACTTATTTTTTCAAAAGGTTATTCACATTTTCATAATGTAATTTAACTTTTATACAAAAACAAAGAAAAACTTGGCTTTTTATTTATAGGTTATGTTTCTGGTCTGATCCACTTGAGATCAAATGTGGAACCTGAACTACAATGACCTTTGACACCCTTACTTTAGATGATGTCATGATCCTTGCACCCTTTGACCTCTTGTCCTCAAAGGGGAAACTCTGCTCCGAATGAAGCTCCGATCCACGTTTGACCGAATAATCCACACCTGAGGGAAAGACAGATGGCACGGCGAGGTTCGACCCGGCGTTTCCTGGACTCGGTACTGTTCCAGGTCAACCGGTGGGTCTGGTCTGGTTCTGGTCCGGTTCAGGTTCCGGTCCGGTTCCGGTCACACCTGACAGATGTTGTAGTAGACGGTGTGGGCGTGTCTCTCCGTCACCGAGTCGTCGAACATACAGTCTTTGTGTGTGTGGATCTCTGTCATTGGCACGTTGACAGTGTGGGAGTTGTGTTGAGTGTGTGGAGTGTGTGTCCCATAAGAAGGAACATGCTGGAGTGAAAAGACACACAACACACTGTGAGTGCACAACAGACACAAACAACACACTGTGAGTGCACAACAGACACACAAACAACACGACCACAGATTAGACCAGAATCCATCCATAATCAACTGGTCCAAATGTGTGGTTTCATGTTGACATTTCTGATCTCTGATCTGCTCTGACCCTGCAGTTCCTGACTTGTTGGTGTG
>JAPQRP010000020.1:41779152-41789786 GCA_037367295.1 Apogon hyalosoma
AAACCATCTCTGAGGCATTTTGGAAACAAAGATAACAATTTAAACCAAACTAACCAATGCAGTGATATTTATCCCAACATAAACTCTATTCTGACATTAGTCGTTACTGTTTTTATCCCAGACCCTGTTAGAAAAGAAACACCTGAATCCAACGTGTCCACAGACTTTTGTCCATATAGTGTATATAAATAATCATGTGTCCTAAATAGGATCTTAGGTTTTAATGGCATTAGCGTCAACAATCCCAGAGTCCTTACTGGAATAGAAACAGATGTGGAATTGAACTGATAATGGTTTTACAGACTGAAGCTGCTGAAACCTGCAGAAACCCTCCACACCTACAGACACAGAAAAGGTCGGTTCTACTCTAAACAGGAGCGCGAACACCTGGAACAAACGCCTCCATCGGCCGCAGACCATTAAAGCTCAGGGAATAAACACTCTGTGGGATCAGAGGGATGTGTGTTGATGAAGCAGACGTTAGTTTTCCTTTGGTATCGCTGGAGATGTCGAGGGACGGAAGAAACAAGATTATTTCGTAAAATAGAGGTGATGAAAATGGATGTCAAATCAAAGTTAATGAAAACAGAACCCGGTTTCCTCATTGTCCCTGGTTTACATTCATCATTTATATTAAATTATATTTAGTTTTTCAGGAAAGAGGCCTCATGTGTCAGAGAAGAAGAAAAACTATCACAGAACTGATAAAAAACCTACAATGTCCATGAAAAAGTACGACTGATGTTTCAGCTTTTATCAACAGACGCATCAAGTGTCGAGGGGTTCAATGAGTAATTAAGTACGTGACTTTATTTTTTTTTTATAATTACTACCAATTTCTTAAACAACTTCAGTCCTGCTCAAACTACCAAACATCCAACATTTTTCAGGATTTTAATCCTTTAAATACCAGTTTAATTATCAAACTTATGAAACATTTATTAAATAATAATAATTTCCATTTAATAAATAGCAGGGGGATGGGACATTGGTTGTGATTAGAGCTTTTGACATGTAAAATATTATAACAAAATTGATTTGATTGCATTAGTGTTTTTCTGTATTGTCAGATACTCCCCCTTGTGGCTGAAAATGTCCCATTGACTTCCACTACAAACACATTTTTTAATTTCAGTGCCGTTACACAATATAACCGTACATTCCCTAATGTTAAGATTTTATTTTGAAAGAAAATTGCGATATTTGACATTTTTGCTGCATTCCACCAGTTTCAACCAGTCTCCCATTGTAGGCTGATGCATGAAATTCTTGATTTTTTTTTTTTTTGTCAGCCCTGTAACGCCAAAAGTATCATATTTGATCCATGAGTTTTGAAGCCCTCTACATGATCAGTGTGATATTTTTTGTCTTGAAAAACCTGATGTATAGAATTAGATACATGTAATACACAGATAACCCACCAGGGGGTGGAATTCATCCATCAGAGGCCTTTAGTGACACTACAAGACTATCATTAATGAGGAAGGAGGAAGAACTGGGACCATTTAGAAAAGGAATTAACAACCTGTTAGACATGTTTGTGTTATATTATGTTTGTTAAAGAAATAATAATAATTGAGCATTGAGACCCGATGGATCAAATATGATACAAAATTGAAACTCATACATGGAAACTAATATTTGAAAAAAATGTTTTGGGTGCTCAGAAGGACCAATAAAGGCTCCAGTTTAAAGAACTGGAATTTTCTGTCACTGATTTAATGGTTCAGGCTTTACAGGGTTAAAAGTCACTGGATTTCAAATATATTACTTGAAAAGAAAAAGTCTTGCCAAATTTCATACCAAAAGCTGCAACAGACAAAATAATCACCAAAAAAAATAAATAAATAAAAAAAATTAAAAAAAAAAAAAAACCTAGAGAAAAATGTAGAAAAATGCCAGAGGAGGACTAAGGGTTAATGAACGCTGACTGTAAACAGGGAATATGTTGGAACTGAAACTGTACAGTTTTATTCGATTAAACAGAGTCTATTGACACGTCGGTGAAGACGCTTTTATACCCAGATGTTGATTAAAGATGTGTGAGTGAATATATTTGTCAGAGGATGTGGATCCAAGCTGTGAAGGTTTGATTATTCTGGGATATGTTGAGTTTTCTCTCCCGAATGCTGCCTTCACGTGCTGAGGATTACAGTAAATACTAGTTACAAACTCTAAAATTGCACATGAACGCCCCCAAAAATCGTACTTCCCACTGGAGAACAGGGAAAAATTTCATACACGAGCTGAAAATAACCTTTGACCTTTTCAACATGGCGGAGGGCAACGAGGGATTCACGACCAATGATAAACTATGGTTTTATTAACGTTCTGCTGCTGTTAGCCGAGGATTCTGCGCATTGATAGCAAACATAATTGTAATGTGATCTAATTTAACGTGACCTAACACGTCCAAAACAGGTCATGATAAATTATGTTTCAGCCATTTTTCATTTCGCTACAACAACAAAAGCACTTGAACACAACGCACTTGAAATTTCAAATTCACCAGTGGAAAGGGTCATCTTCCCAACAGCGCCTGAAGGCAGCACCAGTCACACTGTGGTTAAAACCGACCCTCCATCAACATTAAACACTCGTCACTCGGTTCTTGTTACGTTTTCATCACCTTCATTCTATCGGGTAAATGTTGTTGCTTCCCCCTGGCGTTGGCGGGCGGCGGCGGTTCTGTCGTTCCGTCACCATTTGACGCAGATGAGCGCGGCGAGTATTCCGTACCCGATGATGAGGAACAGCACTTTGAGCAGCCGGTCCTGTTTGTCGTCCAGTTCACGGGACAGAATCTCAAAGAAGGTGACGAACAGGAAGGTTCCGGCGGCGAGGCCCTGCAGAACCACTGACGCCACGCCGCCCGCCAGCGTCTGCGTCGACTCAATGCCCATCCCCACCACCATGCCCAGCGGTATCATCAGGCTCACCGCCACCCCCAGCTTGGCGCCGTCCTTCATGCCCAGCCCCGCTTTGGCCACGCTCACGCCCAGAGCCACGGCGGCCAGCGTTTCGTGCACGGCCACGCCCAGAAACAGGCCGCTCATCTTGGCCTGGTCCTCCTGCAGACCCAGAGCCAGGCCCTCGAACACCGAGTGGGCCGACAGCGCCAGGACCAGACTGACCAGCCGCAGAGGCCCCGCCCCCGCAAGCTCCACCGCACTGAAGTGACTGTGTTGGTGACCGTGGGACGAACGGGCGCCGCGACTGCCACGTACGCCCGGACCAGCGATGAAGGGGGTGTCGTACTCGGAGTCGCTGCCCGCCTCTGAGCCGCCGGCGTTGAACGTCTCCAGGTCGATGAAGGACGGTTTCTCCTTCCTGAAGGTGAGGATGGCCTGTTCGATGAAGACGGTGAGGAAGAACCCCAGCATCATCATCGTCTCCGCCAGAGGGTAGTCGGTGTTCACCTTCAGCTGCTGGAACACGTCAGACACCTGAAGAAAAAAAACAACCAACAGACCATCGGCCACCATCAGGACTAATGTTTATCCTGTAGCGTAGTTCAGTCTGTGTTGTCATGGTAACACTATGATGCTTGTGGTGACCCAAAAGTAGGTTGCAAACCTGTTTTCAGTGGGTCGCGGGCCTTTGGGCAAAAAATAATGTTAAGAAACCAGTCCTGTGCTTTATTATTAATGGAGCTGAGCCCCGTCCATTCACACCCCCAACAGTAGGGGGCAGTAATGAGCTGTCATGACAATTAACACCAGACATTTCAAAGAATAAAAGAAGAACTGAGTTTCTATTCGTATCATGTTTAAACTCAGGTCTGGCACCGACTCCATCAGATCTGGTTTTACCTCCATTGGACCAAAACCTCAGTGGGTTTAATTCATGAATAAGTGACTGAATGAACTTCTCATTTTTAACGGAGTTCACGTTTTAGTTTTGGTTCAAATGGATCTCATTTCGTGTTAAAGGGAGTATTTCCATATGTATCGTCGCCCCCTGCTGGTCAGTTTGGTTTATCATTGAACTTGTGTGTTTTCATACTGTGATATTCTGCATCAGCTCAGGTTCAAAACACTCCATCGTTTATTAAATACATTTGAGAAGTTTAGCTTTCATCATTGTGGGTCTGGTCTTGTCATTGAAGGGTGATAGTGGGTCCTGAACCCAGACCAGCTCAGAACCACTGGTGTCGATGGATTTGTTTTTCTCCAGACTTTTACGTACACTACTTCCTCTTTTTATCAGTTTATCCGTCGGTGCTCTCATGGCACCGTGTGAACATTACAGTTTTACACGTTACCTTGTCTCTGACGGTGGGCAGCAGAGCGTTGAAGCATGTGGCCAAGAACACGCCTCCTCCGAACGAGTTACACAGAGACAGAACCCTCCGGTACCGGTTGGCCTTGTCGTAGTCCACCAGCAGGAGGCGCACTGGGACCAGCACCCCGCCCAGCATGAGGCCAAACAGTCCCAGCAGGCCGAGCAGCTTGGCCACTAGGATGCTCATCCTGAAGCTCCGCCCACAAAACGCCTCACAGATGCTAAAGCGAAGGCGGCGTCATCACACGGAAAGGCATCAACTGTGGTAATGATGAGACATCTGAGCTGTTGGAGACACGCAGAGAAAACCAGTTTATCAACGTTCTTCACACAAGGATCCGTTTACATGGGAAGGGAGGAAACTAAATGTTGCCCTTTGAGTCTGTTTCAGATGCATTTAGACCTTGACAATTCTGTGGAATATTTGTCTGAAACTGGTCTGGTTCAAAAGTTATGAATCAAACCGTAGTGGGCGGTCCATCCGGGACCCCCTTGACCTCACCCTTATACAGATATGCATCCATCATTTATGTGCACGACCCCCACAGGCCTGTATGAACAGCTCTACTCACCACCTGGAGCCAGAGTTCCTGAAAAATGAACTGAATGAAGATCCACAGCGTACGATAGAATGTGGTAGAATAAGGACATAAGTCTTTTATTTTTTTTTAATTCCCTCTGTCAGATAATCAGCTGTGATTATCCTGATCTCTGCTGTGTGGAATGTCAGCACATCAGGACTGAGCTGACGGAGCAAATGAAACATTTGGTTTTTTCCAGGTAGATGTGTCAGGTTCCCAGGATATCACTTTACTTCTGTAAAAAGGGATCTTTCTTTCATTACCTTGTTCTTTCTTTTTCTTTGACACTGATGCTAATTCAGTTTTTGCCCTGATGCTTCGTTCTCTTCTTTTACGGTACTCTTTTATTTGTTTAATACTCAATGACAAACATACAGCCCATGGACCAACACTGGCCCAGCAAAAGGTCCGATCCAGGCTGTGGGATGAATTTGTGAAATGCAAAAATTACACTGATATATTAACAACATTATCAAGGATGTTCAAATAGTTTTAGTTCAGTTCCACATTCAGACCAATTCCTTCTCAACAAGGTCGGACCAATAAAATAACAGAATAATAACAACTCGGAATTTTTCTCTTTGTTTTAGTGCAAAGTAAGTACAATTACACAAAAATAATTAATTACATTTACACACTGTCCTTTCACAAAAAATGTGAATATCCTGAACAAATATGAAAATAACTGCAATTTTATCAATATTCTGCCTGTTATTAAATGTTTTATGTCTTTGTAGATCCACTGTGATCTGTACATTATAATGAACATGTATAAATGATAAACCGAGGCAGAATATTGTTAAAATTACACTTATTTTTCTTAAGAACTTTCAGGTTCTTCATGTTTTTCACATTTTTTATAGGATAGTTTGTGGATGTAAACACTGTCATAATATAACTTTACTTTTTTCACTCTAAAATATAGAGAAAAGTTTGGAGTTGACATTATTTATATGATATTATGGTATTATTTTACTGGTTCGGCCCATTTGAGATCATACTGGGCTGAATGTGGAACCTGAAGAACTTTTCTGAAGAAAGTTTCCTTAAGAGCTTTCAGTTTGTTCATGCTATTTGTATCTTTTTCAAGAATAATTTGTCGATGTAAACATTTTCATACAATCATTTTATTTCATTCATTCATTTTCTGAACCTGCTTAATCCTCACTAGGGTCACAGGGGTCGCTGGAGCCTATCCCAGCTACTTATGGGCGAAGGCGGGGTTCAACCTGGACATGTTGCCAGTTCATCACAGGGCAATCATTTTATTTTTGGAGTAAAATTACATTATGAAAAGTTCTGAGTTGTCATTATCCATCAGTTATTATGTTATTATTTTACTGTTTGAGATAGTGTTCTCTATGTGGCCCTTGAACTAAAATGAGTTTGTCACCCCTGTCCTATAACATATGATTATTTGTACTATTTTCCTTCAAACATGTGCTGTGTGGTTCTAGTAAATATTACGTCAGTGACAGAGGAGGTTTCAGATTGTTTCCTTTTGTTAAGTCCATACACACAATGTGAAAATACTCAAATACATATAGAAGTTATGCAATTAAACCTTAAAAATATATGCAAGTATTATTAACAAAATGCAACTAGGGTATGAAAAGTAAAAGTCTATTCTTCAGGAGAATGTATATTGAGTATCCATACCCCAGGTGACAGAGGTTTAAAAATCTAAAATGTGTCCTCCTAATGTTGAAAATCAATCCACATGCAGACATATGCCATGCATTTTTATCATTAACCCAACTGTGGATAAAATTAACACATATCTGGATTTATGAAAGGTTCATATACAGAAGTATTAACAAATATCTGCAATATACAAGTAAACTCTTTAAGAGAAAATATGTGAAAAAAAACTAAAAACACATGATTCAGCTTTTTACATTAAATCCACTGAATATAGCCTACACTTCTGACACTTCAATAGTCCTCTCTAAAGTGCTGTGCGATCAACTGTTCTTTTTTACAGTATATATTAACATGTTTTTATACACACACATATATATTTATTTATCACAGTAGTTTAAAGTGTATATAGTGAAATTATCACTTATTCGTCTTTAAACAGGATTTGTTGACAGTACCTAAATACAGACAATGACAGACTGACATTTTAACATTTCAGAGCCCTGAGCCTCTAAATAAAGCTGCCGTCCTGTCGGTATGTACATCTTAATCGATCCGTCTGTTTTGTGTTTTTCTGTCTTTCTTCGCTCATCTTCTCTTCCGTGTTGCTAATGTTAACTGCTAATGTTAGCATGCTAGCTCACTGCAGACACACGGAGCTTACAGGCGGCCTTGAGTCTTTACTTGTCCCGATAAACTGTTGTTCATACGTCGGAGGTTTAGCAAACGAAACACTTGTAAGGCTGAGTCACATAAATTCCTGCTCAAAGACGTGGTTTCACGGGTTTACCTGTCCCAGCCTGTTGTCTCCTCTGGCAGGTGTTTGGAGCTTCTTCCGCTTTTAGGTTCGGAGCGCGTTGATTGGTCAGAATACTGATGACGTAGCTGAAGCGCTCCGTGCCAACCTCGTAATGGATACTTTATTATAACAGGTAAAGTATATTCATGGATTTCTCTTATAAATTGTTTTCATTCACAAATGTAAGTTCTGTAACACAAAACCTAATATTTACTTTTTGAAAGATGTTGAAGTTTATTTAAAGCTTTTAGATAAATCTGGAAACATAAAGTCTATAAAATCATCAATATTTGCTCTGATTTAGACACTATCATAATAATTATATAACCCTTCCGCCAGCAAACTTATTTTCTTGTTGTATACACTTCTTCATTGAATAAAGATGTATATATACATACACACACACAGAAAACAGTCCTCTTTGTATTATTTCTAAAGGATTTTAAAAATGTTATATAACTAAACTCTGTAAATATAAGAACATATACGTGTTCATGTTTATTTTATGTTGTACGCATCAGTATTTACTTTCTTGTTAACACTTCATTTTCCTCATTTATTATTTCTCATTAGGTATTCTATTGTTATTGCTTTACTTTTTAAAAACATTTTCCAACTTTGAGCACCTGTTTAAGTTGTACATCTAAAATGATCAGTACAGTAAAAAAAACAACTATGCCCATGTAATGTTAAATATCCAGTTTTAAGACCCTAAACACTGGCTTTCATATTAATACATTTCCTATTCCTAGCAGTGATGCTTCTGCACACTCACAGTTAGTTATTTTCTTGTCATTTTTTGTGTGTATATTCAGTGTTTGTGCTGCTTCTGGAACCTTAATTTCCCAATGGCTCTGCTCAAAGGATCAACAAAGTTCTATCAAATCTAATGTAAAATTAGAATGTTTTCTGCACTAAATGTTGACTGGCATTTGTTTTAATGGAATTTCTGACTTTGAAACTCACCTTTATGAACGTATGACTCTTGAAAATCACGGTGTAAAGTTTGAGTTCTTGAAAGTTACTTCTGTGACCGTTGATTGTTCCATCATGTCAGGACTCTTCCAGGTTTTTCGTGATGTAGAAACCCTGGAGCTTTAACTCTTCAATGAGTAATTTATTTTAAATCATAAAAATTCAACTGTTTATTCAATATGAAAAATCTCCAAATGCACTGATAGAATAGACCTGGTTCTTTCCATTGACATCTGAGCATGCTCAGTTGACCCCCCGCTGCCTGTGGAATGACGGGTAAAACACAGAGCAGTGAGTGGTTTGGGCTTTTTGGTTTTTTTTCCTTCATTTGGGGGGGGGGTCTTCAATTTTGTTTAGTTTGTGAGTTGTTTTGTTCATGTTACTTATCATTTTGTTGGTTTATTCTTTTTGTATTAATTTTATTGATGACTTTGGCTGTTTTTGTTCACTTTGTTGCTCATTTTGTCCTTTTTTTTGTCCGTGTAACTGCTTTATAGAGTTAAACAGGTGTCAAAAAGCAGCTGGACTGATTTATAACAAAAGAGCCAAAACTAAACCTACTGAGCCCAAATTCAAATCCTTGTTGTTCGGTTCACAGTTGATGTTCAACATCCTAAATCTCTTACTGATGTCCATTCTAGTGCCTTATTCAGTCCAAACCTGTCAAACTTCAGTTCCTCTCGTTGTCTTTTTCTGTTCTTCCACCTGGTTTGACTAAAACAGTCAGTGTATCTGATGGTAAATAGATTTTCTTTTCAGAAACAAAAGAAAAACTAACTGATTAACTGATTTTTGTTTTAAAATAGAAGAATTAAAATAGAACTTTAAGGAGCTTTTCTTTTCAGTGTCAATACAGATAAACCAAATTTAAAAAACAGATGAGTTTGTATGAAATCTGGACGTCGTAGACATGCTCCTCCACAAATGTCCACGAACTCCAGATTTCGTACGAACTGAAAGATTTGTACAAACCCATCCTTTGTAAGAATCTTTGTGACCTCGGCATTACCACGCATTCCTTGAAAATGACAATATCTGGTCTGAGAAAATAAAAAAAATTTAAAAATGCAGTTTTTGGTCTGTTTCTCCATTTCTGTCAGGAAGGAACTTTCCTTGTTATTAGAGAAAATGAAAATCAATCCATTTTTTAAATTTGGTTTCTCTGTTTTGACCCTGAAAAAGCAAAACGAAATTAAATTTTAATTCTTCTATTTAAAAAAAAAAAATCAATCACTAGTTTTTCTTTTGTTTCTGAAAATAAAATCCAATTACCAACAGATACACGTGCCTAAAAAACATAGTAAAGCAAAACCACTGAGGAAAAGGAACTCAAGCACATACTCACAGCAGCGTTTATGAACCTGAAACAGACGATAGTTCACAGCAGAACCTTCACCTGGAGTCAGGACTCAGGGGTTAAAGGGTTAAACCAGTTTTCAGAATCATTAGTGTGTGAATTTACTCTTTAATCATCTTTCATCGGTTTCCATCGACATAAACCGGGTGTGTTTGATCCGTTCGGTGTCTGAGTCACACACATCAGAACAGGACGGTGTAAAATGTTGAGATGCTCTTTTTAATTTCCAAACCATGTCTGAACATCACGTCGCCTCCTCAGAGTGGGAGGAGCTTAAACCGGACCATGCATCACATGACCCCCTGCTGCTCTCACACACGCAAACACACACACACACTCACCAATCGCACACACACACACCCACACACACGTCAAAAAAACTGGACAAAAAAAATTGCATTCAAAGTTCCACTGTGTAGTTTTACAAGGAAAAAGACATTTCAAGCTTGTGTTTTGTGTCTGTTAGTCCTGACCTGCTTCACTACAGCTGTTTACACGTCTGCCGTCCGCTTCCTACCAGCTTTACTGATTTCATTAACAAAGTGCGACGTCAAAATGTTCTTCCTAAAAACCACACAGTTTTTGGTGACATGGCTCCTGAATGAAGTGGGAGGCCTCGTTCATGCAGGAATTATTCAGTGATGGAAAAACTTCCTTCAAGTCCTTTGAGTTACAATGATCCAAATCGGGAAAAAAAAAAAAAAAAACCTAAAAAAAAAAAAAAAAAGACCACGTTCGGTCTGAACCCGTCCAACCTGAAGGAGACGGAGGAAGAGACAGTCAAACACTGGTACGTGAGGATGAAAATCAGAACATTCACTCAGGTATGAACAGGAGCGCACTGCATTCAGCAAAAGAAAGACTAAAATAAAAATATGACCCAGTATCTTATAATTACTAGATAATAGACGACATCATTTTTATCCATATCTAATATTTATGAGATCTTACGGAAGAGGATTAGGGCCACTGGGGAAAAAAAAACTAAGGTCCAATA
>JAPQRP010000020.1:41800744-41819210 GCA_037367295.1 Apogon hyalosoma
ATGGACAGTTCAATCTGCCTAGGTGTCAGTGCATTAGATGTGAAAACATGGCTGTAAATGCTCTTCTACAGACTCTACATAAAGACACTGTGTTCAATGTGTCGATCCTAGTGGTTTTTCTAATCCACACATGTGGGTTTTTCAATCTATGTCTCATTCCAGGTTTGGGCTGGAACCCATCGTGTCCACTGGAGTTACATGTAGAACCTGCCCAGTTAAACACATATAAATCATGAATGATTTTGTAACAGTGGTCATTTTTGTCAAACATTCTGCATTGAATAATTAGTTCAATTCCCAAAATGCACCTGTGAGAGAATAAAGAGATATTCAAAAAAACGGCAGCGTGTAATTTTGGTGTCCTTCTGACCATGTTACATGCGGATTTATGTATTAAATATAATGCAAAATAATATAAAAATGTGTTTTATCTGAAAAATAGTTTATTTTTTTATCTCAGTAAGTATTTCTTTTTCAAATAGACCCAAAATGCTTCCAAACTTGCTTCATAACATTCGTCTACATCTGGGTTGGATTTTTAGCCTCATGTCCTGTTTTTAGGACCAGGTTCACAGAAGCACCCAGATGTCTTTTAATGAACATATTGTCTAGCATATAATGTACAAATTGCTGATTATTTGACATGATCTCATCCATATTCCAGTGAACAGTGGCTCTATTCTGCTACCCAAGCAGAGTCATAAAAACATGATGGGAAATGTAGGATCCAGTGTTTTGGAGCCATAAAGCCACACGTTTGCATCCCTTGTGCCTGATCATACCTCATCTGTGGCTGAAGCGAAGATCTCTGGTAACGTCATGGGGACAGCGAGGCTCTGGTCGTCGGTCGACACTTCAAACGCCGTCTCCAAACACTGAACAGCAACTACAAAACAACACAAAGGAACAGTCCATCATATTTTAATCTAATCTGAAATACTTTACTTTTCCTCCCAGATATGATTGAGAAAAGGATCATCAATCATACAAAAAACTAGTTGTTTCAAACAAATAAAAGGCTCAAAGGTTATTCTACCAATGACATAAAAGCCTATAAAGTACATAAATCTGATGCAACAAAACGATTCTTTCTGAGAGGAAACATCTGTGTGACTGAATAAAAGGAGGTATTTTAACTCAAACTGGACTTTGGGACCAATGCTTTATCTTTTTTGTTTTATTTGCTTGATTATTTTAAGTCAGAAGTAGTACTTTATGTTGCGACACAAAACACCGATGTAAAAAGAACTTCAATGTGATGTAAAATGAGAAGGTGGGGGATGATGATATTTAAGAACAGATAACTGTGTCTCAGCAAAACATCCCAGTGTTGCAGCATTAGATGATTATCTTCAGCTACAGTGACCATTAACGTAATGAAAGCAGTTTTTATTAAACAAACACTATTAAAACTGGAACCATTGTGGATTTATGCAATTCTGTGTAAAAAATCTCCCTTTAGAAAGTAAACGAAAATAAGAGAAAAACATACATTCCTATTTGAACAAAAGAATTGACTATTTTAGATGAAATTTCAGACCAAACTTATGATGAAAATGCATGGCAAATTGAAAACGTCCTCTTTTTGCCACATATGCTCAGACACTTCTCTTGTCTTTTGTAGTTTTACCCAAAAGATCAAAATCGAAAAATCAAATTTTTAGAGGAAAAAGATTAAAAATCTGGATTTTATTTTTGACCAAAACCGTGCGGCTCTAGCTCGGTATCTACTCTTGTAATATGTGTCTTATATTCACATATGGATATTTTGAGAAAAAGTACTAAAAAACAACATCCATCGAGTCTGAATTGAGAAAGTTTACTCTGTTTAAGGCTTTTTATCAGTAACTTCCCATTGAAGAGCCACCTTGTACATCCTTCTACGTCATATGATCTGTATCAGACCTGCTTTCTGTGTTCTGGGTTTGAGGACTCACCTTCCAGACTCTCCTGAGCACCTGAGGACAGGTTTCCTGACTGGAGCTGGTCGTGGAGGAACTGGATGATGGAGAAGGCGAGACGCTTTGTGTCTGTCATGTTTGAAGGAGGTTCAGACCTCTTCGTGTTATCTGATGGAGGGAAACCCTGCAAACAGTAGATAGACAAAGAAATGACACTGAACCAACCACCCTTTAATGTAAACTTTACCCTTAAGACACATACACAGAGTTTGGAACACTTACTAAGTGCAAACTGCAATAATTTCTGAATCTCATTTTCATTTTTTGCCATGTTGTGACCATAAGAGGAGTTTCAAACCGCAGATACACACAGATTTAATTTTGTTGACGAAGAAATAAAATGAACATACACGCCACACACGTGTGTTTTTTGTGCATATCTGTTGTTGCATACTGTATGCCATTTTCATTGTGTTGTGAATACCATGTTATGAATAACTTACAGCCACAAATAACCATCTGGATTCTTCAACATCAACAAAAATGTGCCTTTAACCCATAAAGACCCAGAGCTACTTTTGTGGCAACTCTAAAATATTTATTTCTCAATATTTAACTTTTCTTAAGTGATTGATTTATTATATTATCCTCTATGTTTGCGTTTTTTCATTGAAAATCAGGTATTTTCCTAGATTTCATTTACTGATCATGTAGATGTTCACAAAAACTCAAGAGTAAAGTTCACATTATATCAGAAACAGAGAAAACTGAAGGACAAGCAACTTTTTCAGAAGAAATAACAATGACTGAAAGTAACAAATGTGTCCAACCACTGTCAGTGATCCACCAACTCCATGGGTTTTACTCGTGAATAAATGTTGTTTAAGTGTTTCCATGGTAACTACAGATGTTCAAATGGATCATATCTGATGACTATGAGAAGATGACAAACTGTATTTTACACCAATGTTTTCCATGGATTTATTGGTTTAGTGGATCAGAAGTTATTAAACAATTAGATCAGTAGTTGTTTTGGTTGCCAGTGGCTGTTTGGGTCTTCATGGGTTAAACTGAAAAGAAATGATGATTTGAAATGTGTGATAACTACCGATACTGACTGAAATATGGAAACATTTATTGTGTTAAAAAAACTTAAGAGCTTCATCACTCTGGACTCTGAGGAAAAGACTCAAGAGAAAGTCTGGATTTCATCCCAATACTGATTATCTTAACACTGACATTAAGCCCCATGAATCAAACACCCTCCATTCCTCTTCCCTGTTTAAGTTCACCTGTTTGAGGCCAGTCTGTCAGAAACAGAACCGGATCAAATGTCATCCACATTATTCATTATGCTACTTATGACTCTTTCTGCTCAGTAACACAGACACACTTAGCTCTGTTTGGCTTGTAGAATATTCTAGCAGCTGATGTCATGTTTACCTCAGCATGACTGTAATGCAATGCTAACAGTAGCCGGCTAACATTAGTCATACTTTAATCAGTCAAAAAAAGCTAGTTCAAAGATAACAAGGAGTGAAACAGATAACTATCCAGCTAATGAAAACTACCTCCTCCTACAGGTGACATTGAACTTAAACCCACTACCCTTTAATCTTACAGTATTCTACCATTTGTTAGCTTAGCATGCTAACATTTAACAAGCAAAAACACGGTACAACTTCTTTTGAGCTTCATTGTTGTGCACCGTAGGATGTTCCGAACTAGATTCAAATGCAGTCAAATTCACGTATTTATGCAAAAAGAAAGGAGAAACTGTCATTACAGCAAGATATTTCACGATGAATAAAACTATAGAATATCTAGTCAATTTCTGCATCTCTCTGAGTGATCGGGGACATTCCGCACATCACTTCTAATGACTTACCGATGGATGTCGTGTTACTTGACGATCGTTTTAAATCAGAATTGTATATTTCAGTGACAAACAAAAGCGACAACACAAGGCTGAGTGTTATGTGCTGGTATGAATATATGGGTTTAACCACCAGCCGAATTAAAACACCAATCCCTGTGGATGATAATTGTTTTTTCTTTCTGATGCAAATGTCAGTGTTTCGATCTGAAGGTGTTTAATATTGTTTTGTCATAGTTTTCAAAGGGATCTGGCATGACGTGTTCTCGGCACGATGCTAACAGCTACCAACCTACTCATTCACATTACAGTCCTGTCACGGTGCTGTCGTGTAAATAAACTGCGCATAATACCAAATCTAATACTGTAATAGAATAAAGAGTCTTTCTTACCAGCTGTCTTTGTATTTCAGGTGCTGTTTAACCCGTTGAAGGATAAGTGACTTAAATTGTCGAACAGCCGTAACCGTCACACTGCTAGCTACTTAGCTAGTCGCACGGTTATGACGTAATAGACGAGCGGCGGCGCATGCGCAGTAGGCTTGCACTTTTAGAAATCTTTTACAGAATATTTATGTATTCTTTTCAGCATTATGTTGTCGCTTTGTAAAAGATTTGATCTGCTATTTGTTTATTCGTCTTTTTTGAAATACATACAATTGCAGAAGCTGAATAAGAACCATGGATATATCACGTGAACAAACAGATCGGTTACCAGGAATTATAATATTTAATGTATATTGATATTGAGCTTGTTTTGTATTTAGTTTCTTCTTTTTCCTGTTTTTTGTTTCTTTGAAATTCATTACGTATGACAAATACTTTCAGCTTTTACATCTGTTTCTACCATTTTTGTTTTACACTGTGGAGAGTAGCATCCTGATTTCGTTGTGCTATACTGTACAGTCACAAAGGAGTTCTGTTCTCTATTCTATTTTATTCTACTTACATTTTTATTGAAGTAAATCACCTGAATACTTCTAATCGATTTGTCTACCTACTGGATATTTAGGTCTAGAAAGACAAATATGTTTTAATAAAATAATATTATTTATTTTATGTTTGATGTAATAATTATTTAACGCTATTATTTTTGCACGATTTATTTATTATTAAATTATTAAATTAATCATTTCCGGGAAGGTGTGTACGTCACCCCAGTACGTCAGCGTAGTGACGTGGCCGTGAACGTACCGTCCTTACGTCCCTGTAGCAGCTGTGAGTCGTGTTTGCTAACCGTAATCTGCTTTTCTAGCACAATTTGAGCTTATTTTCTCTCTCTTACCTTAAATCTACAGAAAATAGTCAAAACGGCAACTGGGACAAGGGACTGTTGCTCAGGAAGACGTTTAAACTCCGGCAAGAAGTGAAAAGAACATCTACAGCTTTGGTTTGTTAAAACATACAAACGAATCCCGTTAAATGTTTTGGAAAGTCGATATAAATGCAGTTGTTGTCCAGTGTAGAACGGTTTTATTCCAATTTTCATGACCTCTGGTGAATGTTTAGGATATTTCAGTAAATTCGGCTCGAAAATAGTACACTACACTGTAAGTAATTAGTAATACATTATAAATTAACTTGTTAGCATTGTTAGTTTAATCCTGCATTTGAGAAAAAGATGCTCATTAGTTAAATAGAGATGTGTATTTTGAATAGTTGAGTAATTTAAACAGGAGAAACTCTTTTTAAATATGGAAATACATTTTAAATAAATGTTTGGGTTGTTTTGTTTGTTTGTTTGGGTGCTTCAGACATGCAAAATTAAAAAAAAAAAAAAATCCGTCTCAGTTTAGGGTGTTTTTTAGTTTGTTTCAGATGCAGAAGGAGGTGTTGACGTCATCAGTAAAATGAATCTGGGTTCTAAGGCTAAGAAGCGGGTGGTTCTCCCCAGCCGTCCTGACCCCCCCACTGTGGACCAGATCCTGGAGGACATCAGTCAGGCTCCTTCCAATGATCCCATCTTCAGCATCCTGGAGAAGGTTGGCCAAGGTGGCTTCAGATTCCTCCTGTTTTCTGTTTTTGTACCATCCTCTCCTTCAGCAGCTCCTTCATGTTGCTCTCTGGTTTCTGTCCTCTCCTTAGATTCACCCGGTTCGTCTTCAGACAGTGACACTGAGCTGAAGTTCCAACAGTGTCGGCGGTTCGTGGAGTTGAACCAGCAGCTTCAGGAGGCTCAGAAGCGGCTGCTGCTTCAGAGGGCGGAGCTTCAGACGGCGGGGGAGCGGCTGGAACGGGATGTGGCGGAGGTCAAAGGTCGAGCGCTCTGACTGCAGCACCTGTGAAGCAGACTTTCCTCCTGTCCTCTGCGTGTTGATCAGAGGCTCAGCTGACTTTAACACCTGACACTGACCTTTCACCTCATCTGATAAATGGGACTAAATGTAGAGACTCCATGGGTTCTGATGGTGCATTCAGGTGCAGAATAAAGTGTTCATGTTTTTTTAAACTGGACGCCTCATTCAGAAACATTTGACCATTTCTTTACACCTGTAGATTTTTGATTATATTTTGTCTTAATTATTTATATTATTATGTTTATTGTAATCAAGGAATATCAAACACTCCATGGACATATGCATGTTTAAATAAGTAAAATAAAAGACAATAAGAACTGCAGCAGATCAAACCAAAGACACAATTCTACCTTCATGCGCAGGAGAAGGGAAGTCAGTTTGATGGATTTTACTACTTTAACCCTTAACCCATAAAGACCCAAACAACCACTGGTGACCAAAACCATCTACTCATCTAAAATGTTTAATAACTTCTGATCCACTAATCCTATCAATCCATGTCAATAATTGGTGTAAAATGCCGTTTGTCATCTTTTCATGGTCATCAGATATGACCCATTTGGGCATTCAGAGGCTCCGTAGTTACAATGGAAACACTGACATCTTCTATAACATTGATTCACCAGTAAAACCCATGGAGTTGGATCAATGACAGTGGGTTTATGTTCAGTTAATGATAGATTTTGTTGAAAAAGTGACATTTCCTTAATTTTTCTCAGTTTTTGATACTATGACAATTAACTTTAATCTGAGCTTTTATGAACATCAACTTGATCCGTGAATTAAATATAGGAGAATGTCATTTTTATTGAATAAATACAAAATACAGAGGATATTATAATAAATGGTGATAATATTATAATAAATGGTGATAAATCACTTAAAGGTAAAACAGAAAAAGTGCCGCAAAAGTCACATTGGGTCTTTATGGGTTAACTAACCTCTTCCAGTGGTGGTTGTTATTTTGAGGGTTCGTATTCAGTCGGAATGGCACCATCTGCTGGATTTCACTCAGGTTGGCCAAATGCATGTGACCAATGCACCAATTCTGACAAGAGTATGCCTGAAAATCTGAAGTTTACCAAAGACAGTTTGATATGCAGTGCTCTGAAAACATATTTTCATCCCACAATTAATTCGTATCATCGTCTTTTGTTTAATTCAAAGTAGAAGTTAGCACACTTTGTGCATTAGCAAAACCTCCTATGTTTAGTTTTTAATGCATTTATTTGCAGTGAATTTCACATTATACACTGATGAAAATGTTCATTTCCACCATTAGTTTTTCTATTTAAGATGATTTCATCCAAAAGCTTCAAATGAAACCAAACCAATGAGTTTGTTGTTTTTCCTATCAATTCATTTTCAGAATAGTTTAGGGGTAATTTGTTAATCATGTAATAGTTTTAGCACGACTGTCGATGATCAGGAACTTTTAAGTGTCATTTCAGTGATAAAATGTTCTTAATTTTATTATATTGAAGTTAAACAAGTATTTTTCAGTGTCACATTCAGTTTTTCCACCTTAAATGCTTCTGTTCAGCCTTAACAAACCTGAAAAGATTCACATCAACATTTAATAAAATCAGATAAAGTTGTCATCGATGTTTAAGGTAATTTCAGTTTAACGTAAAACTATAAAAAGGACCAACAGCAGTTTAATGAAACACGTCACTTTTTATTGGATGAAAACATTTATCATGACACGCCTGTCGCTTTACCTATTTCACACAGCACCATACGCCTCTGCGACCTCGTTCACGCAAGGAATGCTGGGAAAATGGAGTTAGATTACAAAAATGTCCATTAGCTTGGTCAACAATGAATCTGGGGAAAAAAAGATTTGCTGTGGGTTTTTTTTAGTTTTTTTAAAGGGATTTTAACTTTTAAGGGTCAGAGAAGTTAAATATTCTGTTGTTCAGTGTGACTTCCTGTTGCCTGGCGTGAACGAGGTTGCCGATGGCGATGACCTCCAGGACCTTCTAATGGACCTTAAACATGAAGCCAAATTCCCCGTTTTGATCTTTACTGGTTACATCTGGTTCAATACATCTGTGAAAAGACATGAAGGGGCTGTTACAGTGATTTTCCATCAAAATCTGTAAAAGTTCAACATTTCTGAGCTCAGATAAAGATCTGTGAAAGAGTATTAAAGCCACACTGACATGGACAGGAATCTGGTACAGAGTTAGGAGAATATAATCAGATTTCTGTGGGAAAAAGTCAGAATATTATGAAATTTAACAGTAAATTTATCTACGTGGACTTTAATGAAACAACAAAACTGTATTTATCACACTGGTGCATTCGGGTCAGCTGGGGATTTGGACAACTCATAAAATTGAGCCTTTTTCCTCCTAAAATACAACTTTTTCTGGCATAATTACCCATGTTTTCTCATGATATTTGCAAAATTTATCCTCAGTGTGGTTCTAACATTCTACGATCAGACAGCTTTAGAAATGATGTTGGGAAATAATTTCAACACCTGTGGTTGTGTAACCATGTGGTCATTTGTATGATATTAAATGTCATTAAAAAACTAAATGTGATCAAATATGCCTATAGATGATGAGCAGATATTCTGTGTTGTTGATGTTTGGCTTGCAAATTTGCATTTTTAGCCAAAAATATGTCCAAAAACACAGAAATCATAGAACTTTTTTGCTTTAAATCTGCACAAAATGTCTTGACACGTTTTATTTTTGACTCTTGAAATGTGCAACATGAATTTCAGGGTTCCTACACATTTGAAATTTCTAAATTCCATACTTTTTCCAGACCCTAATTTCCAGATGTCTTGATTAAAAAATTCCAACCAGCCAACCAGTCTGTATATTTGGATTTATGAGCCAGTCATCAGTGAATTTCCATCTACCCATTATAACTTCTGTCGTCGATCACACCAGGCCTGTTAATTACCTGCTCACCAACAGTGTGTGGACATCACCTGTCTGTCAAAGCAGCAGTAAGGCTTGACGACACCTGGGCGGGGCTTAAAATTGGTTGAAGGAGGATGAGAGCAGAAGGCGGGGCATTCAACTTGTCAATCTGCCCAAATGTTTTCTGGGACGTGCAGCCGACTGTGCTCTCACAAGCGCCTTAAAAAAAAGATCCATCCATTTCTTTTTTAGACATTAATAATTTTGTTTTAGAAAATAGAACAGTGGGAACAGTCTGGAAACAGGAATATTTTCCCATACATTTGTTTCCATTTTCCATACTTTTCCAGACACTGCAAAAATCTAAATCTGACCCAGTGTATTTGTGTCATTTCTAGTCCAAATATCTCATCACACTTGAAATCAGACAGAATCACCCACAGAGGAACTTTTCAGTCAGATATAAGAACTGATTTATAGACAATAGATCTGGAAAATCTGACTGAACAAATCTGAACAAGATCATTTTCAATTGTTCCATTTGTAGATTTTTTTTTTTTGGCTTGAATTAAGCCAAAAAAAAAAAAAATCTTGATATATGGACTAGACATGAGAAAAATACACTTGGTAAGATGTGGATTTTTTCCAGTGTACTTTCCATACTTGTGTAGGAACCCTGGACTTTTTTAGACCTTTTTTTATGCTGTTTTTTTTTTTTTTTTTTCACAAAATACCCAATCACAGGCATTGAAATGAGCCTCATTTTAAACTTAAACCGCTCTAATCCTCACTGTAACCTTAACACTTTGGATGAATTCACTGAATACTGTTGTAGATTATTGTTATAGTTGTATTTTAATGCTTTAAAATGGCCGGTTGGACTAAAAGGTTTGCATTCAGAGGCTACTTGGGTTTTATTCATACTCAGATCATGCTTAGGAGACACAGTAGGATGGTAATAGAAGAGAGAAAAGAACGAACAGCCCCTCACAGCAGATTCAACCTCACATCATCCTTCACTTTGCTGTTTCTTTGATCTTTGATCTCAGAGCGAACGTGGAAGAGTGATGGTACAACTACAGGTAATAATCATCGTCTTTATATTCGACTTCATCTCGACCTATCACTACTTTTACAGCAACACAGTTAAGCAGATATTAACACGTTAGAAAGACTTCCAGTGGATAAATTCTGTAAGGATACACATCTCCTCGACCATCTTCAGGAAATACTCAACAGCGAAAAGTACCTGAATCTAGTAGCAAACACAAATATAATGTCATTCGATTAACAGAGGCATGTAGTCGCTTTATCTACATCCACGGACAGTTTCTATCATTATACGTCTTTGTGGCACTAGATTACAGATGGCTAGTGATGCTCGTCAGCTTTAAGAAAGGATCCTTCGTCCAGTGTACACAATGTTAACAGCGGAGTGTTTACAGGCGGTGAATATATCAGCATGCTGTCGGCGGGAAGCCTTGAACGATTCGTATATCTGCATGTTATTTACACACGATTAAGACAGAAGGGTACGGGAGGATGTGACGATACCGGAAGCAGTGATGAAACCAGAGTCCAGTAGGAATGAGGAGGTCGACCGATGGATTCCAGATCAATCCGGGCAAACAGAGTCTCATCTCACTCACAGTAAACGCAACATTCTGTCATTATTTCTGCTTCTGTTTGGGAAGGTTGAACGTCTGGTCTTTTTTCTTCAGATGACTCTAGTTGTGGAAAAAGGTCTTTCCATTGCAGTTTTGTGTGATTTACCAATTGCGCTACGCCAATAAAACCACCTCTTGACAGCGCAAAAACTTTTAATCGAAAAAGGAGAGTTTAGGCGAAATTGTCCTTTTTCCATTAGATAAATGTTTATGCTCAAGTTATATTCACATAATATGAGGTTCAATGGAAAAGAGACTAATGTAATTTATCGTGTAACTGGGACTCAGTGTGTGATCATTACACCTGATCATAGGTGATTAAATAGGAATAAAAAGAGGAGTGTGTCTGAAAACGGCATAATTCCAACTGCAGAGAACTGTTGTAGGATTTCACTGCCCAGGTCGTATTGATGTTTTACCTACTTTTCTGCTCGGCTGACCAGGTTAAAACAGGTTAGAAACATATCAAATGCATTAAATCACTTTACCTCAACAAAGCCACTGAAAATGGCATTTTTACCAGTTTATCTAGTAAACTATGACCAACAGTAACCTTCCCAACACTGCATTTAACACAAATGAAGCCAAAGCTTCACCCAAAGTCAACAAACCTTTACAAATGATTTGCCACAATTAATCTGAAAACACGTCCCCCATCACTACTGGGCTCTGAATGGAACAAGAAAGGCTAACAGTGTATCATATTCAGTTGAATGCTGCGACAAAAGTCCGGAGCAATGACTTTACGTAAAAAATACTTGTCAATGTTTTTGTCCTTCGTGAGAGTCAAAGTCCACCACAGTTTGTACCTTTGCAGGTATGTCCAGCTGAGTTGTCATTCAAAATTTTGCATAATATTCTTTTTATTTACTCTGTCCAGGAGACTGATGATGACGTATGCACTGAAATCAAGTTCATTGTCTTTGCTTCATGGTTTCACTACATTTCTACCAGGTAATGGTTACTCTACAAATACAAAAAAAGTACAAAAAGATGCACATCCTTTTCTCATGAGATTTTTCTCTGAAATGCATCTCGGAAACAGTTATTGTTGGTCTGTTATGGTCAGACCTGTCTCAATGCATACATCCAACTATGTATGAATGAAAGACTGGAAGCGATAATTAAATGTTCAGAGAAAAACTTGAATGCAGTGAACGGGAAAGAAAAAAGGGTCAACACCCGAGGTATAGGGGCCAGCACACTCCTTGTTTGTCCATCTGAGTGCTGAGGTTCATTCAGGAACACAGTAGAGTCATCACAAAACGTCCTACGACTCAGTTTTTTCTCCTGACTTCTCGTTGATTGTAGCCGCTTGGCTCTGCGCGTCCTGCAGGCAACAGGCCATTGGACTGGGGATGTAGTTGAACGGTGTGACTCGGACCGCCTTGCTTGGAGATCCTTGGCGGAAATGCACGACTCCACCAATGTGGCCATCTGATGTTCCTGTAGAGACAGAACTGTGGGTCCTCACTGAAGCATCTGAATCTCCATCTTGGAGGTTATTCCCAGAGCCAGCACTGATCTTCCTCAGTAGAGCCAGTTTTGTAACCTCCTCTGAGATCACCGGAGCAGTTTCGACTGTCGGAGAAGTGCTTGAGTTTGTTTTGTTGTTTGAAAGATCTTCTGTCTGCACTATCGCATCGCTTGTCTTGCGTGATGCGAGTAGAATGGTTGGCAGTTTTCCTGGAAGAGCTGGTGGCTTTGGCTTTTCCCCATCTGGAGAAGGCACCAGAGGTAATGCGTTAGCTGGCAGAGTGCTTTTCAAGATCTGAGGTACATCTTCATCCCTGATCCTCCTCCAAGTGACTCTGTCATTTTGCCGAGATCCAGATCTCTGTCCTTTCTGACATTTCTTCTTTGTATCATCCTCACTTTTTGCCCTTCCACTGGAATCAGAAGATGAAGAGCGGAGGGAAGAGCGGCTGGTAACACGACTCAGAATGTTGATGCTTGGTGAGGAGGCATGACGTTTAAAGTTGTCTTTGTCTTGCTGTTGTCTGGGTGCAGACATTCTGCCTGGTCCATTTCTTTGAGCTGCCCTGCAGGGGCTTTCAGAGCTGGTTCTCCTGGCCGGGCGTCTTGTGGTCAGGTCCCGTTCACTGGAAGTGGCCCTGGACAAGTTTCCTGTCTGCCTCTGAGGTTCAGGCTTCTGGACTGGCTGAACTTGCCCTGGACCTCTTCCTTGCACCCTCCTTGGGGCTTGTACCACCGCCTTCAGTTCCTGACAGCGCGATGAGCAGAGGAACACAGCTGAAGCTCCTGGAACTGCTCTTCGAGGGGATCCATTCTGGGATCCAGGCACGTTACGTCCAGAACCTTCACGTCTCAGCACCGTCTTCGATTCCTTAATGAAAGTAAGCTGTCTCAAGAATCCACTGCGGTCGGACTCACCACCACTTGAGTGGACAGAAGTCATCCTGACCAAGTCGAATCGATTTCCAGGAGCAATCCTTTTTCCATTGACCTGGTTGGTGGGTCTGGTACTTGTTTGGTTGGTTACCAGTGGAGATAGGGGTCTTGGTTGTCTCACTGAATTTTGCATAAAAGGGATCCGGACTGGAGACTTCTGGGTCTTCGGTGGTGGGGATTTTTCATTTTGATTGACAACAGGAGAGCGTCCCTTTCTTTCAGGTGGACTGCTGGCAGGTGGACTACTAGCAGGAGTGGAATTCTTCTTCGGAACAGTTTTATTTGTCTGAATAGGGGATGTTATCTTCCTCTGTGAGTGTTTGGATGGTGTAGAACTCTGTGATGATCCGGAGGATGAACTTTTTGGTATCCTTGGAGGTGGAGTAGAGCTTCTCTTTGGCAAAGACAGTTCTATATCTTGTGGTCGCCCTAGTCTATGGAGGCTCTTTGATCTGTGTTGAGCAAGGTCTGGATTCTTTGGAGTGTCTGTCTTGGGCTTTCTGGGAGGAGGTCTTTGAGAAGGTGGTGCTTCTTTTTTCGGTGTGTATATCACTGTTCTGCCTCTGAAAACCACTGGCAGGTTTGGAACTGGCTTGCGCTGTGCAAAATCTAAAGGTTTGTTTGCCTTCTTGTCTTTAGCAAACTTCTTTTCTTTGGGTGTAAAGCTGGAGGTGGACATAAATGACAGCACAGATTCAGTCTCTTCTGAGGATGGCTCTTGTGACTTTGACGCCTGAAGCCCTGTAACAACAGAATTAGCACCTTCTTGTATGGCTCTCCATTCGACACTATTGAGATCAGACTCCTTATCCCACGCCGTATCATCACTGTCAATTTCTTCATCGATGTTCCACCCGTCTACAGCCTTTTGTTTCTGTTTTTGGGAGTTCTCTCCTTTCTTTTTTCTGGCAGCCAGCTTCCTTCTCTGCTTGGGCATGGCAGATGTGATGCATTTTTGAAGGAGGTCATCCTCTGAATCCATGCTGACAGAGCTTGGTGAGCTTTGTTCCTCATATTGGCTGTGAATGTTCATGGACTTCATCTGTTGAACCATGTTTTTATTTTGTCTGTTTTTGTACCATATCTGTTGGGCTTTTGATTTCTGATCCTCAAACTCGGCATCACTCAGTGAACTGAGAGAGGAGCTGAGGGAGTAACATGCCAGAGATTCATCCTTTATTAGACCCTGTTTTATCCTGTGAAATCCTCTGGGCTTCTGGGAATTGTCGATTCTGCCAATGTTTGTCATGCTTCGGGAAAGTGTGTTTCTACTGGCTTCTCTTATCTGTTTTCTACTATTTCTCTTCATTGCTTCTTCATTGTCATCGTAGTAGCCATTACTCTCTTCTGATGACATTTGTTGGAAAACTCTTTCACTTTGCGATCGTAGATTGAGGTTACTTTCTGTGTTTTTCTTAATGACAGGGAGTTCCAGTTTCCTTACTTGGTTTAGCATTTTCCTTTGTTGACTAGGAGAATGATTTCTTTGGCTCGCCACTCGATCAGCTACTTCTTTGCTCTGCATCAGCACCCGTTGAGTGGGAATGACGTGTTTGGTCGTTCGGGTTAGTTGTATCTCAGGTTGGTAGTTCATCCTGTGGGGTTTGTGGAAGTGTGAGAAAATCCTCAAGTCTTCAATTCTCTTCGCCTCATCATCGAGCGGTTCTTGCTTGTTCAGACCTTTAGCTGTGCAGTCTTTAGCTCCTCGTTCCTTCACCGGATACTGGAGTGTTTCATCGCTTAGTGACGTGGTGCTGGAGAAGTTGACGGGAGTACCTTCTGCAGAATCGGTGAAGGATGAATCATCGAATTTGAAGTCTTTCTGTGGGATGACGATTCTTCTCCCAGGACATACTTGGGTTTTTCCATTTGGGAGCATGTACACAGGGAGGTGTATTGGTTTTCTAATCTGGGCATTAAGAATATGAGGCGGTATTGTCGTCATCAGGGAAGGCCTCACTTTCCTAAACTTGGATGGCATTGCTGAATTAATGCACTCCTTTAAGATTTCTATGTCATCATCAGAGTTACCCTCACTGTATCGCTCCCCATGCTCGAATCCTTGCTCATCCTCATCATAAAGGGGAAGATTTTTGTCATTTTGCTGCAGCAGGGGGGTTAATTTCAGCTCCACATCTTTCTGAATGTAATGTTCATGAAGAGGCAAAGCACTCAAGCTTGAAGCACAGGAGAAGTTCTCAGTGGGCTTTTCCACAGTGAAGTAGATCATAGTGTCCAGGTCAGGAGGAAGGTTAAATCTGTCCTTTGAGTCTGTGATTTCCATAAATTTCCGAAGGCTGTTTTCCCACTGTCCTGACATTCCTGCAGGCTGTGCTTCTGGTCCATTTGGTTCAACACAGCATGGGGTTTTACTACGACTAGGAGGCATTGTTTGTCCTGGACTATCAGGAAGGTCACTGGGGCTGATTGTTCCATCAATCATCTCGCTGCAGGGATCACTTTGGATTGAACTGGCAATAGAAGGAGACTCAAAGCTGCCCAATGAACTGACTGAGCTGCAGCGACTCATTACCAGTGGTGTCTCATGGATGTAGTTCTCAGATGAACTGGATGGAGATCGGTCTTCGAGTACAGCTGGTGACACCCCCCTAAGGAACACCTTTTCCTTTTTGGCAGGACCTGGAATTTCAATGGGATCAGTTTCTTTGCTTGGAAAAGTCTTTGAGTCAGTCATGAGGAGCTGGCTATCACTCAGGTCCTCCAGTGTTTCATCTTCTTCAGCTCTCTTGACCACCTCTCCATCCTCCACTTCAATTATTTCCAGTGATGAGTCACTCTCCAGCTCATTTTCACTTTGTCCATCCAGCGCTCCATCACCAGACGACAAAGAGGACAGTGAACTGCAGCGGGAAAAACATATGGGTGTATTTTCGACTGAGTATTTTTGGACTGTTTCCATCGTACCAATGGTTGGGCTTCTGGTGGATGTTATTGGAGAAAATTTGGTAATGCTCCCTCCTGTCATCACAGTGGGCACCCATGCTTGCCGTCTCATTGCTTGTGCAGCCTGAACATTGATAGCTGTCTTTGCTACACCAAATTTTGCTACGCTCTGAATGAGCGGCACCTGCTGATAAGACGGAGAGAGCTTAATAGAAGTCATGCTAACATCTGAGGAAACCTTTGTAGATACACTGACAGGGGTCTGAACTGGTGGATCCTGGTTCTTCTCTGGATCTGTACTGATAAACTCTTGGGATTTTACATCTTTGTTGTCCACAGAGTCTCTTTCAGGAATATCTTGCTGGTTTGTCTCATTAAGGGCAGTAGGGACGGCATTTACGTATTCTTGATGAGCCACTTTGAGATCAAGCTGGTTGGGTCTTTGCTGTTGCATGATTAGACCTCTTGGTGCAGGTCGCATTTGGTCTTTGCTGCCGCAGTAGCCGTCACTTGTGCTGCCACTGTTTAAGCTGTCTGTGGATACACTGGAGTGTGCAGTTTTGAGGCGTAGAAGGGCGTGGGCTCGGCTCAGGCGGTCCCTGTGGGCCAGGCTACTCGTATCAGAAAGACGGCAGGGGGAGCAGGACTTCGCCCGGGCTTCATTTAGTTCATCCAGGCCATAAGGCCAATCTGCGAGGTGGTCCTCAGAGCTCATGCTCAAACTATCTTCGGAGGAAGTGTGCATAGTGATATCCTCCACTAATCTGTCAATTTTAGCAACAGTGTTGGTGATCTTTTTTGCTAACTTCTCTGCAGCAGCAGATACATCATCTGGAGGTGCATGTCTCTTCTCTACTATCTGAGGTGGGTCCACGTCTCTCTCAGGTTCACTGTCCCTCTTCCGGGGCTGGTTTTGGAGGAAGTTTGAGTTGGTGAGAAACATGGAGAGCATGGAGAAACTCCCGGTGTCCAAACTGCTGGAGACATTAGGGGCTTCATCATCATCGAAGCAGCCGGAGTCCGATGCGTAATCCTTGGCCAGACTCTCGATGTGCCGCAGGGGCTTGTTGAGGCTCAGGTGTTTGGGGCTCTGTTTCTCCAGGGTATCAAAAGTCTCTGCTAAGTGTTTGGCATCCAGCTCTGCTTCCAGAGCTTTCTGTTTCCTCATGTAGAGCGAGGGCATGCAGGAGCCAGGGGACACCACTGCAGCATCTTTATACTTCAGGGGTCTGTTTGTAAGAAGGTTCCTCAAAGCTGCAGCGCTGCCCATGGCGATCATCTTGTGCTTGGAGTGGATGAGGTTACGCAGCATGCTAACCGCCCCCAGGTCCCACAGCAGCTCCTGGTCTTTAGAACTTCGAGCTGAGAGGTTCCACAGTGTCCCGCAGGCGTTGCTCACGATGGTGAGGCTATGGGAGCGCAGGTGCTGCAGCAGAGTCTGGAGGCAGTTGTGATCCCTGAGGATTTGCCTGAGTAGAAACAAAGAGAAGTAGGTGAGCAGACGTCCAGACACAGGAGGTTATTAATAGATACTAGTAAAAATGTTCAAACATATACCAGGCTGTGGTTGTTTTAGCCCGTTTTACTACACAACTGCTGGATAATTACCAAAGAAGTCTTCAGTTTTAAGTGCTTGGAATATGTTTTAGAAATAGTTATGAAACCACTAGTGACTCAATATAACAGCCCTTAGATGAGACCTCTTGATATTGTGTTCTTGGAATACTGACAGTTTCATCTATGATGCAGACACTGAGGTTGAATTGAAATATAACATCAACCTGAATGCAGCAGTAAAATGAATCCAAGCTCCCCTGTAACAGTAAAACACTGATGGGACCATTTTACATATGCGCAAACATACGGCCCGTGGTCCAACACCGGCCCTCCAAAGGGTTCAGTCTGGCCCATGGGAGGAATGTGTAAAGTGCAGAAATTACACAGAAGACACTGACAGTTGTTTTGATCATCGAGTGAAATGCTATATTTTTCAGTTCCTGGTGCCTGTTATTAAATGTTTTGTGTGTTTGTAGATCCACTGTGATCTGTAAGTTGTAATAAACATGTGTAAATGAGAAACTGAGGCAAAATACCGTGTAAATTACAATAATTGCACTTAGTTTTCCTTCAGAAATTTCAGGCTGTCCATGGTTCTTCAGGTTTTTCATGTGTTTTGTGAATTTTGTGTATTTTTTTTTCACTACAAGAGAACAATTTGTACTTAAATGAAAAGACAGAAATCCACTGACATTCAAACGTTGGATTAAAGACCTTATGAACTGACATTAGAGAAAATAAGACATACCACAAGAGGCAATGCAGCCAAATTCTATGCAATGTGGCAGCCTGTCTTATCATATCTTAAAAAGATGGACACAAACAATTTCTTATTGTAACTAAGGATTTATAAATATTTTATTTTATTAAATTGTATTTTATTGTAATTAATTAATTATATTATGTATTCATTTTGGATGTGTATGTTTAAATATTTTTGTTGAAGTATGAGGTGTATCAGGGTTGGGACT
>JAPQRP010000020.1:41833693-41843866 GCA_037367295.1 Apogon hyalosoma
ATTTATAGGTTATAATGATAGTATTTATAGGTTATTCTGATAGTATTTATAGGTTATAATGATAGTATTTATAGGTTTTTCTGATAGTATTTATAGGTTATAATGATAGTATTTGACTGATCTGACCCACTGCAGATTAAACTGGTCTGTCTGTGGAACCTGAACTCAAATTATTCATAACTTCAGTGTCATTTTTACATTTCACTAATTCATCCCAGGGGCCAGACTGGACCCTTTGGGGGGCCAGATTTGGACCCTGGGCCGCATGTTTGACACCTCTGATTTAAACCCTAACCCTAAAATGGTCTGTCTGAACTTTTCGTTTTTTTCTTATTTTGACAGTAAAAAGGTTAGAAAATATGCTGAGTGAGTCCTTTTACCCGTTTGTCCAGAGCACTGAGAACTTAAAACGGTTTTGTTTTTGTGAGTGAAATCTAAGCCTCCATCAGAAACACAACAGAGGTGAAACCAAACATCTGCACCGTCGGCCAATCATCAGTCAGACTGAAAAATGGAGACGAACCGGTCGAACTGGAAACCGGTTCAGTCGAATGAATGAACGCAGGCGTCTGTTCAGTCAGAGGAACAGGACTGGACCGAAGCTTCAGAAGACACGAAGGCGCCGAGTGGAAACATCCAAAGACTCCGATCAGTGAATCAGACCAAAGCAGACCATGAGAGGAACCTTCTGACCCGGTGGACACGACAGAGCGTCAGGTCTGCATCTGTTATTGGACTCATTTATCAGGTAACTTTACTCAGACCACACCGTTCTGTCGTAAAAATCTAAAACTTACAGCGGAGAAGGGCTACAAACTGAAATATTTTAACAGTGAAGACGGAAGAGCAGTGCCGTTGTCATGGAGATAAAGTATGTAGAGGTCAGAGGTCAGGGTGGATACCTTGGTTTATTTCCTGTTTCAAACCGATAAGTCAGTGTTGTTCGTTTTATCAAAACTGTTTCATAACAAAGTGATTATTCTTGTAACTATGACGACAGAGGATGTGAAACCTTAAAAAAAATGCATTTCATGCATTTGCCGAGGACTTTCTCTAAACTTTAACGTTAACCTGTTGAGACTCAGCAACGCATTTTCGTCTTCTGTAGAAAACAAGAATTTCACAGCTTAAAAAAAAAAAAAGATGCGGTCCGTATTAGGGCCACATCAGGACATAAAAACACTTGTCACTACCAGAATAAAGTCAGAATATTTAGAGAATAAAGCCATATTATTATGAGAATAAAGTCGTAGTTTAAAAAAAAACATAATTTAATGAAAATGTCATACTTTTATGCGATGAAAGTCGTAGTATTTTCAAAATACATCAGCAATAGTGCGATAAAAAGTCAGACTTTAGACCACTTACGATGAAACAAACCCAAACGTATGCGAACTGTCTTCAAAGTCCTTCGACTAATGCTAATGTGTTGATGGTGGGCGGGGCTAACAGGCTCAGTATCTGGTGTTTGTGCGTAAACCCCAAATAAAAGTAGAACCTCATAAAATGTTCCAAGTTCTCCATTATGCCACGAGTGGGTACGACTTTATTCACATAAATTATGACATTTTTCCTGCCTGTTTTTAAATTACCTTATTCTCGTACTATTACAGCTTTATTCTCAAAATAGAACAACATTATTCTCATAGCATTATGCCTTCATTCTTGTAAAATTGTGACTTTTTTTGTATTTGACTTTATTCTCATAAAATCAAGGGTTTTATCTCAGCCTTTTACAACTTTATTCACGTAGTGACAAGTGTTTTTATTTTCTTGTGGCCTTAATATGCCATCGTACAAAGGACATTCCATAAAAATAAGTAAATAAATATACAAAGAATCTAAAAACACTGCTGCATCATGCTGTTACCTTCTGGTATCCAGGTGAGTATATTATGCACACTTTGAATGTGTGAATATAAAAACAATTAAAGACTGTTTTATATCATTAAATGGCAGAAAAAGGTTTTTAGCCGCAGCATCGTATTGTGTAAAAGATAAGAATTCATTTGCATATTTATCGGTTCAACAGGTTTTTCCTAATGTCTGCAGGAAAATAACCGACTGGATGAGACGCCTTTGTCCTAGAAGTAAATAAAAGTCTTCTAGATGAGAGTGTTAAAGAAAAAGAGGCTGAAATGAGTTCCCTTCTCAAAAATGACCAGAACGAGTCGTATTCAGACGAAGACGCCGACCCGATGCCCGAACCGAACCCAGGAGACGTCAGGGTTAAAGACCTGAAGACGAGTCCAAGGCAAAAAACATCCATCAGCCCGTTGGACCTGATCCGAGTAGACCTGGGCCACTTCAGAGACGACCTGGTCAACATGTTCAAAGACAGAGACGTGAAGACGACCAACACACTGAGCCTCCTCAAAGACGACTTCAACAGCTTCAAAGACGACTTCAACAGCGTCTTCAGAAAAAACCTCCCAAAGGAGAAGGTGAAGGAAGACTCACCCAACACCTTCAGAACCAAAGGCCCGGACCTGGACAGACTGGACGAGCACTTGAAAAGTCTGTTCAGAGACCAGAGACTTTTAAAGAGTTCTCAAAGAGACAAAACCAAAAAGAACGTTTCAACGAAAACTGAAGAAGAGCTGGATGATGAGTTTAGAGACGATGTTCCACAGCAGAACCAGGAGACGGTCGGCGCTGACGAAGACAATGGAAAACTGGACGGAAACATGAAAAATGAGAAAACTGGCACAAGAACCTACATCTCTGAAACACAGGACTTTGAAGAGACGATATGTTCATCACAAAAAGGTAGAGACAGGAGGTTTGAAGGGTCAAAAGGGTGATTTACAGATTTATTTATGTTCTTTGTGTCTTTATCGTAACGTTTCAGAATCAGAATCTGATTTATTGTCATTTTTTAAAGCATCTGTATTCCTCAGTGTTGCCAGACATGCCATAATTATTGTATTGTACGATAATTTCACCCTCCGTACGATCAATAATTCTGAAAATCCCATAATGTACGATAGTTTGACCCCTTCAATACATGCTCTTAGTGAACACAAACAGGACACGTCCTGCACTGAGCCTGATGTTGTGACTTGTCTCACATGCCTCTTAACAGCCAATCATCGCACGGCAACACGAAACGTAAACCAAAGTTTGTTAAGGTTTCAGCAGCTCAGGTGAAATGTTATTTGTAAGGACACATGACTGATTGTAAAAGTTGAAGGTTTCAGGAGCTGAAGTAAAGCCTTGTGTGAAGAGACACCTGATTTTCATTTTTGGACCTTGATACATGACGATTACAACGATGGTTCAATCTGACGGATATTCTGGGCTGTTCAGCTCATCCTCCTCCACAGGTGGGGGCGCTGTTCCTCCAGTGGCAGCTTAGTTTATTTAAAAAGGTAAAACTGCATTATAAGACATACTATACACGGTCTGTGGTCCTGTTTTACTGAAGCAGATGGTCCTGAGCAACGTCAAATCGGATATGTACGATAATTTTCCTCAAAATATGATAATTTTAAGCTTCTGGTACGATAATTGGTCATGTCCCATCTGGTAACACTGGTATTCCTTCATAAACCTGTGGAAAAGCCCCTCTAAGGCTCCGTTCACAGCAGGTCTTAATGCACAATTCGGATTTTTCAGTGAAATCTGATTTTTTTTGCGTGCTCATTCATATTCCACATTAAATGCAACTTCTATCAGTTTTGAGTCTGAAACTGAATGCAACCCTGAAGTGACCCGCATGGACTAAAGAGGTCCTGACATAAGTAATGACCACAGACACACACTGTGTTTACGGAAGGAAATATGTTTTTCTGCTCCTCCTCCTCCTGGGATGAAGAACTGTGACGTTTGTCGCATTTCAATGACGTAAAGGTCGAATAAATGCGACCTGTCCGTTCAGACTGAAGTCACATTGTAAAATATCAAATACATATCAGATTTAGGACCACATATGAAAGTGGTCTGGGTCGGATTAGTGCTGTTCAGACTGTCTGGAACACATCGGATCCAGGTCACATATGGACACAAATATGGGATTTGGGAAACATTTATCTGCATCTGAACGTAGACTAATACTAGTATATCTGTAATGTTTAAGCACGTCACGTATTTAAGGTGAATGTCACTATTGTTATTAAAGTTATGAATCTGATTTAGTCATTCAACCATTATTGTAATATATGCCTTTTGCAGAGTTTATATACAACATGTAATTCTTATGTGTGTCAGGATTTTCTCCACAAAGCTCATTGTTTTTTTTGTCTGTATTAACTCAGCTGAACAGAGATGTGAGAGAGATGAAAGACATGTTTTGTGTCAGATATCAGAAGACGAACAGACAACTGAGGAGGACGTTAACATCTCCAGTTTCCCACTAATGTCTCTATCCACTGGGATCAAACTGCTCAGTCTGAGAGAAGCTGAGAAACATGAAAAGAGGTGAGTCCGACCAGTGTAAAACAGCGAAAATGGCCTAAACGGAGGTTCCCCCTTTGACTTTGAAGTATCTAATGTTTTTCTGTTGCACAAATCAACCACAAGGAGATGTGTGGTCCATTAAAAACTGTAAGTTCACATGGATTTGATTCATTTCAGTTTCACTTGTAATGTTTTGTGTCTATAGGAAACGCCTCTATGCAGATGATACTGCGGTAAGCAGTGACGGATGGACAGCCTTACTACATTTGTTTTTGCCTTTATGGTAGAAAGATGAATGATCCCTCATTTTGCAGGGAATAATGAGCACTTTTAGGTGTGTGATTGAAAAAAAACGTTCTAACCTAATTTTCTGGTTTAAAATAGTAAAACCCACACAGTAACGGATGAACAGAAAATTAACATCTATTTTTGACCACGTTATAAAACCTGCCTTGAAGTGTGGTTCCAGTTTTCATAAAACTGTAAAATCTTTACTGTTGGTCCTCTAGGGGGTACATTTAGCAAACAGTTTGTATTTTTTTCAACATATATGAGCACAAAATAGCAAGAGTTTTGCAAAGTTTTTGGGTAACGGATGGACAAGGGAGAAGAGTTACAAGTTTCAGTTGTTTATTCAGCATATTTATTAGTGTATACATTGTATATATGATATCTACAAAGTCAAATACCTAATTAAACTAACTGAATACATTTTAACATATATTCATTTCAGTTTATTAGATATTTGTAACCATTGTAAAAAGAGCAGCAAAAGGTTCTTAAACTGATCTTACAACATCATCATCAGTCTTTGAATTGCACTGATGGACAAAGACTACAGACATATATTTATACTGAAGATAATATCATCTAAGTATTTTAAAAATATTTTTCAAAAAAATAAAAATTGTGCTGGACACTAGAAGTAAAGTACTTTTAAAATATATATCTTCAAAAGGTGATTTTAAATGTATTTTTTGATCTAGACGTTAACCTTCCCTTGGCCAGCCCCTACTGTAAACTTTATGACCATACCATTACAGTGTCGTCTGCATAGAGTGATCATCTCTTATCGTTCTGTGTATTTGATACTGTAAACTTAATGATCACCTGATAAAAACATTACAGTGTCGTCTGCATAGAGTGATCATCTTTAATCTTTGTTTTAACATTTTGTTAGAACTGACTGGTTTTCAAATGCTACAAGAGGAGAAACTGATTTCTTTTTTCTTTTTTCTGTGAAATCAGTTAAAATTTGTGGCACATTTCGCTGATTACCCACTATTTGTTTCTCCCTCAGTTGCTGGATATTTGACCCTTGACCCCAACACAGCCAATTCAGAGCTACGTCTGACTGACTGCAACCGGACGGCGACTCGCGTCTGGTTGGACCACCGACCCTCGGACCACCCGGACCGGTTTGAGTGCTGCCCTCAGCTCCTGTGCAGGGAGGGGCTTCTGGACTCCTTCTACTGGGAGGTGACGTGGAGCGGTGGCGCCGACATCGGAGTCACCTACAACAGCATCTCCAGAGTCGGAGACGCCATGAGCTGCCTGCTGGGACACAACCAACGCTCGTGGAGTCTGGAATGCAGCGAGGGAAGCTACACTCCATGTCACGATAACCGCCGGTTCAAGTCCTACTCGCCTCGGCCGTTCAGCCACAGAGTCGGGGTTTATCTGGACTGGGCCGCCGGGTCGCTGTCCTTCTACAGCGTCTCTCAGGACGACATGGTCCACATCCACACCTTCCACTCCACCTTTACTGAGCCACTGTACCCAGGGTTCTGGGTTTGGGCATATGAGGGTTCGGTGTCGCTGTGTCAGGTGGAGTTGGACTGGGAACGACTGCTGCAGTGAAAGACCCAGAGGAAGACCCTGGAGATCCACCAGAACATCCACCAGAAGGTCTTACATCCAAGATCTATTGGTGTATGTTGAAAGTCTGGCTCATGTAACACTAGACTAACATCATATCCATCTCCACCAGTTGAATTGTGTCTCAGATCGGACTCTTTATAGAATGTTTTCTCCCATTTGGGTGGTTTGTGTTTGTTCTTACAGACTCAACAATGAAAGTATCGTAAAGGCAACACAAACAAACATGAAGCGAACGGGAAATGTTCCAGCTAACTGAAGTACAGTACAAAGGTTATGATAGCTTTGGATTTTTCATTATACTTTAGTTTTATTTAGGTTTGACTCTTTTTTCTCTAATTCAATTAGTTTTAATTCGTTTTTAGAGCAGGTTTGCTAATTTTTATTGGTTTTTGTTTTTTCTAAATGCTTAGTTTTAGTTTCATTTTAGTATTAGTTGGAGTTTTTTCATATCTTTTCTCTTCTTCACCGTCGTACTCACATAAATCCCATTCAGGACTCTGCTGCTTTAGTCTTCATGTTTCCAGGTAGAGTGGGAACGAGAAGACGACTCTAAACAACAAGTGAGGAGAAGTGTCGGAACGTGAAGTGCCGTACGGTGCCGCCAACGAAAATTGCTTGAGCGAAATAAATCAATTTCATATCAATCCGACATTGGTAAAGACGAAAACGAAGGGAATTTAATCTATAATGTTTATACGTTTTAGTTCGTTTTGTAAACACATAATACAGTTTCAATTAGTTATTGTTTTTTCTTTTAATTCTAGTTTTTATTTATTTCAGTTAACGAAAATGTTTTTCAATTCTAGTTTTTATCATTTCGTTAGTTTCATTAAAGATAATAACCTTGTACCGTACAGGTCACCTTAAACCACATGTTCACAGAATTTACAAAATAATGACTGTTTAATCAAATCGACTGTGATATAACACGACAAATACTGCGACAGCAGATCCAGCCTCCAGTCTTTCATATCATTTTCAGACTGATCTCATGAAACGCTGTTGTATGTCACGCCAGTTCTTATGGCATTTGCTATACGTACGCATTTTCAACCTTTCACATGTTATTCAACGCCACGTGGTCACATGCCAATTTATGCCAAGATCTCCAGTTCACATAATCCATGTCTGTTAGCAAGATAACTCCAAAAGTTATGGACAGATTTTGATGACATTTTCAGGAAATGCTGATACTGGCACAAGGAACAAATGATAACATTTTGGTGGTGATCAGGGGGGATTTTTTGTTTGTTTGTCTGTCTGTTAGTTAGATATCTGGTAACTGATGTGCCTTGGCTGAGGTCTGCGCTTTCCGAGTGCTTTTCTAGTGTTGTCAGTTTGATTTGAAACAGCTAACACTGCTTTTACCAATAGACTGATCAATGCACAAATGTTCCTGCGCCTAAATAGAGCGAACACTGAAGGAACATCTTCAAAATATGCTTTCACACCTTAACAGCCCAAAAATACAACTGATATCATAGAAAGTCCAATAAGAAGGAAAGCATCAACAGTTCAAGAACCGTTCTCTCAGCTTTATTTTATCGCAGTATTTTCTGTAAAGTTTAGGGAGTTTAGTGCAGGTAAAAACTATTCACTGTTTCACTGTTTTTGCGATATTAGCTTCACAAAGGAAGTTAATAAAAAACACAAAAGACAGAGAGGAAGTGGAGGACTACAAGCAAGCAAACGAGGAAGTGACTGAATTCTTATTGTTAACTGTTGTGATATGGAAGTGTACATCACCCCCAAAGGGATTTAACATCTGGAGACTAGAGATGGTAAATCTTACCCCAAACTGTCTCCATGTGTTTATTTAGGGAGTTTGTATGTGTGCATTAGCTGCTGTTCAGAATGAACTGTGAAAACACACTGACTCCGTCCATGTTCTGGACCAATGACTGACTTATGATGTTTGTCAAAGGTTCACACTTTATTATCAAATTCAGCCTCTACCATAACAAACAGCACCTAGCACTAGCATTAGCACTTTGCACATTAGTAGCAGTAGGCGTTTCTCAATGTGTCAAAAGTGTCTTGGTAAGGACGGTCCCAGAGAACGCACAAAGAACACTCGTCTCTCTGTTGTTGGAACAGTTGGTACTTGTGAACTTTCCTTCCTGGTTCTGTTGTATTTCCACCATCGGCTCCCAAACATAATCCCACAATCTACCACAAGATGTCACTCAATTTGATTTCAATACGTTTGTACTATTTACATGTGATTTATACATTTCTATACATTTTGTATATTCTTCAAATCTGAATAAACTTTTTAGATTTTGTTGAAAAAAAATCATGTTTTTTTTCTTCACTTTTCTCTGTTTTCATAAAATAACCTCTGACTTTACTCTGAGTTTTCACGAACATCTACATGATCTTCTTTTGTTTCAGTTTAGTTCAGATCCATGCACCACAGACAGAGGCTGCTCCGACTGGATGACCACAAACACAATGAAATGAACCAATCACTGCATGAGAATGAAATGCAAACCAGTTCCCTCTGAAACTCACTATCGAATCACGCCTGTTGTCGTCTGTTATTTCTGCATCCGAGCCGACAGATTTAACCACGCAGACAAATAAACATTAGCCAGGCTGAAGGGTCACACAGGTCTTTGTGCTGTTGTTGCGCTGTTGTGTTGTTGTGTTGTTGTGTTGCTGTGTTGTGTTGTACTGTTGTGTTGTTGTGTTGTTGTGTTGCTGTGTTGTGTTGTATTGTGTTGTTGTGTTGCTGTGTTGTGTTGCACTGTTGTGTTGCGCTGCTGTTGTGCTGTTGTGTTGTTGCGTTGTGCTGTTGTTGTGTTGTTGTGTTGTGCTGTTGTTGCACTGTTGTGTTGCGCTGTTGTTGTGCTGTTGTATTGTGTTGTTGTGTTGTACTGTTGTGTTGTTGTGTTGCGCTGTTGTGTTGTTGTGTTGCTGTGTTGTGTTGCACTGTTGTGTTGCGCTGCTGTTGTGCTGTTGTGTTGCGCTGCTGTTGTGCTGTTGTGCTGCGCTGCTGTTGTGCTGTTGTGTTGTTGTGTTGCTGTGTTGTGTTGCACTGTTGTGTTGCGCTGCTGTTGTGTTGCGCTGCTGTTGTGCTGTTGCGGTCCTGACCTGTAGCTGACTCTCCTGACTCCCTCGGGCCTCCTGCAGCTCCTTCTCCAGCTGCTCCAGACGAGCGACTCGCATCTGCAACACAAACGGTAAAAACATGGATCAGACACGTCCAGATGTTTCCACCCGCAGCTGTCGAGCGCATCTCATTAACAGCATCTGGACTGAACGAGTCCCTGACGACCAGGGTGTGTGTCAGAGGAAGGTCCCGGCAGTCAGACCCTGAACGGAACATGGGTCTGTACCAGGGGCGTCCGGTCCTGCTCCTGGAGGGCCGGTGTCCTGCATGCCTTAGATGTTTCCTCTTCCAGTCCACCTGGCGGTCCTTATCGGACGCTGCAGAGCCGATGATCGGCTGAGCATTTGAATCAGGTGTTTGAAGAGGGATACATCTGGAACATGCAGGACAGTGGATCTGGAGGAGCAGGACTGGAGACCCATGGTCTACACAATGTATCCAAAACCTACAAGAAAAGGCCCGGTAAGGTAAGGTAAGGTAAAGTAAGGTAAGGTAAGGTAAAGTAAGGTAAGGTAAGGTAAGGTAAGGTAAGGTAAGGTCAAGTAAGGTAAGGTAAGGTAAGGTAAGGTAAGGTAAAGTAAGGTAAGGTAAGGTAAGGTAAGGTAAAGTAAAGTAAGGTAAAGTAAGGTAAGGTAAGGTAAGGTAAAGTAAGGTAAAGTAAGGTAAGGTAAGGTAAAGTAAGGTAAGGTAAGGTAAGGTAAAGTAAGGTAAGGTAAGGTAAAGTAAGGTAAGGTAAGGTAAGGTAAGGTAAAGTAAAGTAAGGTAAAGTAAGGTAAGGT
>JAPQRP010000020.1:41951682-41967153 GCA_037367295.1 Apogon hyalosoma
AATTTGTAATTAGTAAACATCAATAGATCGCTTTCTGTTAATAGTAGTTTTGGAATCGTTGTAAATAAGTTTTTCGGCTATAGACTTTAGTTTTCTGGTAGGGGAGAGTTGCTCTTTTTGTTTTCATGTTTTCTCCTGTTTTGGTCAGGGAGTTTAAGTATTATTATTATTATTATTATTATTATTTAAATATTGTGAATTGAGATTGTTTTTGTTTGTGCTGGTGTTCTGTAACTTGGGAGTTGGGAGAGTTTAAAAGCCAATATTCTGTACGTCCTGGTTCACCCCTAGGCCGGGACGTAACAGTCCCCTTAAAATTTTTGCGATGGACCTGTATGTGGAGGACATGGTGGTCTATAAAGCTCTGTAGTTAAAGCTGTGAGAAAGTGAAGTGAGCTCCCCTTACTTCATTATTGACTACCTGCTGCCCCCAAAAACAACTTTGCGATGGGGGGGGTTTATGTGCCAAGTGATTTATACTGTTGTGATGTACATAAGTACTCATTAATGCACCCATGACGATGTCACTCATGAGCCCCCATGTGCTCATGTACACCCCCCCCACCCCCCCCACCTAGAGAGTGCTGACCCCGGTTGAGAACCACTGCTCTAAATCAACTGTATCGGATCAGTATCAGGTATCGACTGATATGTATGGTCCCAGCATCGGAACTAAAAAAGTCAGATCAGTGCATCCTTAAGATGAACTGCTGAAAGTCAACTACATGCTATCAGATTCATGTCCAATGTCACATAACTTAAAGAGAGTACACGTCTGAAGACATGCATTGCAATATTTAATAGGGGTGTAAAATAATAGTATAATAGGGTTTTGTCTGCCTCGAGTACACATGGACGTGTCAAGTATGCCTGACTCTGTGGGGGCCTTTAACACACTTCGAACATCTGACCCCCCTTATCAATGCCCCAGCTTCAGAATAAAGTAGGGCTGCAACTAACAATGATTTTAATAATTGATTAACACGTAGATTGTTTTAATAACAAATCGATTCATCGGATGAACACAAAAGACTCAATTCTCAAAGATCGTATTTATCCCAAAGCAATATAGGCTGCAGACAAGTCCCCAATGATTACATCCCTGCAACGGCTTCAGGTTTAGTGAGCACTAGCCCACTACCTCGACTTGTTAAAGCAAAGAGACTTAACAAAATATAGTCTTTAACCTGCTCTGGTTATAGTTTATCAAACTAGTGTTGTATGTATTAGTTCCAGTCAACAATAGGTAATGTTAGTCTGGTGGCCTGATAAATGGAGATGGATGAAAACCTTATAAATACCCAATAATATCTAATAACTAGCTAGCCAGCTAAAGTAATCATGGCACGTAGGTTATCTTAAGCTAATGTTTACATTATGTTTGTTCCCAGTCGCCACAGCAGCCCGTTTGCCCAAAACATACTGCGCCGTGGGATTTTGGCCATTTTTTCTACATTTTCAAGTTTTGTTACATAAACGGTGCACTATGTTTCGGCCAAATGGGGCTGCCCAGCATCCGAAGCCTCAGCCATGCTGCTCTGTGTTTTCTGTTACACTACACAGCGTGCGGGCATGCCTCAATACAAACGGGCTCAAGACCCACAAATCGACTGCTGAATTTGTTACCAACTCTTTTAAGAATTGATTGGGACTGATTTAATCGATTTGTTGTTGCAGCACTAGAATAAAGTGATTGGGTTTTTTGCAGAGGCACTGAGAATTCAGCAGCTGCAAAGGGTTCGTGTGGAAACTTAAGGCGAGTGTTTGTGTTCTTTACATAGGCTACATGTATTTGTTGGGTACACTTCCGTATTGTATCGAAGGCCCCGAACTGAAATGGTTCAGTACAAATGAGTGCACCGTTACACCCGTAATATTAATCTCAGTCATCTCCTGGCAAGAAGAAAAATGACACTATGCCCACTATTCCTTGTAGGTCCACCGAAGTCACCTAAATTTTCATCAGCACAGCTGAAAGACCTTAATGAGGCTACTCTAGAGAAGGATTGGACCCGTCACATAAATGCTGTTGCCATCAGATCTGTCTTAAATTTCATGATCGATTAGGGTCCTGTCCTGAAGACACGTGTGCAGCAATAGCCGTTCATTTTACCGACATAAAATTTGCAGTGCATTCTACACATAACGGAGACATAGTAGGTGTCATCTAGTGCCACACAGTGAAAAACTGAAATGATATTTAACTTCCATGACCCTAAGACATCTACATGCCCATGATTGTAAAACACCTCAAATGCAACCTACCCCAACCCAAGATGTGTGGGGGTGCAAGCCCACCAGTTTGTATTTACTATTTCTTTCTATTACACTGTTGCATATCATCAGTCTGTCAAAATGGTATGATTAACTACAAAATGGCTTCCGAATGATGATGCTATTCAACATCTGGAATGCTGAAGTCGAAGAGAAACACTTATGCTTCTGCTGTATCATTTAAGTAATTCAGAAATAAAATCCAAGAGTAATGCAACAACCATCACAGTCTAATGCCACGTTTCTAGGATGTGGAACGGGCTCGACTCTAATACCAGGTACTTTTCCTGGAGACCGTTTCCACTGCAGGATACTACTTAATTCTTAACAGGATACTACTGACTTTACAGTACCTGGACGTCATAGCGACACGGTGCGCAACTTCTGTGTCGTCTGCTCAGAGTTGCTGACAAACTCACTTGTTGCTTGTTGTCCTGTCAAGCTCATACTGAATTTTTTCGTCATCAACCAAAGAATGAAATGACTGAACCTCCTGGACCAACCACGGTGTAGTTTTGTGGGCTGTCATCATGTGGATTAACCTGTCATTAACTTTACTGTAAACTTCCAAATCGTTTCTTTTTCAAATGGCGGGTCACACATTGATGACCAAATGACGCAACAATGACTCTCTGACCAGTCAGTGGTCTGCAGTGTTTACACATTATGTTTTAGTTTCTCTTCCTCCGTTTTCGAACCTAAGTGGAGCAGATACCAAACACAAAAAGGCTGAGTCGCGTTGAGTTGGTATCACATAGTGGAAATATAGCATAACAGAGCTGTTTTGAATCATAACAAATAAGGGCTGCATTGTTTGGTAACAAGTTATACGGCAATTGTGGGCAATACAGCTATTGGGATGTGCAATTTTGATTAGAGTCCTCTTGCTTGGTTATCAAGGAAAACATACTGATTACTCAGAAGTGTCAAACTTACTAACTTAAACTAGCATAACAAAACACAAAAATTCAAATACAAGAAGTTGTACACTGTGACTTCCATTTTGCTTGTTTTATCTGCTCAGTGTCACTAAATTCATTTCTGCAATTATACTTCTCTAATACTAAATCTGGGCTTCTAAACTGCAGCCATTGTATGACTATACAGGCTTTGCAATTACAATTGTGATTTGACCGATTGCACAGCTCTAGTACCACTACAAAGCTAAACACTAACAAGTGAAAAGTAAGCAGTGCTTACTAATGCTGTGTTCCAGGCCACCCGTAACTCGTGTTTTTCCAACCTTCTACCAGTGAAAATGCACTGGAATGTCAGTCAAACCAGTGACTTCCCACCCATGAACTCGTACTAGATCCATGTACTCCCAGTTCCAAGTTCTGATGTCACATAGCCTGTCAAACAACAATGGCGGCCCCCATGGATGTGGTGTTTATGCAGATTGTTTATTAAAACAAGGTATTGCTCTAAGGTAATTTATCCACAAATGTTCTGCATAATCAGCAGCTGCTCTAGCGTTAGCTAGTTTTCAGTCTATTGAGTGCAACAACAATTTAATACCAAATACATATCCAAATATAGCCTACAACAACCGGAACATAAAAGGTAGAACAACTTCTCTTGCCTTATGCGCTGTTTTTCCTCTGTTTCCCTCAAATAAGCAAAAAGCAAACACCCCTGGGAAGAAATGAGTGTAAATGGCGATCCGCCATGCTGGTTTGTTTACATCTAACTACCACAATTCCTTGCGCTCCAGAAGTTTGGCATGACTTGCCTGGTATGCTACAAAGTCGTGAGTTGTGGTTTGAAGTCGTGATTTACAGGCTCAAAAACCTGCCTGGAACACAGCACATTACCCCAGCCCTGCCACATGACACTATGCACCTCCTGCTTGCTGATACCCTGCCTAGTCAGGGATTCAGTTTGAATTTTAAATTAAAAGACAATTCTAATCTAGACTGAACTAAATTGTCTTTGGGTTGTTCAGTCAAACCAAAACAAACATTACTCTGCCCAAGTCTTAACTGTCAATCTGATTGCACTTTGTCTGCTGGATTGGGTGAATAGTTGGACAAATTTTCTAAGTTCATATTTTCAAAAATTTGTAAAAAAACAAACAAATAAACTGAAATTCAGTCATTAAACTGTACTTCTCCCAAGTGGTATAGATAATGTGTGTCCAATTTGAAAGGAATTGGTAGAATCATCTTGAAGAAATCAGTTGGAAAAAACCTCTGACGGACAGAAAGATGCACTGAGTTCCTGGTATTACTGTACATCTAGTTATGGGGCGGCGGGAGTATTACTAGGGATCTACTCAGGTAAATAACTGGGGCTGGGTGCTACACTTTTTAAAGATTTAGAGCTCTTTAAAGAGCTCAGTTACACAGAAAACTGACATATTTTCCAGTTCACACTACTTACCTCATACTTAAATGTTGCATCTTGGAGAAATTCCTGGAGCATTTTCTCACCAAGCTCCTGGCTTGCTTGGTCACTCACAAAATGAAGCACCAACACCTCTCCCTCTAGGAAGTGTCCATGCTTAATCATCGACAACATTGCCACCCTGAATTTATCCTGAAGACTTCGGCTCTTGTCCACTTTGGTAAACATCATGAGTGCATGGTAGCGTCGGTCAGCAGCAGAACCATCCTTTTTCGTGGACCTAAGCCCCTCGCTGTCTACCTGTACACCTCGCAGTTCATTCCCTTGCTCATCAGATCCTGGTGTGTGTGAGAGCTTGGTGTCCACGGTTAGATCTGCGTCGTTTCTGTTGGTATTGTGGCTGGCCTGGGTCTGCTTGATCCTCTTGGTAGTGCTGGAGAAATTCTGCCTCTCTGAACCAAAGTAGTAAAAAGCTACAACAGCAAGTGCTCCAGCCAGGAGAAGAACAAACTGATAGGACCTGAAAGCACTGATCCTACCCATGGTTCTGGCTACTACTCTTAGGATCCCCATATCTCTGTGCTGCTGTCATGAGAATGGTGGTGTAAATGGGAAAACAGTCACCATTTTGTACGACTGCAGTTCATGGACATTTGTCATATACTGCAGATGTATTCCTGAAAAACAAAGAACAATAATTAAAGTCCAAATCCATTTAAAAGAATATGAAATGGCTAATGTGCCAATCATCTAACAATGTAATATTTTAAAGGGTTGCAGCTTATCTGTCATCTTTGTGATATGTATATACTAATGTAGTAATAGTACTAATGTTAGGTCAGCAACCCAGATATATTCAGTTGACCGTCAAAGGGGGGACAAAATAGGAAAGCATACACATTTTACAAAGAAAATAGAGATATTAGACCTTTTTTCTTCTTAAAATTCTTCAAGCCGATCACAGACTAACAACACTGTTGTTGATAAATGTGGTAGTCACATCATTCTGGTACTAAATAAGAAATACGTGTGCAAGTCATTCTCGTGTCTTCAACCCAGTCTTTGGCAGATGTTAAAAAGCCATATAAGCATGCACAAGACATAAGGACATTTCTCAAAAATTCGCACTAGTTATTTGGGTCATTAGCTTACCTGTCTTTTTACGTAGCTTTTTGCAGAAAGTCTTGGCAGCTTGTTCGGTTTGACTACCTTGAGATATTTTATTCTTATTCTTTACGGAGGAGTTGGTTTTCCCAGCGCATTAGCTACTGTGACACGTGCTTAATACGATGCATATAATTATCATGCAACCAGTATGAAAGACACACACCACAGAAACATGTTGACAAGCAAGCTTGCTAGTGGCTGCAAGGATGCTAACAGTTTTGCTTGTGCAATTTGCAGCGTAGAGTTGCACTTCCTATGTTAATCACAGGTCTAGGTACCGTTTCGTCAGAGATATTTACCGGTCTGTGCATTCCTCTGTGGTCCTGAAACTATGTTTGGACGTCTATGCACCAATGTTTAAAAAGAAAAGCCATTCAAACTTAAGAAATACCTTTAGCTAGCAGCTTAGCAAACAACACAGCCTTGGCCACACCCACTTTTGAGTTCTGTCGTATTCCAAACCGTGGTGCATTTACAACGGTTTGGAAAAACTATATACACAATGTTGACACGGCAAACGACTTAAATGTGATTTTGTTTTAACGTAAACTTTTGACTGTATTAGTCTATTACATATTTATTTTGTTAATTTAAAATACCACACCTTAAATGAAACTTTCAAAGCTCGTTTTTATTATATGTTGCCTAAAATTGTGTGTCTTAAATCGCGCTATACTTGCCCAAAGATAAATATTTATGAAATATCAAGGGGATAAAGCTTTTTATCTATATTTGAATCAAACGAATTGTTTTTTGTTTGTTTGTTTTGTTTTTTTTGTTTTGTTTTTTTTTTTACCAGCGAAGAGTTAATCAAATCCCGTAAACTGTATTAATCAGAATAGGCAGCTTAACAAACACGTAGACACCAGTAAATGCATCACCTCTTTCGCACGGTAGTGTCTGCAGCTGCTTTGTTGCTCCGTGCTCGCGGCAGCTGCCTCCTTGTCCTTAGCACATATTATCCAGCTTGTTTGTAAGAGAACAATGCTAAGTTTTGTATTTGTCTAATGTTGTTTTCCTCGTAAAGTATACCTAGGTTGTCTTTTTTATTTGAATTCAGGCACCCTGCTAGCCAAAAGCTAGCTAGCTGGATTAGCAATTGGAAAAATGAATTCCAACACGCACGTCATTCAGGTGACAAATGTGTCCCCGAGCACAACGTCTGAACAAATGAGGACTCTGTTTGGGTTCCTCGGGAACATAGAGGAGCTTAAGCTGTTTCCACCTGAGTGAGTATTGTTAACAACGCATCGGATACGTTTAATCGCATAGATAACTAGCCTCGCGGTGGGCTTGTCGTCAGGCCTGTAGCTGTATGTAGGCCCCGCTTCTCGCCTTGCTAATGCTAATGCTAATGCTTGCCCGCGCCTTTACGTAGTAGATGCAACGGCCGCTTCACTAAATCTCAGGAGCACGTATCGCCACTTAATCCCGTTATGAATTTATATGAGTGGTATTAAACATATTTCTATTCATGATATAATCATGAAGAGACAAGTAATTGAGTATTTGAGAGAAAAAAAATCTGCTAAATAAGAAGGAAAACAAAATAACCAATGCCAGATCGTGTGTATTGTCATTCATTTTATCATTTTTGTATGATCACACACAGTATGTATACTAGAATATACTGAGCCGAAAAAATACCCACACAAGCAGAACCAAAATGAATTGTGTGAATGGGAATTTGGCAGATATTAGATGAGTTATTAAGCCTATGTTGTATTAATTTGAATATGTATATTACTATTAAAGATGCGTTTGGGATAATGGAGATAGCTAGTATGTATTAAGTGGAAATACAAGTGACATTAATAAATATTTTGTTTCAGTCATGCTTTTCAGACTGCATTGGATTTCCAAGTTACACTTGAATGCAAATGAGTGACACTGAAAGATCTCTCGTTGGCTACATTAGGGAATAATTGTCTTGTCTGCTTTGTATTTTTCTCATTGAAATACACCTGGCTACTCTGCAGGTAGGAAAATTAAAAGATTGCAATTTGAAGTGAAAAAAGACTGCAACAACATACTGTAGTAACACTTCTTGACTTCACCTGTATTACAGGCACGTAAGGGGCCACAGCATCAGAGATCTCCCAGTTTTCCTGTGGTTCAGTTGCAGAAGAAAATGTGCTAAAGTGAAACAAGGTTGAGAAGATGTTATAAGCATCATTTGGTTATATTCAAACAAATCTAACGGGAATACACTGAAGATGCAGAAATCACACAGGATAAAACAGTAGCTCATGATCAGTTATCAACTCGGTTGTCCTTCAGTTTCATTCACAGAAGTGGAAAGATGGCATATTGTCTCCTTGTTTGTATTCTTTGCACAACGTTTCTGTATTTTCTTCCAGTGACTCTCCCTTGCCTGTGACCTCACGTGTCTGTTTTGTAAAGTTCCTTGAGGCTGAGTCCGTGGGAGTTTCCCAACATCTGACAAACACCGTCTTCGTGGACAGGGCCTTGATTGTGGTTCCTTTTGCTGAAGGTGGGTGTCTATGTCGTTCTGGTCTCACTCACATGGCTGTCTGGACAAAGTTTGTAGGTGTTTATCATAGAAGTGGAAACATTTCCTAAGCCATTGTGAGTTTTTCTGACCAAGCAAATTAGTTAAGCTTGGTTTTAGGAATGTATTAAAAAAGGGAAATGTACATTTGTGTCCATGTCTTACAATCTAGCTGTAAACTTCTCTCTCTGTTATTTGTGTTGTGGTTTTCATAGTGGACAAGTCATTTGCAGAGAGCCCCTTCCTTGCTGGCTGAAAGTGGTCCTCTGCTGCCATCAGGAGATTAGAAAAAATAATGGCACCAGGCTCGCAAGCCCCTTCTCTGTCTTGTTCTTCAGTAAAATATTAACTCTATTTTCTTAATCTCTCTTTTCAAGTCTTATTTGCTTTCAAAAATTAGGCACACAACTCTTGAGCAGAATAAGGGGAAAGGGTGGAGGGCAGTCTCACATGTGAATATAAAATATTTTGAACATATTTCCTTCATAAAATGTTTGTCAATCAATAGGTATGCACCAAATTAGGGATGCCCCGAGCTGATCTGAGAAGTTTTTACATAAACCAATCAAGGATGTTTTTAAAAATTTGGCTGTCTTACCCAAACCATCTCTGATCCCTTTTCTAATTTTAGTCAGTCACATAAAGGTGTGCAGGTTGTCAAAATGCATCCTTTTATTTACACCGATTGCAGGAATAATACTCACTTAAAGTCCAACTCAGTCCAAAAATTCACAATTTAACTAGTTAATTGAAATGTGTCAGATCATACCAATGCAGTGGAACAACATGATCAAGGTTTCTTCGGGTCATTAAAAAGCATTAAACGTCATTAAATAGACTGGGTGAAATTAAGGCCTTAAATGGCATTAAAAAGCATTAAATTCGATGTGCCTGTGGACGGTAAATGTATATATAAAACTATATATAAAATTGTATCTGCAGTTGGACATGGGCATTGAATGTGTTTAAAGTGTCATTAAAAAGGGCATCAAAAAGCATTACATTAGATTGCTGATACTTGTAGAAGCCCTGTGGATATACTGTGTAATATTTTCAGATATGAGTGAAGACAGTGAGAGTAAGTTACTTCATCTACATTTAAAGTATCGGTGAAATGGAAAAAACAAAAACAAAACACAAAAATGAAGATTTACTGGGAATCATTCACGCACTTTGAAGTAACAAGAACTAAAGCCTAATAAACATATTTCATAGCGCCGTGTTCTAAAACCAGCTACCAGAGATTTGACAAACTGAAATGCTGGTGACACCTACTGCTGTTTTATGTTAAGCTGAGGAGAGCCTGTTCAGTTTGCTGTAACCTTGACTTGTGATGCTCAAAAATTGTGTTTTTGTGAACCTTTGGTCTGAACTGGGCTTAAAAGTGATTGTTGCACTTCAACTAATATTTTATCATTTCTGACACAAATACATGCAGTAGGTATCCCTCTACAGCAGCTGTACACTGACATGCCTTTGTATATTCATTTGCACACAACACTGTTGGCAACAACTGAAACCTCTGCATATCCACACAGGTGTTTACACTGTTATATATGTGTCTGTATTATTTTTGGCCTGCTTTTAGGTTCAGGTTGCACAGGGCTAAGAACGTTCTTTTAGATGCACTAAACCAGGAGCAGAGAGGGGAATTATTCAAACCCAGTGCATTTCTACTTTGTCCTGAGAGGAGACAGAGTACAGTGAAACATCTGTGTGGAACACAAAAGAGCACAAGCGTTTGGCTTTGCTGTCTTTATGCCGTGCTGTTCAGCTTTCAACATTTTCAGATACGCACACTATTGTTTACTACTACTTTTAGGGAGATAAATATAAATGCAGGATCAGGACTTGGTATTGGTATATTACTAGATGATTTGGATTGGAACAGAAAAGTGTTCGGGACATCCCTACACTAAGTACATAGCATGCAAGATAGAAGAACTAATCGACTGTGCATGCTAGAGTAGATTTTGAAGGTGTGAACCATAATCTACACTTTTTTTCTTTTTTTTTTGTCAGCAAATGTTTTTTAAGTTATTTTGTATATCATACCAACAGCATTTTGCTTGCTGTTGTGCTAAAGCCTTGTATTACACTACACTGCATCTGTATTCCCAAATTTTCACTAACGCAGAAAAGGTAAACATAGTCTCTGCTTAATGTTGGAGTAAAAATGCCTTTTTTATTGACCCTCTCCAAACATGACTCTGAAAGAGTTGAGTGAATCTGACGTTTAACAGTGGTGTTTCTTTTGTTGTTGTGTTTTACAGTTCTTTTTCCTGGTTCAGCCAGCCCTATATACCAGGCCCTGCTGACAATGCCACCAACAGTTTTGTCTTCTGCAGCCTTATCCTGTTTCTCAAGTGTCTTTTCTGTTGTGTGTGCGTGTGTGCGAGAGTGTGTCTCTCTCTCTCTCTCTCTCTCTCTCACTCTCTCTCTCTTTCTCTCACACTCTCTCTCCCTCTCTCCCCCTGAAATATAAAATTTCAGATTAAAAATAGCCTGTTTTCAGATTGCACAACCATGGATGATCATCTCCATAAGATTTTTACTTTAATTTTCCTGTTTGTTTTTTCTTCAGCTTTGGGCATATTTTAATGAATCTATCATGGCTTTTGCTGGCAGTAGCCTTTAACTGTTTAATGCACTTAATCTTTGACATTTTGTGCTGTTGTAAGTGACTTACTATTGGATAAAGCGTAGCAGTATTCTGTCTGATTAGCAGTACAATGTTCATTTGCCAAGTAAGTATTTTGTTTGTGGTGGGAATTGTACAAAGTAACCACCAACAAAAGCCCAGAAAAGGTAAAATGACTGAACCTTTTCTGTTTTTGTATCGGTAATGGTAAGTGATGTTGAATTGTACCCTTCTGTCTACACCCAAATCATGAACTTTGTTTTCTGTATCTCAATGTTTTTGTGTGCTTTATAGCGAAGCAGCCGGCGCGAGTCGCTTGTTCATAAAACATCTATTGAAAGTTGAGAGCACATCCCACTGGACAACTGGCTGTGCTTGCTTACGTTTGGTTCATGACTTAAAAAACGAAGTACAGGTGATAAAATCTTGGCAGTGTTGACCACAATGTGTATTGTGACTTAAACTCATAGCTGCTAATCCTACAATCATACTTTCACAAAAAAAAAAGTCAGGACTCAAGATTTACAGACGAGACAAAACTGGATTTCTCATATTTTTTTTTTTTTTTATTGCATTAATTTTTTTTGCTACAGAGTAGTTAGACTGAGGTGGCTTGTCTGCAAGTCTTGTCTGAGTGTTGTCTGTTTTTATGTTGCATGTACTGAAATGTTGTTTTTCTCCAGGAGTCATTCCTGATGAATCTAAAGCTATGTCGCTGCTGGCTCCAGCCAATGCTGTGGCAGGAATGATGCCTGGGGGAGGCCTTCTTCCCACACCCAACCCTTTGGCATCAGTAAGTTTTCAGTTTATGTTATTTTTCTAAAGTCTGCCTGGTGCCCACTGCATTTCTAATGCCTAATGTTGTGAGCATTATGTTTTAGTTTTTATTTGTTGGGCATAGGGCTGGGCAATATGGGGAAAAAAAACATATCACGATAATTTTTTTTCATATCAGACGATATCAATATGTATCACAGTATAAATCTAATCACAATTTTTTGTCGAGTGTCAAGATTGGAAGTATGTCATGAAGCTGGTGCACAGAGCCTTTTTTTTTATTTTTTTTTTTTTCCAATTTTATTTTTCTTATTCTACTACAAACATGGTTAAACATAACACAAACAGCAGGATCAGGGAGTCACAACTTACATAGGAAGAATAGTAAATTCATACATAAATAAATATGCATTCTAACACAGTGTAAATGTGTCTTTATATAAGTTACACCTGTTTAAGCAGGTAGCATTTTTAAAGTTACTGAGCTAAGAAGAGGGCCCACTTTTTCCAATGTTCTTTGCCATAACCTTGAATTGTCATGCTCAAAAAAAAAAAATTTAACCTTTGGTCTGAACTGGGCCTAAAAGTGATTGTGTTGTACTTCAACTAATATTTTATCATTTCTGTCACAAATACAGGCAGTAGGTTTCCCTCTACAGTAGCTGTACACTGACATGGCTTTGTATATTCAAATGCACACAATACTGTAGGCAACAACTGAAACCTCTGCACATCCACACAGGTGTTTACACTGTTATATATGTGTCTGTATTATTTTTGGCCTGCTTTCAAGCTTGAATTTTCTGTTACTCATAAGTTAGTTGTGAAGACATGAGAGAGAGAAAGAAATGCATACGTTGCAGTACATATGGAGAAGTCCCTTGTGCCGTTCTTAGAATTACCCCCCCATCTTCTTTTTTTTTTTCTCATTTACTTATGATGACATCAGCTGGATTGATGACAAAATAAGCTACAGTACGTGCGAGGGCCAGGGTTTGTTGTGCCTGGAACCACTTGTTTTATTTAATTTTTGACTGCATGCTTCTTACCTAGACACTTACCTACATGTTCTTTGCATATATCAAACCACTGAAGCACATTCCTAGTAATGTGAACCCTGTTTACTTACATGGCAATAAACATGATTCTGATGCTTAAGTGTTTGTGTTGTCGAGAAAGTAATTTTATGTTGATATGCTAACTGTGACGATCCTTAAAGACTGCTGTGTGAGAATATTGAACACAATGTACACCTTATCCAGTTTTGCAAAATATTATCATCTCTAGCCCACATTACCTGCCAATGAGCTGAACATATTGGGCTGAGAAACCCTCGTATGGTAGAAAATGGCTTTATGAATGCCATGGGCTGATGTTAAGGTCAGTTTTTTCATGTTGGTCATTGGGACATGGCATACTTTGGTTACATTTCCTCTGGAAAACTGAAATATGATCAACACTACTTTACTGTTCGTGAAAGAATCCTGTGGATGATTTCTGGGATCTGAAATAGTCTTACAAAAGTGGTGTCAATTCAGTTGTGATTGTTGACAGCTTGTTAACAACAGCTGTGTCATGCATTTTAGATGGGAGGAACGCCATTCGGAGGTCTTGGAGCTCCCAACATGGAGCAAATGGCGGCTATGGGAATGCCAGGACCTAACATGAATCCTCAGGTGAGAATCAATTCGTCATAGTTGCTGCTGCCCAAAACAACATATCTATCAGATGGTTAATATCTTGTCTGTCAACTTTAGGCACTTTCTGCTGACTTCCTGAAACTCATGCAGTCCATGGATCCAAAGTAAGAAGGCATTTTCATCTCCACACCTCATCCAGGAAATACACCTCAATCTGTTTCATAGAAAATCTAAATAATTAATGCCACTTGTAGACTGAATCCATTAGCAGCCGGACTGAACCTGAATCCAGGCCTTAAGACCGATGCGTCCAACAAGGAGATTGAAGAGGCCATGAAGAGGGTGCGAGAGGCCCAATCCCTGATTTCTGCTGCCATTGAACCAGGAAGTGAGTACTACGTACTTCATTGGTTCCCCTGCAGTGACCATGTATTTCTGTACTTGAGTACTGATGGCCGTCATGCAGCTCTCAACACTTAATGTCCTCAATCAGGCTTTGAAGACGTCCTCACCAGATGTTTGTTGTGTGATTTCTTTTCACATAAAATTGCTAAAGTTCATAATTTAAAAAAAGGTCAACATTAATCTAGTTATAACTCAGTGCATTTATATTCTTTGTTTGTGTTTTACTTCATGCTCTTCTGCGAAGATATTCTTGATATGAGCATTTGACTTTTTTCTTTTCAGATAAGAAAGATGAAAAGCGTAAACATTCCCGCTCTCGGTCCAGGTCACGGCGCAGGCGATCCAGATCTCGCTCAAGACACAGGTAAAAGAGAACCACATGATGAAGTCTGTCTCCTGATCCACAACACCAGCTGTTTGCTTCCAATATGTAGAACAGATGAATGCAGGTCAGCGCTGTTCAGTGAATGGGATTTTAACTTTGGCAGGCGATCAAAGAGCAGGTCTCGACGGAGATCCCATTCAAGGAGCAGGAGGAGGTCCAAAAGCCCGCGAAGGAGGAGGTCCCACTCCAGAGACAGGGGCCGTCGTAGCAGATCCAGGTCAGCTTCTTCACTGTTGGCCTCATGCGTCAGCCTTTCAAATGAAAATAAACAATGATTTCAGATTCACCACCATGATTAATATTAGAGCTGCACAATATATCGTTTGAGCTTCATCATTGCGATGTACATGTACGCAGTAGTTGCATCGCAAGTCCTGCAATGTAGGAGGCAAATGAACTCAACGTGTTCTTGTCTAATTTCAAGGGTATGTGACACCTGCTGCGCACAGCCATCCACCAATCACAGTCGTTCTTAATCAGTTTGGAGTGAGTCGCTGGTAACAACATTGAAAAATGAGCAACGAACAAGAGAAAATCACCGTAAAAGAAGACTTGGTGCCAAAAAGAAAAGCAGCGTTAGTTATCTGGAATTATTTCGGCTCCAAGAAGGATGAAACTGAAACGTGTTCTGTGTCAACACAGCGAGAGGAAACTCGACTAATTTGTTTGACCATTTATGCTGGCACCACACAGCTGTTATATAATCCTTAGTATTTTTTCATATCATTGCAATATATATTGCAGGGTTAAAAAAACAATGTTAGTTTTTTCCAAAATTGTGCAGCCCTAATTAATATGTGTATCGACTAATACATAAGTGTACATAGTGACATCAGTTTTGCCGTATTACTCAGCTCCACTATTGTGCTCTTTTTCTGTGTATTTAAACTACGGCTGCAACTAATGACTATTTCAACTGTCAACTATGGTGATGACTAGTCAGATCATGAACTGCATCGCAGCAATAAAATACTGTAGCGTCCAAATGGACGTCGGATGGATAGATGAGTGTTTATCCCACACTGGTCGTTTTATTGGAAGAACAGTATTGGCTGGTGTTGGCTGTTCTCACCCACTCACCTGTCCATCATAACCCCATATACACTTCATGCATTACAGACAGTAACTGCTGAACTTTGAAACAGTGATATTAACAGAACAGTTACTGCAGGGTCATTAATACATTTCATGTTTAGAATTGACTCGGTCAGAGCAGTAGCGTGATGCAAAGTACACGTCTGCTTTTTCTGAAAAACGCCGTCCATGGCTCCTGTACTCTTCTTAACGCTGCATACAATTTATCATGAAATTGTCAGACAAAAGC
>JAPQRP010000020.1:42002643-42013796 GCA_037367295.1 Apogon hyalosoma
CCAGTTATTGACATGGATTGATAGGATTAGTGGATCAACAGGGATTAAACAGTTTAGATCAGTAGATGGTTTTGGTCACAGTGGCTGTTTGGGTCTTTATGGGTAAAAAAAAAAATCATGTTTTTTTTGGAGTGTGTGTGTAAGTTTTTCTTTAAGTGGTATGGCATTTAGTTTGTGTTCTGTAATACCCCTTATACACACAAATACAACAGTACCACACCTGTTGGCTACATGTCAAGGTAAAATACAGTTATGCTGTGAATAAGTTGTGAAACGATAATAAGTGGTTCCATAAAACGCTCTGGTCAGGCTGTTTGCTTTCACACCAGTGAACTGCACTGGTGTTCACTCGACAGCTCATTCCTTCAGAATGCTTTCACACCTGTTTAGTTCAGGTCAGATGAACTCTGGTGCCTTTGGTGGTTAGAAAGCTGTCAGTAGAACAAATGCGCTCCAGTCCTGAGGGCCCCTCAGTCCCACCAAAGTGGTCCTAAAGCCAGTAACAGCTGGAGGTTCAGGGAACAGAACTGAGCTCTTAAAGTACCAGCCAGTCACTTCTGACTTCTACTGTTTACATTTAAACACAATTATCGTACATTCGGAAAATAGGCTTGTTACTTGAGTTTTGATACCTTTGGAGGACGTCACAATACATATGTGAAGTAGAGGGCAAAATGAGGTGAATACCACATAAAAAAGATGAAACAAAAACACAGTTGAAGTCTAGTTACTGTAGCATTTAAAGAAAACCATTATGAGCCTAAGAATCCAAATAAACCAAGTGATGCTTCGTCTTTCACAATTTCCTTAATCAAGTTCATTTCGATTCACAAGGTTCTGAATTGATTAATTACGATTCGATCCGATATTGATTCAATTCAGCATTAATCGATTGATTGATACCAAAGTACAATTTTGAGCTGAAACCTGGTTATTTGACTACCACAGCCATGCAACACATCAGTACTGGTATCAATATTGACTTGATTATTGATTGGGGGTGGGTGTGGGTGGGCGGTCTGTGATTGTCGTTTTATTGTTCCTCTAACACCGCACTCATCCATAGGTGCTAGTATCACCTATGGGTGTGGATCCAAGTTCATATTCCTAGAACAGCCGGCTTCCATGAGCCGCCTCGGAGAGCCTCCGCCGACCAGATGGTCCGGGCGGCCAGTTCTTCCACACTGTGGGTTGGAGTTTGAGGCTGGGGGGACCTCCCACAGAGGTGTTTTCCCCACCCTTCCTCCATGCCCCTCCCGCACCAGAACCACTGTGAGCGAGACCAAAATGCCCCGTCTCCCCCAGGGGCATGTCGGCCGTACCTGCGTCAGGTACTCGTGGTTCTGCTCTGAAAAATCGATCTCATCCACTATTAATTGATTACACAAAATTAAAATGAAATCGATCTAAAATTGATTAAATCGGTTTTTTTACCCAGCCCTACACAAGAACATGAACATTAATTAAATATCAACAGCATAACATGACACAAAACTAGTAAAAGATTAAATGACACTGAAACGACTTGAAAGAGGTATAAAAAAGATCAAATGAGAGAACAATGTTAAATCAGTGACAAGACAAAAGGGGCTGACTTTACATTTCTGAGCCGGTCTGTTTTACCTTTTACTGCAGTAAAGACGGTTTTGAATTTTTTTTAATGCTTACTAACAGTCATCACCATTTCACATGAGACAGATACAGTCAGTTGAGCTGTTAAACACAGAACCATCTGTTACTTTACTGTCTTTAACTCAAACTGTGACTTTCTTACTCCTAAAATTGTCTCTTAATTTGACCAACATCATTTGTGTAAATGATGACAGTTATTTGTCACCGTTGACTGATGTTCTTATTTTGTGTAAAGGCAGGTCCTATGTCCTATGCTGATGTCATGACAGCCCTGATTAGAACATGCCTTTTGACCAAATTGTGTCACCCAGTTTGTTTTATGGTTTTAATATACTTTTGTTTATGCATATGTGTTATTGGTATATGTTTTCAGTCTAATGACCCAGGTCACATGTCACATTTCCATTGTACTTTGACTCTGATGTTGACTCTGTCATTGAAATATGTGGGCTTAGGCCTCTCCACAGTTTAATGTGCCATTGTGTCTTTCTTCCGTCCTTCATTGTGGACTTTACTGGTAAGCAGGACAGTCTTATGGTTTATAATGTAATGCTGCCAGTGTATGTGAGCATGAAGAGCTGGACTGGACAGGAACCAGTAAAAGGGTAACATGACAGATTCAGGTTTGGGTGCCTTGAAAAGCACTATAGAAATCCAATTCATTATTATTATGATGATGATGATGATTATTATTGTTAGCTGTTCGTGGAGCAGGGTCATCGCCTGCTTTCTGGTCTCTGTACTGTCCTGAATGTCCCTGTCCCTCCAACATGTCTTGAAACTCCCTCCTTCTCTCATACTTACCGCCACAAGGTCTGAGCGTGTCTCAGGATCCCAGTTTGTGAAAAGTCAGGAAAACATCCGGTTTGGAAGAGTTTGTGCCAAACCAGATAATGTACTTCTGGGAACATTTAGATAATGTCCTGCTGTCAGCTGAAACTTGATGTAGTAGACCTCATGAGCATTTTACCCAGTTTGTAAAATCACAAGTTGGACTATAAATGACAGATGAGTGAAGACTGCACGGATGGGAGTGGAAGTATGCTGATGTTCCGCTTCATGTCTGTCTGAATGTTCCAACTGTTTCCTCTTGTTCTGTATCTGCAGAGTGAACGTCTGTGGAGGACAGTGCTGCCATGGATGGAGTAAAGCTCAGGGGTCGCAGCGGTGCACAAAACGTGAGTGGAATCCCATGTTTGACTCTTCCTATGCTACATTCAGTTTTTATATTCAAACATTCACTTTTGTAATAATAAAGCTGTGAACAATCAGCTATTCATGTAGAAAGACGCACTAGACAGGTTTTGTACATCCTGTCACACAAATGGGAGGGTTCTATTAAACCGCACACCCTCTTCCACTGGAGCTGTCCAGGCTCACCACTCTGCTTCATTGTTAGCATTACTGTGGCTATGCTAACGAGTTAGCCCTCCGGTGTCCCGCCCACAGAAGCCCTTCCTAATCACCGAAAGCACGGAATCTGTGCAGCGCCGTAGCAATGTCAGAACTGTTTTCATACAGTGTGTTCTTAAGTTTTTGACCAAATACTCAATAATTGTCATATATATTTTTTTAACTTTCTAAATTCTATTTTTGTAATATAAACAAGCTGTATTTTTTGATGCAAAAAACATTATACTACATAAAAATTGGATTATGTGGTTTTTGTTTTTTTTTTTGCAGTCTGGCCTCTGTTAATAATGAACACCAACACTGGTTAATGTGCATCATTAGTTTTTGTACTTGGTGAGGTGTTCTAAATGTATTGATGTGCATTTTGACCATGTAGACAGTCTGGGTCCTGAGCAGGTCCTGAGTTAGTGTGTTGGAGATGAGTAACTGATAAAGTTGAGGTGATTAACATAGTGGAACTGTTCTGCTCATTGTACATGACCAGTGTTACCATATCTGCTGTTCACTGGATCATGTCACATGTTCTTTAAATGTGTTGAATTGTCAAAGCTGTGACGCTGAGTGAAATCACTGTGGACGATTATGAACCTGTGGCTGCTCAAAGGGTACGAGGTAGAACCATCTGAAAGATTTTAGTGTCCAGCTCAGAGACTTATATCCACCGCTGAAACTAGGAACTCTGTCATTTGCTGTTTCATATCTAGAGCAGTAGTTCCACCTCCGAGGTGTTTCCTTCTTTTCAGTTGAAGTATTCTGTTTTCAGGCATTTGTTCAGGTCTTCCCAGGTTTTGTCTTTGGTTTCTATGTGTGATTCCTGTGTGTGCTCATACTGTAACCCTGTGGTGTCAGGTCCTTTTATGGCACAGATGTCAAACATACGGTCCGCAGGCCAAATCCGGCCCGCCAAAGGGTCTAATCTGACCCATGGAATGAATTTGTGAAATGCCAAATTTAGCCCAGTTCAATCTTAAATGGGTCAGACCAGTAAAATACTGTCATAATAACCTATAACTAATAACAACTCCACTTTGTCTTTGTTTTAGTGTATTAAAAAAAATAAAATTACATTCAGATTTTTACATTTACAAACTATCCTTTCATAAAAAATGTGAATAATCAGAATAAATATGAGCAACCTGAAATAACTTAAGAGAAGTGCAATTTTAACAATATTCTGCCTGTTACTAAATGTTTTGAGTCTTTGTAGATCCACTGTGATCTGGAAGTTGTAACGCACATGTACAAATGAGAAGCTGAGGCAGAATATTGTTAAAATTGCAGTTATTTTTCTTAATAAATTTGAGTTTGTTCATGAGTATTTGTGTTATTCAGTTTTTTAAGGATTGCTGGTAGATGTAAACATTTTTTTGATGTCATTTTACTTTTTTCACTCTAAAACATAGTGAAAAGTTTGGAGTTGACTGTTATTTTACTGGTCCGGCCCACTTCAGATCATATTGTGCTAAATGTGGCCCCTGAACTAAAATGAGCTTGACACCCCTGTTTTATGGAGACTGGAGAAGTGTTTACTAATGCTGATTAGGACAAATGAAACTCTCAGTTTACGAAGATGGTGGGATCTTTCATTTTAAGAAACCAGGTGAACACGTGTGAATCTGACATTTTCCTTCATACGTGTGAGGCCTAATGTCACAGGAGAATGCGTTGTCAGTTCTCCCCACTAAAAACTGGCTCCAAATATGTCAGCATGTTAAAGAAGCTGCCATGTTGTTTTGGTGCATGTTTGAGACTCTGGGTAGTAGAAATGTGGTGTTCCTTGGATGCACGATTCATTCTGTAATGAATGGGAGACGGGGGTCTTAAATACCTGGTCAGTACAGCTGCCACTCAGCTGTCTGTGTTTTTGTCCAGCATAGTTTAGTAAAAACAAATCAGATGAGAGCTTTTATGAAAGATGACAAGTTCATAGTTCATTTTTTCAGCTTTCTGCTCAACTCATGTGACCAGTCAAGGCATAGCTTCCTGAAGGTTACATTAGTGGGGTGGCTGTGGAGGTAGAGCGGGTCGCCCAATAACCGAAGGGTTAGCGGTTCGAATCCTGCTCTGCTGTAGTAAGTAAAATTTATTTATATAGCACTTGTCACAGAGAAACCTCACAAAGTGCTTTCAGATTAAAAGTATACAAGACAGCAAACACACAAACAAATCAAAATGCTTTACAGATCAAAAGACAGCAACACACAGAAAGAATACAATGTGCAAAAATGTAAAATATGAAATTCTAAAATACCCAGTAAAATCAAGTAATACTCTTAAAAGCAATAAAATAAAAGTGCGTCTTCAGATGCCTCTAAAAAATGTCCAGTGAGGCTGCTGCCCATAGCTCAAGTGGAAGGGCATTCCTTCATCTGGGAGCCACTGCTATAAAGGCTCCGTCACCTTTGGTTTTGAGCCTGGTATGGGGGATGAGCAGCAGACCCTGATCAGCTGACCTCAGTGGCCCTAGTCACGTGCTGTTGTGTCCTTGGGCAAGACACTTCACCCACCTTACCGTCAGTGTCACTTACACTGGTGTATGAATGTGTATGAATGTTCGATGGTCGAAGGGGCCGCGACTTGGCAGCCATGCTTCCATCAGCCTGTCCCAGGTACAGGTGGGTGCAGATGTAGTTTACCATCACCAGAGTGAGAATATGAGAGTGAATGAGTAATTAATCAATAATGGAAAGCGCTTTGGGTGCCTTGGAAAGCACTATAGAAATCTAATCCATTAGGATGATGATGAAGATGGTGATGATGATTATTATTATTATGATTATTATCCTATATTATAAAAGGGAAGTGGACTCTGTCTGTGTGTCCTGGGTATCACACTAAATCCGTACAGAGCTGACTGCTGCAGTTTGTCATACTGATGTATTTTTGAATAAGGAAGAGACCAGTGAAATGGCAAGTCAACAGGACCAAAATTTAGGGAGATATTAGTAATTTTGGAATACAGTGGCCTCCCAATGGCTAATCACATTGCTATGCCCAGAATCATAGAATCATCATTGAAGTGGGTTACTTAGCAACAGAAAAACAATAGGACCACGTTGCCATGGTGTCAGATTTCCTGTGCAGAAACAGACATGTCAGCTGAGAGGTTATTCAACTGAAAATGACAGAGGAATTTACCAAAGGAAAGGACTGAACTGGATCAGAGGATCTAGAACCCAGGGTTCCCCACAGGTCAATGCAGTAGTTCACCTCATTACTGTGTATCTGTTTAATCAATTTTAATACATCTTATCCTCTGTATTTTTTTTCATTAGTTTTATTATATTTTGTATTTTTACGTACATCCTTGTGCAGCACTTTAGACATTTTGTGTTGTTGTAAATGTGCTATAGCACAGGTGTCAAGCAGGCGGCCTGGGGCCAAAACCAGCCCTCCAAAGGTTCCAATCCAGCCCATGGCATGAATTTGGAAAGTATAAAAATTACACTGATATTAATAATCAAGGATATTAAACTGGTTTTAGTTCAGGTTCCACATACAGACCAATATGACTGAAGTTAAGTAATACCATAATAACCCTTTAACAATAAAATATGGACAAAATGAAAATGAAGTGTAATATTAACAATATTCTTCCTGTTACTAAATGTTGAGTGCATTTGTAGATCCACTCTGATCTGTCAGCTGTGTTCATAATAAGCTGACACTAAATTTTGTAGAAATTAGGGATGCAACGGTACAGGTTATCCACGGTTTGGTACATATTGTGGTTCTTGAGTCACGGTTCACCATACGGTATAGTTTGGACACAGAGGCTGGATGTGCGCCAAAACGTAACTGAGAGCTGATGGAGAGTCTTAAGGCACATTTATGTTCACTTTACATAAACAGGTTCATCCGTTCCTAACGTTGTCATGTGTCTCTGCCTTCATACTTCCATGCGTCCTGTACGTTGGAATGAGCATTTTCCATCAGTCCACCAGAGGGCCATGTTCTTAATTACCAGACTGGACGAATACCACAAAGAGGAGGACAGTTTTTTGAGAAGAGGAAGAAGAAAGTCAATAATAACAAAGATTGCGACGACAGAGGAGGTTTTTCTGATGTGGATATTCATGTTAATATTGAGAAGGGAAGTTGGAAGTAGAAGGGCTGTGCTCCATGTCCTGCTCTGGCTCGAACCAGGCTCCCCCACGTCCGGCTCCGAACAATGACAGTAGAATTCTGTCAGTCAGTCGTCTTGCAAAGCTCTACGATAAAAGTGAGTTGTCCAGAAATGTCCTTTGAAAATGACAAATGAGCCATACCGCCGTACATGCTCGTACTGGACCGTACCAAACAGTACGACGTCTACCGTTGTACCCCTAGTAGAAATTGTTCAGTTCAAATTTCCAAACGTAAACATTTTAATATTACACACCTGTCACCAAATGTTTGTGTAACATTGTGTGTAATGTGTGTACATGTATAAATGAGAAGTTGAGGCATAAAACTGTTCTTATTTTTCTTAAAAGACTGTTGTTTTTTCAGGTTATTTACATCTTTTTGTTTGGATAGTTTGTAAATGTAAACATTTTCAGAATTTAATGTTTTTTATTGCAATAAATCAAAGAGAAACACTTGCAGTTGTCATTATTTACAGGTTTATTGTACTAGTATTTTCATGGTTCGGCCCACTGGGGGTCATATGGGGCCGAATGTGGCCCCTGAACTAAACTGACTTTGACACCCCCTGTGCTATAGAAATAAACTTGACCTTAATTAAAAGTCTGGTTGTGCTGGTCTGAGTTACCCAACAGTGAAGTCCATTTATTTGTAATGGGTGTGTGTGTGTGTGGGGGGGGGTCCGTCCCAGTTAGGGTGGAGGCCTCAACAGGTCAAACCTCTCCTACTTCCAGGGCTGATGGGGGCTGACCTATTAGCTTCAGACCAAGGCCCCCTGGACATTAGAGCTGATGGCTGACCTTCGGACCCCTCCATCAGGGCTAAGGTGGGGGTGGGGGGGGCACTCACCGTGGACATCCTTCTGCGCGATGTTCTGCGTCCGGATGAGCGATGACAGGCGTCGTACATCCCCTTTAAACACGCATTCGTGCACCGGAAAGTCCTGCCCGGCTCGGATAATGGGGTTTTTGTTGTTGTCGTCTATGACATCGGTGGTTGACAGTGTGTTTGTGTTGGCATTAATCTGCGACTGTTTGTTCTGCTGCGCCTGCGCGGAGGACGACTTGATTAACTTGTGATTGCTGAAGATTTTACTCGCCCTGATCTTGTTGTTCGTCTTGGAGGCTGTGAAGGTCCCGGTGGCAGCCTCCTCGTCCGGTTCCAGTAAATCCTCGTCCTTGCTTGGCCTGTGGTCCTTGCGCAGGGAGCGGACCTTCTCTCCGGTCATTTTCTACTCCGTTGACGCTCTCGGAGCAGAGGGTGTCGCCGCTGACGATGACCCTCCGGGCGGACTGATGCGGGTCCACACTTGGAAGACTTCAACCCAAACAGCGCGAAATGTTGAACAGGGAAACACTCAGTCCTCTGCCGGACGGGTACAGCGGCACCTTAGACGGAGACGTGGCGGCTTTGGTTTACGGCTTTACTGTAAAACACAAACTGCTCGCCCTCCGAAACTGTCGCTGTAAAACAACATAAGCGGCTCCAGTTGACTGTACGGAAGACTGGGTGATGTCTTCCGCCCTGTGTTATCGCGAGAGTTTACGGTGTTTATGAGCGGTTACTAACGGTCACTAGTTTGTTTGGTTTTTCTTTATCATTATTATTATTATTATTATTATTATTATTATTATTATTATTATACGGAAAAAAGAAAGACTTTTTTCCACCCATCATTTTTTTATTATTATTATTGTTGCATAAAATACAATTTCTCGTACAGGCAACTGGAAATGGCACTACAAACATGAGCAGTTATAAAAATGACTTAAGGCATTAAAATAATAATAATGAAATATTCATAATGATAAAACATGAAAAAAACAGGCATTAAAATAACAAATACATTTCAGCTGCTTCACAAATTGTTTCCACAGTCGTATGGGAGTTTTTTTTTTTAAAATTCTTAGTGGACTGATGTAGTGTATAATATATATGTGATGGAGAGAATCACATTTAAACTGAGATGTGAAACTGATATCTTTGCTGAAAATTGGTCAAAATGGCTCACTTATGTTTTAACTGTAAGGCCAGATTTTGTGTAATTACAATGTGCTCCTACGGGGGCCATACCCTCAAACTTTACCGCAAATAAGAAAATTAAATGGGTATATGAGCATATGGATGTAAGTGTGGACTAAATGCTACTAGAATGTTGGACTCTCCCGCTGCTGTTTGTTCTTTTGTGTGTATTTGTGTACTGTTTTCTCAAAAACAACAATTAAAAGTAGATTAAAAAAAAAAAAAAAGACTCTTAGTGGAGAACCATATTTTTTGTAGTTTTTTTCGGACAGTTTTAGTTTGTCCATTATTTTTTCCATTTGTTTTTGTGTCTGTGGTGTTTACCCAGAATTGTTTTTGTTTGTTTATTGTTTTATTTCAGTCTGAAGAACAAACACCGTCCACAGATCCATCCAATTCATAGATCCAACAATCAATCAAAAAAAAAGTATAATACAAACTATATCTTCACTAATGAAACCATTAATTTATGCAATGAGAATGACGTGACTCAAAAGTCATGTATCTGTGTTCAGATTATTTTTTATATAACATTATGTCTTGAATTGTAAATTGTTTAAGATCCCTACGTTTATTTTGGAACCAGTTTCACTTCTGGACAGAATTTCTGAATCAGTTTGTGAGAAAAAAACCAAATGTTCCATTTTTTCTGGATCCTTGTGACAAAAGTTCCAGGGTTTGACATCAAAACCACATCTACCCCTCAATGTCTCAGCCCATGGGTAATAATTATTGATAATTTTAACCTTTTCATGCATGACGTCCACATTTGTGGACACATAGCTGAACTCACTTTCCAAAGGGTTCTAAAGGTAAAATTCTTCAAACCATATGGGAGCAGTCTGTACAGACCCTCAGCAGCACAATGAACTGAAGGATCATCTTAGTTGTAGAATATGGACTGATCTGGGATCTGCTGAAGTGAACCTCCTCAGACCCAGACATGGGTTTACTGTCCACGTTTGGACAAGAGTTTACAGCTTTAAACAAAAAAAACAAAACAAACAAAAACAAACAAAAAAAGAAGTCCACCACAAGGGACATTCCATCATGATGTTTTCAATATTGGCAATTATTAAATTTAAAAAAAAAAAAAAAAAGAAAAAAAGCCCAAACTTGTATATTCCTGGGTCTCAGGAGGTTCATTATCTTCTTGATAAAACCATATTCAAAAAAAAAATTCAAAATGCATTTCAACATTAGCCTAATTTTGAGAAATAAAATAAATCTAACAAAATCTAGAAACTTTTTTTTCATAATTCATGCATGAAAATTAAATAGCATTTCTATCACTTTTGGCGTGGTTGGCCATTTTATAAATTTCCAGTGTTTTTCAGATACTATTGAATTGTCTATTTTATATTTTACTTTTTTATTATAATAACAAATTAGATGATTTTTAAATACTGTATTTAAAGATTTGTTCTCAGGTTTTTTTCTGTGATGTTCAATTCTCCAAGTGTTAAGTTTGGAACTAAGGGTCACTCGTAGAACGCCGAACTTACAGTGAAGTGAAAGAATTTAATACACATACTAAACTGTTAAATAGCCCATTGAATGTTGAGTGTTGTCACTTTAGCATCTAGCTTTTAGCTACATGTTACCAGTATGACATTATATGCAGTACAAATAGCCTATTATCAGACAACCAACAATATTATACAAACTATGAGTAAATAAGACTCCAGATATTCTGCTAACTTCCTTAAGCTACAACAGTAAAACATTTTACTAACACTTGTTTCTGTATTGGCACTTAATGGTTCTATTTAAAGGCATTATTAACTCTTTATAGTTCATTCATAGACATTTTCTGAAATTCAAAATTTCAACCTGAAATTTTTCACAAAATTTTTCTTGTCTTTAATCAGAGTATAGAAACCCATCAGTCAAACTTCTGGGATATTGATCTGGTCAGTTCAGTAGCAGAGGGGGTTGTTCATCAGTTTCAGCTGCTTTGT
>JAPQRP010000020.1:42045175-42055427 GCA_037367295.1 Apogon hyalosoma
GACGGAGAGTAAGTATGCAGCACTCAAGGCTCACCTGTTGAAGACGTTTGAACTTTCTGATGCAGAGAGGACTAGCCGGCTTTTTCCTCTGCAGGGCTTAGGTGACAGTAAGCCCTCTGAACTTGTGGATGGATCTCTTGGGGGACCACAGGCCAGATTTCTCTTCACCCAGCTCTTTTTGAGACAGCTGCCTTCACAGGTACGAGCCGCTTTGGCCAATACAAGCATCACTGACTGTCTGAGCTGGCTGTGGAGGCTGACCATTTTTTCCTGGCTGGTCAACACCATGGTACAACTTCTGCTGCACTCCCAGTTTATGCTGCCGCTACCGCACCGGCCCTTGGTTTTCAAGTTCCTGCACCGGCGCTGGGGGACAAGGAGCTCACAGCAGTGATGGTTTCACCCCGACGGCATTCCAAACAGGGCCGATGCTTTTACCACACCAAATTCAGGTCGAAAGCTAAACATTGCCGACCATCCTGCAGCTTCGCCAGGACAGGAAACCCCAGGGCTGCTCCATGAGCATCGGCCACACTGGTAGGCTGCGGTTTATCCACGACATCATCTCCAGCCACTGTTTCTTGTATGACACTGGTGCGCAGAGGAGCATCCTGCCTGCGTCTAAACTGGACATCCTAGCTGACGGACATGGCCCTCCCCTGGAGGCTGCTAATGGCAGCCCCATACATACGTACAGCACTCATGTTGAACTGTGTTCTGGCGGTCAGTGTTTTGGCTGGGACTTCATTACGTCCAAAGTGGCTGTCCCACTTCTGGGCGCTAATTTTTGTGTGCTTATGGGCTGCTGGTTGACATCAAAAACTATCGCTTGGTTGATGTTACCACCTTCTGTTCTTATGGTTGTGCTCTCAGTGACATAGACTCCATCAGCCTGTCTGCAGTCACAGCCTGACGTGTTTCGCCGCCTGCTCGCTGAGTTTCCAGAGCTCACACAACCCACCTTTTCATCGTCCACCTCCAAACATGGAGTGGAGCATTACATTGCCACCAGAGACCCGTCAGTCCACGCCTGGGCAAGGCGGCTGGACCCAACAAAGCTCGTCATCGCCAAGACGGAGTTCGACACCATGGAACGCCTTGGGGTCATCCGCGGTTCCAGCAGCCCATGGGCGTCACCCCTCCACATGGTTCCCAAGCCAGGGGTGGGTGGCACCTGTGTAGTGATTACCACCATCTAAATGAGGCCACTACACCGGATTGTTATCCAGTGCCCCACATTCAGGATTTTTCCTCATACCTGTCCGGTAATGTCCTTTTTTCCAAACTGGACCTTGTTCGTGGATATCATCAGGTGCCCATACACCCGCTGGACATCCCCAAAACAACAGTGATCACCCCTTTTGGACTGTTCGAGTTCCTGAGGATGCTGTTCGGCCTGAAAAATGCCGCCCAGTCATTTCAACGCCTAATGGATTCTGTGTTACGTGACCTGCCTTTTCTGTCTGTGTACCTGGATGACTTATTGGTGGCTAGTAGCTCCACAGCTGAACACCTGTCCCACCTGCGAACCCTCTTTGAGCGTCTCAGCCAGCATGGGCTGAAAATGAACCCAGTTTGGGTTGACCACAATGGACTTCCTGGGACATCAAAATAGCAAGGACGGGGCTGTGCCACTCCTGTCTAAGGTGAAAGCGATCTTGGACTTCCCTCGACCAGTCACGGTGCGGTCCCTGCAGGAGTTCCTGAGAATGGTGAACTTTTACCACTGTTTCATTCCCAGAGCTGCTGCACTCATGCGCCCCCTGCATGAGGCTTTGAAAGGGAAGGCTCCCAAGCACTTGGTGGATTGATCTTTAGAGAGGGACAGAGTGTTCACTGACGCTAAGGCCGCTTTAGTGAATGCTACAATGTTGGCACACCCGTCACCTGAGGTCCCCAACGCAATCACTGCAGATGCTTCAGACTACGCAGTGGGCGCTGTGCACGAACAGTGGGTGGGCGGAGCCTGGCAACCACTGGCTTACTTTAACCAGCATTTACACCCCAACAAACACATTTGACCATACAGCACATTCGACTGGGAGCTGCTCACCCTGTACCCTGCCGTCCGACACTTCTGTTCACTGCTGGAGGGCCATCAGTTTACAGCTTTTGTCAACCACAAGCCTCTCACTTTTGCCATGGCTAAGGTGTCTGAACCTTGGTCTGCTCGCCAGCAGTGTCACCTCTCCTACATCTCTGAGTTCACTGCGACCATACAACATGTTGTGGGCAAGACTAACGTCGTTGCAGACGGTGCTGTGCTTTGGCTGGGGAAGTCCACCTGGGCCTCGACTACACCCAAATAACAGCCGATCAAACCACCGACCCATGTGTACAGTCACTCAGGGTCACCGCCGCTGGACTGCAATTAACTGATGTTCCCTTCGGCAATGGCGGCTCTGCACTGCTGTGCGATGTTTCCACCGGCCTGCCATGACCCATTGTTCCTACTGCATGGAGACTCAGTGCACAGCCTCTCACACCCAGGCAGGAGACCATCTCAAATGTTGTGGCATCCAAATTTGTCTGGGAGGGGCTCAAGAAGAATGTGCGGAACTGGGCAGAGGAGGAGATTTGACCATGTTAACGTGGACTTTGTTGGCCCCCTTCCTTCCTCTCATGGTTTCACTTACCTCCTCACCATGATGAATAGGACCACTCGACGGCCGGCAGCTGTTCCACTAACAGCTGCAACGACTGCTGAGATGGCACGGGTGTTTATCGGAACACGGGTTGCCTGGTTTGGCATCCCATCTGACCTCTCTTCAGACTGGGGCTCACAGTTGACATCAGAGCTCTGGAACTCCATTGCGTATGACCTGGGGGTGAAGGGCCACCGCACCACTGCTTATCACCCCCAAAATAATGGACTGTGTGAATGTTTTCATCGTGAAAGCTTGTCTTCAGGTAAGCCTCAAGGACAGTGGCTGGGTGGATAAGCTCCCATGGGTCATGCTTTGCCTCAGGACTGCTCCCAAGGAGGACCTCCAGTCCTCAACAGCGGGACTGGTCTATGGCCAAGGCTGCGGGTGCCAGGGGATTTTGTTCCTGACACTACTGCCCCCTGGTCTGCAGCATGCCTATGGATTGACCTTCAGGAAAAAAGCCAAGCTTTTCACACCCAGTCCTACATCCCAACATGGCCTTCCATAGTTTTACACCTCCCCCGGTCTGCAGTCGACATGTTACGTCTTTGTTTGCTATGACGCACACCGGGAGCCATTACAACTTCCCTATGATGGCCCCTTCCGTGTCATACAGATGGGGGACAAGCACTTTGTTATTGACATTGGTGGGAAAGCAGAGTGGATTTCTGTGGACCGCCTCCAGCCCAAGTCAGGTCCACGGGGAGGTTACAGGGGGTTTCTTTGCCCCACACCCACCCCTCCCCTCACTGTGTGTCTGGTATGGCTCCTGCGGGGGCCTCCACCCCCACTCCGCTTCAAAAGAGTTGCTGTGGACGGGTTATTCGTCCACGCCCTCGCTGATGTTCTTACCGTATGTTATGGTGAATTCTAGGGGGACGTGTGTAGTGGACTCTATGAACATAATTCACCATACAGTGTTGAGTTTGAAGTTATGTTTGGTATGTATTAGAGCTCTGTGATTCCGAGTGGGGGCGATCTACCTGATTGCACCCTATGGATAGGGACGCTGCCCCTTTAAGAGCATTGCATTGCGGTGCTGGATGATGGGCTGTGCCATGTTTGTTTTTAGCCATTTTTTTATGTGATGTGGCAAAAAAAAATGACATTGACTATGTAAGAAATTGTCTCTTAATTTATCATAATTTCCACAATACAAAACTTTATTAAATTGCACAGTATATCCTTCCTCCTAACACAATTATAGACAAACTATTTGATTTACCTTTAACCCAAAAAAGTCTATTGTCTAAAATGTATGATCTATTATCAGACTTCAAACATGAATGTCTGGGAAAAATAAAACAACGAGATAAAGAATTGAATTTAACCCTAACAGAGGATGATTGGAAGGACGTACTTTCTCGGGTAAACGGCAGCTCTTCATGCTGTAAACTTAAATTGATACAATATAAGATTGTTCATACTATCTATTTCACCAATTCCAGACTCTCAAAGATTTACTCAAATGTCACAGATAAATGCAACAGATGCCAGAAATCGCCGGCTAACATGACACACATGCTCTGGTCTGGTCCACCCTACTGGACAGATATATTTTATCACCTGTCTCAAGCTTTGGAAACTGCACTAAAACCATCTGCTGGATTAGCCATTTTTGGAATCTCTTCTAACTGTAAATTATGCTAAAAAGATGAAATGGACACAATTGCATTCTCAACCTTACTAGCTAGAAGACAAATACTCCTCGGATGGAAATCAGCAACCGCCCCAAAACCATCCTCATGCTTTTTTTAAATTTAGAGAAGATTAAATACAATTTGAGAGGTCAGCCAACAAAATTTCAAGTCGTATGGGGCTCCATAGTTGAATACTTAAAAAACTCTTAAGACACTCTAAACTACAAAAAAATATTGTAGTGCACACCTTTTTTTTCCTCTTTGGTGTGCTATATATACTTCTGTACTCTCCAGTAATATTAATAACACTGTATGTCTGTGTCTTATGTGTAGGATGTAATTGTGAATAAGTAGATTTGTCTACTATTAGGCTGTTGTTTTTCTTTTCTTTGCTTCTATTATTTTATTTTCTTTTTTATTTATGTCTTTTTTATCTTCTTTTTTTATTTTACCTTTTTTGTTCTATGAGTACTTTGCTATTTTTTATTACTATCATTAAATATGTTATGTAGGACCAGGGGTGGGAGGGTGAGGGGGTAAGAAGAATGGGACATGCTTAACGCCTCTGACACTGAATATTCAAATGTTCAATGTAACTTAAATCTGTACCAAAAAATGATAGATAAATACGTTTTTAAACAAATTACACACAGTTAACATTGACAGTGGGCCTATAATGTTGAAGGGAATTCAGGGGGTTTTAATGCATGATTGGACTGACAGATAAACATTATTCTTATTTTTGTCAACAAATAACAAGGCTTACACTGTTGGGGGTCGACAGCAAGGGTATTTCCCCGAAATCCCCCCAATCCTCTACTATACAATAAAGCAAATAAACAACACAATGTACAGAAGATACCAAATTAATTCTGGATGATTGATATGAATCAAATTTTAACTTGATTGGCAACCATATCTATTAATAATGTCCCAAAAAACAGATTTTTCAACAGAAGCGCCCCCATTTGGAAAGTGATAATATTTATGGAACACAAATCAACAGGGTTCTTCCCCAAGGGGTCACCGATGTTGGTGCTCAAGGGAGATAGTTATCACATTCACACCAAGGAAATCTGGCCTGAATAATGTCAGAAATATATTTGTTGGACGATCAATATGAACCAAGTTTGAGCTTCATTGGCTGACTATTTCCTTAATAATGTTCAAAAAATATGATCTTTCAACAGAAGCTCCCCCAAAATAGTGCAGCCAGATTGGGTCTTAAATGTTCCTTCAGAACAAACATTACAAAAATGCATTGCAGTCTATCATGGTTGACTGTTGAAGCAAAAATAAAATTTAATCTCCTTCTTCTTATGAGGAGTGCTATTGTGAATGGGAAACTGGACTTTCTTACCAACAGAATAAGGCATAGAGGTCTACTACAGAATCGTGGCACTAGACAGGTTACCATGGGTCACCTTGAACTTCGCAAACCAAAAACGAATCGATTGAAACATTCAGTCTTATCCAGGGCCTCCAGTCTATGGAATAAGTAACCGTCATACATCAAACACACTAAACGATTATATTCATTAAAAAAAACACTCAAACAGGAACTACTGAAGGAAATACAGGAACGCAAATGATTGTTTCGACTCTCACAATCCCAGTTGCTGTAAAGATAAAAGTTTGACTATTGTAAGGTTTATGTTTTGAGATGAAATGTTCAGCTTGCTGATGATAACAATGAATTGTAAACTTGCTTTTATTTATGTATGTATTTTGTAACTGTATTTTAACGGACCCCAGGAAGAGTAGGAACCACTATGGTGAAAGATAATGGGGATCCGTACAAACAATAAGCCACTTAGAAAAAACACCCCCCCCGGTGTCCAAATATAATATCACTTAAACTCAAGGTAGTAGCATGAAGACAGAGAACTGTTGGACAATGGATGTGAACTCAGTTTGAGCTCCATGGACCTGATGGCATCAGAATAATGATCAGAACCCGTTTTTCCCACCAAACTCCCCTTAGTGACTGAAAATGAGCCCATGTGAACTCTGGATGGTAGACAGAACATGGACATCTGGAAGAACATCAATAGGAACCACATTTGATCTCAATCGGCCGATTATTGATTGATTTATGTCCAAAAAAAAAAAAAAGATTTTCAACTAAAGCGCCCCCATGTTGACGACTTATAATACTGATAGACGCTGAAATCCATAGGGTTCTTCCACTAGGGGTCCACTACGAGGGTTATCAAGAGAAGAAATCCAACCAAATCTGTCCTAGATATCACGTTTACATGAAGGATAATCGGCGGCGGCAGCGGTGGCGGCAGTCGTGGTAAAACCATTATATCCCCGAAACCCCATTTTGGAGATATAATTACCTACATCAGTAACATGTTCCAAATTGTTCCAAACAGATTTTTTTCTCTATGTTTTGTTTGCTTGGTCAGCATACTGCTCAGATGGTCAGCATATGTTGACTCAAAGCCCCCTGTGCCTGAAAATATGGAGAAAATTCTCATTCTTCTACCAGAAGCGTGGTTTGAAAACACTAATACTTTAAAGCTGCAGTGAATCTTCAGGGTTTCTTGCTGACAATATCAATGTGTCAAAACCAGCAGATCTTGACAGACCGGAGAATTGGAGGAGTGATGTTGCCACGAAGTGTGAGCCCAGACATTGTTCTTCAAATGGAATCAGAGAATCCCACAGATAAAGCGTTTACAGGGCAAGAGGCGATCTCACTAAATGATTCTTGTGTGTCTGCACCAAATGCAATATCCAAACCCCTGCTTCCATTAAGGTAAGGCCAGCGGGATGCTCTGCGATGTCATTTCTCAAATGGTTTTGTCAGGTCTGTGCTGCAGACTCTTGTTTAATTGCTGCACATCACTTTTGGGAATCACTTGAAAAGTAAAGAAATCAATGTCCCTTCTGCTCCAGCCACAGGCAGAATAAAGAGAGTATCAGTCAACCTGCACCCCTTTGTGTCTCTGGAGCATTACAAGATTTGGAAATGGCACAATAACAATTCAATTACATCTTTTATCCTTTAATTAGGCTGGATTACACATCGTATATCACACTTTTTTCTGTGTGCAATAAACGGTGTATTATCAGTTGTCCTTTTAACATCTACTCATGGAGGCCTAACCCTAAGCTGCTGTGACCAAGGCTACGTTCAGATGCAGCCAAATGTGGCCTAAATCTGATATTTTTGCCCCTATGTGACCTGGATCTGATCTATTACAGACAGTCTGAACAGCACTAATCCAACCCAGATCACTTTCATATGTGGTCCCTAATCGGATATGTATCTGATGTTTTCCAATGCGACTTCTGTCTGAACGGCCAGGTCACATTTATCTGACCTTTATGGCATTGAAATGCGACAAACGTCACATTTCTGCGTCCCAGGAGGAGGAGTGGTGGAAAAATATACTTACTTCCATAAACACAGCGTGGTCACATATTCCATCAGGACCTCTTTAGTCCATGTGGGTCACTTCACGGTCACATTCAGTTCAGACTAAAACTGATAGAAGTCACATTTAATGTGGAATATGAATGACCACACACACAAAAAAAAAAAAAAAAAACAGATTTCACCAAAAAATCTGAATTGTGCATAAAGACCTGCTGTGTGAACGGAGCCTAAGTGACAGCATGTGACGAGTTGGGAGTGAGAGCGATTTTTAACAGAAATTATGCAATTTTAATTATGTATCATATAATATTCACTGGGAAAAAAAACTCTTGCAGGATGAACCAAAAATTCTCTAACACAACCTTACGAACAAAACTTAACTCACCAACTAACATCGTATGCAATAAAGGTCCAGTATTTTAGGAGCCAAGATGTGGCAGAGGTCTAGCAGTTTGACAACAAAGGGGAGAGAAAATTATTTAAATGTTTTGAATAATAATGTCTTCACCAAAAGACAGGAAGGGATGTGAATATTTCAGCTTCTACAATACAGAACACCGTTTGAAGATTCAAAGGATCTGGATGTATTTCAATGTGAAAAAGGTTGAGTACAAGCCCAAGAGGAACACCATGACCTCTGATCCTTCTGATGACACCATCCATCCTAATGAATGACAGTTCATATTATAAAACCACATGGGTCAGGAGTGCTGGAGCAAACCTTTGTTGAGCTCTACAATCAGTGTTGGGAGTAACATGTTACAAAAGTAATCCATTACAGTAACAGATTACTTTTTTCTGCAACACAGTAGTGTAAGGCATTACTAATCAATTTTCAGTAATACATTATTTTGTACATGTTTAACAAGGCTTGCCATACAACACACTTTTCACCCATAATTCAACTGCTCAAATGAAAAAACAAAACAGCAAGACCGTGAGTCCTTAAGGAATCAAAAATGCATCAGTAAAGTTCTATTTCCTGTTGGTGTTCAGCCAATGGGTGCAGATGGTAGAAGACAGCCCACTGTCCACATGGACGTATGCTCATCACTAACCCTAACCCTGCTGTACTGAAGCTAGTTAGCATTAGCATGAGCCCTGTGATCAGCAATGACAAGATAATGTTTCTGTCTTTGGTACGGTGGGGGGAGGGGCATTCATGACAAGACAACATTTAGTAAATGTAGGTAAAGTTTTGCGTATATGTCCAATGGAAAAACAAATACTATCTACAATTTATTACAACCACAAATACCAGTTAAGACTGTACTGAGCCAAATGAAGCCTTATGTTAAAAACCCCAGCGTTCCCTTCCACCCTCGTACAAAGTTGCCTAACCACGTAAAGTGGTTCTGGTTTAACTCCTGTGTTTAACCCTGTGGAGGAAATGTTGTTTTTTTAAGTCTTCCTTATGAACCTCTAATCTTTCTCCTGTGCCGTCACAGCTTCTCGTAGACTCTTCCTCCGCACTATAACCACATTCTGGTCAGTATTCTGCTCAGCTCCAGCTGCTGTTCCGGTCCTTCCTGCTGGTCTCTGCTGCTGCCCTGGTCTCCAGGCTCCTACATGTCCAAACCTCGCTGCCACCTGCTCTAAGTACCAGTAGGAAGTCTATTCTAACCACTCAAGCCACCGGTGCCTGCTTTTCTAAAATCTGTGCAACGGTCCACACACTCTCAGCTTTGACAACATGGACGCCATCTGCTATGAATCATAGACCAAAAGGACCATCCAGACTGTTACCACCAAGTCCAGAAACCAGGGTCTGCCATGGTCTGTCATGGTCTGGGGTTGTGTTGTTGCATATTGTGCAGGTCACTGTCACTTACACTGTGATTCTCTTAATGCTGAAAAGCACTCATTTTTGAGAAACATATGGTGCCTTCAAGGCCACAACTTTTCCAGGGATTTCCATGTATATTTCAACAAGATAATGTAAAAGCTTTATTATCTGAACTCTATTTGTGTTTGTAAGAAAAAAAATTAAACAAGTGGTGCCAGGCACAACAAACCCCGCCCCTCACAAATGTTTTATCTCTTAATGGACATCTCCCTCTCAAAACATGAGACTACGGGTTTGACCTTTCAAGGTCACTAAAGGTCAAAGGTCATGATGCCATTTTGGCGCCTACATGTAGTTTCCTATCTGTCAACAATAGTAACTGAGTACTTTTCACCACTCTTTTTGGAGTTACCACCATTTAAAATCATGTGACCTTGATTTTGACCTTTCGAGGTCACTCAAGGTCAAAGGTCATGACTCCATTTTGAAGCCCATGCCAGGTTTCCTATCTGTCAGTAATAGGAACTAAGTCTGTATCTGCACTGGTTTTTCCGTTCTAGTCCATTTGAGTTTTTTAAGTATTGACCCAGTGACCCTTGACCTCTTGGGTCAACAATAGGTCAAATCTATACACACGAGATGCAGAATTGAAAGACCAGCATTTTGGTGGAAGTCTGTGAGATGACTAGTTCCAAAGTTAGATCCAAAACTAGATTTGACCTTTATTGTGACCTTGACCTTTGACCTAGAGTCTTCAAATTTGACCTTCAAGGTTCTGATGTCAATG
>JAPQRP010000020.1:42143937-42159181 GCA_037367295.1 Apogon hyalosoma
GTGGAACCAGTGAAAACGATCTTGTTCAGATTTGTTCAATCAGATTTTCCAGATCTATTGTCTATAAATCAGTTCTTATATCTCAGTGTAAAGTCTCTCTGTAGGTGATTCTGTCTGATTTTCAGTGGGATGAGATATTTGGACTAGAAATGACACAAATACACTGGGTCAGATTTGGATTTTTGCAGTGTACAGAGGAAACCCTGCACATGGGTTGTGCTTGTGTCCGCCTGCTTCCACAGTGTTTGTGTTCTTCACACAGGCCACGTGGATCCATTCGGTCCACCTCCGTATTGCATCGAAGGCCCCGTACCCAAACAGTTCGGTACAAACCAGTGCACCGTTACACCCCTATTTGAAACAACATCTTTTATCCCCTTCGCTGCCTGGGATTTTGACACAGGTTGCAGCTAAGAAGAAGACAAGGAGAACCTGAGAGCTGCGGCTGCTCCAAAGCCCTAAAGCAGTTTTGTGATAAAGTGTAAAAGTATAATCTCACTCCAGGCCCGGTATGCTAAACAACTGGTCGTCTGCTGCTTTGATGCTGCAGGATCACACTGTGCTCAGTTAGCGACCATAATTCCATCTGTACCTGCTGGGTGGCTCTCAAATCACATCATTTTAATTTTATTTTCCTGTTGCATAGATTACAGCGCAGCTTTACATATTGTCCTCCTTTTCTGTTACAGGAGCAGAAGAAGAAAAAAGCCAACTTTTAGTCTCTCCTTGATCCCTCTTAGGAGGGAACTCAGAGTCTCAATCTGATTACCTTATGAACTCATTTCAGGCTGAGCCACTGGTGGCATTTGAGAGATGAAATAATGTGACATCCAGAAATGTACAGTCCAGTGTGTCACACTCGTCCAGCTGAGTGTGTTGGAGAGAGCGTAACAGAAAGCACTTTGTTAAATGTCACACTATGATGAAACATTTCCACAATCCCATTTATGGTAAATGTTTCTTACATTGTTACGAGGACATAAAACTAATATGTTATACATTTTTGTATATATTGAAGCTGAAATCAAAACCACGTACAACCTCAAATAAACCAAAGTAAATCAAACAAAAGCAGAATATTCAAATGTACTTTGTTTTCAGTGAACGCAACAAATTTCACGTTTTGTCTGGTCAACATCATTTCATTGTAAATATACATTTATTCGTCATATTTTAGCTGCAACAGAATCTGGAAAAAAGACTGAAAGAGGACTACTTTAGGGTTAAGAATGGAGTAAAATAATGAAACAGGTGAGTGGAATCATGAGAGGATGAAGAAGCAGCATCCAGGAAGGGTCTAGTCCTTCAGACGATCTGCACTTTAACGAGAAATATGTGAGTGTGAGTGAAATGTGCATTAGTGAAATACTGAAGCTTAAGGTTCTACAGAGATAGATAGACAGGCAGGGACGTGGACGCTTCAGCCTGGACGCTGCAGGACAGAAGGAAAGGATTCAAGGTGTTTGGATGTATTTCAGTGTGTAAAGGTCAAGGTTCAGGTCTAAGCTGGAGACCATGACCTCTGACCCCTCAGATGACACCACAGCAAGGAAAGTCCTTCATCTAGAGCTGACAGAACCACATGGGCCAGGATTATGGAGGAGAACCTCTGTGAAGCACTACAGTACACTTACAGACATAATCAACCCCGCCCACATACCCCAACAGCGTCATAATAAACCCCACCCACATCTACCAACGGCATCATAATCAACCCCGCCCATATCTGCTAAGAGTGTCATGATGAACCCCGTCCATATCCACTATCAGTGTCATAATAAACCCCACCCACATCCACCAATGGCATCATAATAAACTCCACCCACATCCACTTACAGCATCGTAATAAATCCCGCCTACAACCACTAACAGTGTCATAGTAAACGCCGCCCACATCTACTAAGAGTGTAATTAATAGGGTTTTTTTTTTTTTTTACTTTTTCTTTTTTGCACATTATCTCCATTAAGTCACAACTAGTATTAGAATATGTTAAAATATGAGAAAAAAAATCTGATTAGTAGCATTAAAAAATGTCTTTCATCATTTTCACACAGGTTATTGTTTTCTGATATTCGTTTGTTAAATACATATTTCTTTGCTTCTAAAGTTAAATGTATGGTATTTGCATCTCCATGAAAAATAAGTTCATTAAAAAAACTCAATTGTTTTTTTTTTTTTGTAGCTAAAGAGGAATAGAAACACTCAGGAACAAATTCTAGACTAAAGTTCTCATAATCTCATAATTGGAGTCTGGGTTCAACCAGCTCTACATGTAAAGAGTTGTGAGATAACTTTTGTTATGATTTGGTGCCACATGAATGAAATTTGATTGCTTGATTGCTTGATTGATTGCTTGATTGATTGCTTGATTGATTGATTGATTGATTGATTGATTGATTGATTGATTGATTGATTGATTGATTGATTGATTGATTGATTGATTGAAAAGGAAGCCTTACGTGTCCAAAGGTCTAGTGGACTTCTCTGGACTGGACTATCATCGCCAACAAGTCCAGAAGCCAAGGTGTGAGTCTGTAAAGGGCAAAGGTCGGTGTCCCTGCTGATACTGCATTGCGATAATGTAATTTTGGAGCGACACACACTGCCTTTAGATGACAACGGGGCCTATTCCAACCAAGTGGGTGTGTGCACAGCTCTACAGGCCTGGCTGAGGGAGAGGAGGCTGTGGGTGCTGGACTGAGCTGAGCCACTCATCCCTTTTCCCCAACAGGGAATGTGTAAGGCGTCTTGAAACACAAAATGTGACAACGAAGAGCCCCTACTGGTGCAAATGATAACAATGACATGAGAAACGTTCCATCATTTGGCGTCTTCAGTCCCTGAACATGCTGTGATGGGATCATTCAAAGTGATAAATGCTTTACTGTCTCAACTTTTCCTTGAATGTGTTACAGCTGAGACGGGAACAAAAGATGAAATATCTTGTGTTCATACTGGCTTCAATGAAATACATGTCAGAATACCTGTTCGTAACACAACCAGCATTTTCAACCCATAAACACCCAGTGCTACTTTTGTGGCAGTTCCCACATTAATGTTTCTCTAAATGTAACTTTTTTTTAAGTGACTTCTGACCATTTATTGTAATATTATCCTCTGTATTTTGTGTTTTTTCAGTGACAGTCAGGTATTTTCCTATATTTGATTTACTAATCATGTAGATGTTCATTAAGGCTCAGATTAAAGTTGAGGGTTCTTATGTCAAAAACAGGGAAAACTGAAGAAAAAGTGTCTTTTTCAGTCCAGTCTGTCCTGAACTGAACATAAACCCACTGTGTCCACCCACTGTCATTGATCCAACTCCATGGGTTTTACTGAGGAATCAATGTTGTAGAAGATGACAGTGTTGCCATGGTAACTATGGAGCCTCTGAACGTCCAAATGGATCATATCTGATTGTGGAAGTACTGAGAAATATATAGCAAATGTTAAAAGGTGACAACAGGCCACCCCTACATTTAATTTAAGTTATTTCATTATTTGTCATTTCATTTTATATGCTATTATTTCATATCAGCTATTTTTATATTATTTTACTCCTAAATTCTGTGTGCCAGACAGACTTGCAGTGCTAGTGTGGTTCCTAGTTTCACCATAAGGGTGCAGGTGCTGCTCCAGTCAAGAGCGCTACACACAGACGGCTGGCTCATGTTAATGCACTGCATTTATGTGTATTGTGCAGATTCAATGCAACAAGCCACACTTGGAGTCTGGTCCATTATTAAGTGTGCAACATGATGATCATTAAAGGATGACAAATTGCATTTTACACCAATTATTTACATGGATTGATAGGATTAACGGATCAACAGGTATTAAACAGTTTAGATCAGTGGATGGTTTTGGTCGCCAGTAGATGTTTGGGTCTTTATGGGTTAATTAACATTTTCATTGTCATTTTATGGAGGTTTGCACATTTACATGACCGAGGCCCAACAACTGTTTAACTGTGTATTTCAAACCCTTAATCCACATCCAAACTTTTCTGGATTCAACATCAATAATTCAACAGTACTTTGGTACAAAGATAGTAGTCTTATGTAAACATTACTGCCTGAATGATCTGAAGTTTGAGATAAATATTTAAATCCCATTGCTTTCTGTTTGGTAAACACACACTTCATTCGACGAAAGCTGAGTACGTCTTTATGCAGTGACTCATTTGGAAAGTGAATTTGGACTGTGCAAAGCTTTCTTTAGCATGAGCGCTCCGCTTTCAGCAAGGCGGTGGTGGGGCTCACAGGGCGTTTTCAGCCTCCCTTCTGGCACATGAACCGTGGGCCTTAAACCGGCAGCTTAAACAAACTATTTATACTCCACACAAAGGTATATGCCACCGTCCTCCAGAAGCCTTGACGGCAGAGGAGGAGCTTAATTGTCACAAAGGAAAACCATAGCAGCCATGATTACTCCTCACACACACACACACACACACACACACACACACACACACACACGCGCACGCACACACACACACACACAAACACACACACACACAAACACACACACACACAAACACACGCACACACACACAAACACACACACACACACACACACAAAGACCTCACATTGCTGAGCTGCAGTATCTAGGCCATGCAATAGTGCAAAAGCCAAGTTACATTCTCCATTTTAATCCATTTACATGAGCACTTAGTCCGGCCATTTGAATTGCAGGGCGAAGGGAGGCCAGCGCTGTCCACACCACGCTCTCAATTCGCGTTCGCTGCTGCTTCTGCAGCTCTCTAACAACTGTGTAATAACTGTGTTGCGGTTTAAGCGACTACTGTTATTCCACCAACAATACAACATTAGCTTTCATTTGATTGCATCATTCTGTTTGGAAGGGACGATAGTGTAGGAATTGGTATTCACACCTAAAACGACGAGCCTTTTTTCCTTTGTGTAATGGTGAAGAAATGGTTGAATTTGTCTTTTCATCCACAAATGTTTCCGCTTTAAGTACTCCCGGGGGAGCGGCAGATATGTGAAGACAGTTTCTTTTTTGGTTCTTTCTTCTAACAGGCAGACGGGTGCTATCTGATTAATACTTGAGCATGAATTCACCAGTGAATCATTTCATGGGCTCTCAGACGCTCCTCCATTACAGTGGAACATATCTTTTGACGTGCAATCTCTCCCTTGTAGCTCTACATAGAGTTGGACTTTCTCTCATTTGGCAAAGCGGCGCATCATTTCACATCCCATACATGGCAGTCGACCCCCACGCACAGGCTATCCACTTGTACGATAAAACACATTAGTTTTCACAGCGATTTCCCTTCATGGATTGCCATCCTTTTTGTTCTCTGACTGAGTAAAGAAAGAGACTTATTTGACCTGATCTGTGGGATCTATTCATAGAGAGGACACTTCACAGCTTGGCTTTTCAGAAGAATGGGGGAAAAATTCTGCACATTCATAGAATAGTTTCTTACTTAACTAAGGCAGCAGTTTCCACTTTTATGTGTTTGGTAGTACCTGAGGTTGGTAGTTTTGCTGTGCATTTGGTACCTGAGCCTTCAGTGGGCACTTAGTCAACTTAAAACACCTCTTAATACCACCACTATAGGGTATGACATAATATGACAAAAATATCATATCTCGATCTTTTTAAAATAAAATCACAATCTCAATTTTATCACGATTCTTTACATTGATTTTTGAGACTAATTTGCATATTTTCTGCAGGTAAAAAAGTCAGTGCTTCTGTTCCCTCTTTCCACCGTTTGCTACTCTTCTCATACAGAGTGCCTTTACTAAATGCTTGAGTGTGATGAACCGAGGCAACACATAGACACTGAAATCTGATTGGACCAAATGTCATCCACTCACATCCACGTACTGGAAGCAGCGCAGCCAAGAGAAACACTAAGAAATGAAGAGAATCGTCTATGGGGAATAAATTAATATAATTTCATGGAACAAATATTAGAATTTAGGTTGTAAATGTAGGTCAATGTTTCTGATGATGTTTAGGCCAGTAGAGAAGGCCTTGGCTGTCACGGACCACCACTGTTGTTTTGAAGGACTTGGTCTCTAATCTATGTTATAAAAGCCAAGTGGCCCCTGTGTGTGTGTGTGTGTGTGTGTGTGTCCAGGGATTCACACTAAATCCGTCCACAGCTGACTGCTGCAGTTTGTCATACTTAATAGATTTTTGGTCAATGAACAGACTAGTGAAAACGACAAGATGACAGGACCAATATTTTTGGAGATATTAGTCCTTTTGAATACAATAGCCTTACAGTCATGTTGCTGTGGCCAGAACACTTTGGCGGTTACTATTGGACAAATGTGGTACAGCATGCATGAATACACAGCAGCATAAAAACGACCACATCTGGAACCTGTGGATCCCCACGGGTCAACATGCTAGTGCAGTTTTATTCTGTCATGTCTGGAAACACTGTTCTACAATACCTGCTTCAGACATTAAATGTGCTAAATTGTACATATTTTAATAGGATGAATCAGAAAACAAATGAGCTCATGGTTTCAATGTATATGATGGTGTGTTCTTCACATATATGTTGGTTTGTGTCCATTTCTCCAGTAGATTGTAAATGTTCCACTGATAGAACCTGTCCAGTCCATGGACTGTCATGTGCAGACAGTGTAGAAGTAGATCTGCTAGATCTGACACTAACATTCCTCTGGAATTAAACCCATTGTATCATTAATTCTACTATTTCACATTTTGAGCCCAGACTGGATCTGAGAAACTACAACCAACCAGCATTTAGGACTGAGTTATTTTTTATGAGTGACTCACATTTGGTAAAGTTTAACTACTTTTATTCTGGAAGCATTTGACGTGTAGACCAGTGAATCAGACAAACAGACTTATGTCTTTACTGTGGTTCAAAAACAAGGTGTAACTCTTTTTGCCGGGTCATGATTCCTCTCTACACAGGCTCCAACGTTCTGCTTCCCACTGACAACAGTGATCATCTCACATCTACAACATCACAAGATCTGTACTGTTTCAAAAAGGTGGTTTCTGTAAGTCCCGGTCTTGTCCCATACTGGTCCAGGTCATGAGTCAGTCTTGGTTTGGGTGGTCTTGACAACAATACTAATGTTTGGAATAAACTTTAAACTTACAGTTCTACAGGTAAAGATCCAAAAGAAACAACGTCTTAAAACACTGAACTTAAGAGGGAGGTTTGTAGCAAAAGACAGGTATTTAGAATGACTTTTTCAGGACGTAGATTTCATACAAATGAACTGGTCTTTGAGTTGAATACTGATCAACAGTCACATCAAGCCCCTTCAAACATGTACAGCCTTGGCCTAAGATGAACTTGGGGCATTTTCACACAGTGTAGTCGAGTCCGTATCCGAGTACGCTGGACCCCAAAAGCCGCTTAATTTTATCCATGTGAATGCACCCATTCTGTGCTCGAGTACCGTACCCGAGTCCAGCTGAGAAGGTAGTCCTGGGTACGGACTGCCCGGACTCCAGTACAATATGTTGTTGTGTGAATGCGATCCAAGCCCGAGTCCAGAAGTGACCTAATCACCAGTAGACCATAGACGGTGCTCCTGTTGTCTCCTGAAAAAGCCTCAGATCCACGTGGCACAGGCTCCCCTTACCGACCGAACCACTGGGGGACAATCAGGGACAACGAAGGCCGCTCTTCTTCTCTTTGCCTCAAACAGGAGAACAGATCGATAAGGGTTTGTCTTCTTCTGACTTCCACATTTGTTGGATAGTGACAGAATTCCTTCCACACCTCCACCTACTATTTGGGCCCTGGAACACCCACTCGTACTCAGACACGGGCTGTGGTACGTGCTGGTGAACGCAACATCTGCGGGAAAGGTGTGAACGCATCCAAGTACAGTACGGACCAGAGTACGCTGTGTGGAAACACCCTTACTTATCTCTTCACTATGGGACTGATGGGAAGCTCTGTCTGTTTGGCCTTTTCAGTCAGAATGTGTTGTCTTTTGTGTTGTTGAAAAGTTCTGATATCCAATCCTAAAATGCTTCCCTCTCTTATTATTCTGACGATGGAATGAAAGGTGGGTGTTGAATTCTGCGCAGGTAATTACTTATTCATCCTATGTCCTTTTGAACGCTGCCCAGTGTGTGCATCATCCTGTGGGCATCCACTGGGCTCAGACATTCAGGGATGAATATTCCTACCAGTGCATCTGGCCTCCAGTTTCCATCTGTGAGTGTGGGTGGGTGTGGGTGGGTATGAAGCCCATTGCCCGCTGGGCTGCAGAATGAACCCCAAGCCTTTCCTCATTGCAGAACGACGGGTAAATGTTAATGACTTTTCAGATAGCCTAAATATGGAAATGCAGGTATTCAAAACATAGGTAAATGGTGCAACACTGTAAGGGTGTTTTTGGGAACATACAGGACACTGAACCCCTGGACGTACTGCATTCATCCAACATTTACATGAACATGTCTGTGGATGTCTGTCTGTATGACTGTACTACCACGATCATACTGTTGTGCATTATTCAATTACTGTATTATGTATTAGTTGTGGCTGAATGCTAAATTAGGAAAACTGTATTGATTGATTCATATATTAAGTTAGTGGTAAAGGTGTAAAAGCACTTGAGGGGTAGGATTAAATAGATTATGTTTTTTATGTGTGTGTGTGTGTGTGTGTGTGTGTGTGTGTGTGTGTTGTTTATTTCTGGGGAGGTATTTATTTAAGCCTTTTTTGGCTTCTATCCTCTCCTGCACAATGGTGTTACTAGCATGAATATATAATTTTTTTTCTTTTTGTTTGTGATATGCAAATAAATAAATAAATACTAAAATTAGTAAAAATTAAAAAAAGTTTACACTTCTTCTTACTCCTTTTTGACCATGTGAAATTCAGACTTGCACATACTTGAAGATAGATTCTGTACCTTTAAATATTGTTTTGTTTTTGTCTTATTTTGCTTTGTTTGCATGTTCGAAATATCTAACTACCTAACTAACTAGCTAAATAAATAAATAACTAAATAAATGCAATATTCAAAAAGTAAGAGGCTTTTACATGGTGCTTTTAACAATGGCAGACTAAAAAAGCTTTTTTTTGTTTTTTAAATCAAACAACAAATAGATATATTGGCTGAATATAACCTGTTGACTGCATTCCACATGTTTCAGTATTTGTTGGATGCATAAGCCCTCATCACACACCCCCATTTTTGTAGGTTTCACCTTTAGCTCATGTTTTCCTGCATCACTGCACCATGACTCAGGTACAATCACATGGAGTGGGAACAAACAACATCATCAACAACAATGGCAGATGCAGAGACATGTCAAAATGACACCTACACATGCAGTGATTGATAAGCGTAACAAACGAACACAACGTTCATTAACCAACTAGCCACCAGTGTCTGTGCTGCCGGAGGGAAGCCGAGCGGTGACAGAGAGACAGAGAGTTGCTCTTTTTCTTCCCCATCAGTCTCTTCCGATTACTGCTCAGGAGGAAGGGGAGTGAGTGTGTGTGTGTGTGTGTGTGTGTGTGTGTGCGTGTGCGTGTGTGTAGTTAGGGGGATAGAGGAGAGAAAGGAGGAAATGAAGGCAGAGGTGCAGGCGGAGGAAATCTCCTCCAGGGCTAAGCCGAGGTGGGCTGGGGGATAAGAGCTTGACCAATTAAGCTGGAGGACTCCTCAGAAAATTGGAGAGAACAGCCTCAGTCTTTTCATCAAAGTTCACTTCCATCTACCACATGAAATGGGAAGTTGAAATAGGGATTGCCAGTTTGGGAACTGTTATACCTTAGCTAAAATCATGAGGCATGAATGTGTGTGTGTGTGTGTGTGTGTGTGTGTGTGTGTGTGTGTGTGTGTGTGCGCGTTATGCTCCAGGAAATGCCATGATGGTTAGAAACGTAACGTACATACAATTCCTGCTTGGAATTATTTTATTTATGACTGTTGTATCTTTAAATACAGCAGGAAAAACAGGCTCCATTCATTAACCAGACTGAGGTTATGAAGCCACATTGTTTGCCATGCCAGTTCTTACGGCATTTGGCGTTCTATATGTACGCATTTTCATCCTTTCATGCGTTATTCAGCACCATTTGATCTCGTGTTAATGTACGCCAAGATCCGGTTTACATTTCCGTAACCGCTCACCCTAACCACTAATCATGCGAAAACCCTAACTGCTAATCGCGTGGTATTTTACGTGAACATACACGTGGTAAGCTTATGTGTACAGACAACACGCCACTTTTAACTGGCGTGTTATCTGTACACAATTCATGATATCACGTTGCATTAATGACAGCTGTACAAAACACTGTCTGCATATGACACTTTACGGGTTCTGTCAATGGAACATGTATAAATCTACTGTATAAACGGACATAAACCAACATATACATGGAATAACACTTTATCATGTACCTTGAAAACATCAGCAAACAGCACTTTGGTCATTTGTTTTCCTGTTAATCTGATTCAAATTCGTAACATTCAGCACATGTAATCTCTGAATCATTTCCAAAACCGTGTCGACCAGTGATATCAGTGGCTTTTCTGCTGTGTGTTCAGTCAAAGCTTTGAACCACATCTACTGTCACGGCTTAGGATGTAAAAGCAGCAGGTTGTTTTCTTTTCACTTCATTACATTCTATCTCCTGTCTCCCTATTAATCTAACATTTGTGGCAAAAAAGACTAAAGGTCTTTGCACATTGTAGGATTTAATTCACACATCATTATATTTAGATTTTTTAAAAATACATTTTACACAGAATATTACCTGGCAAGAGTGATGTTTCTATTTCACACCTGAGTACATGCATGTGTGAAGTGGACATCATTCTGCAATAATGACAGTAGATCCGTTGATTTCTATCCAGCCTGTTTAGTATTGACAGAAACAACAATAAGAAACCGAAAGGAAATGCACGCCGCAACATCACAACACAACCCGACTCTGTCTTAACACACGTCATGACATTGGATGTAGGGCAAACGTAAAAGATGACGCTGAAGGTTAGAGACAAACAGGTTACAGATGATGTTGAATATATTATTATTTCTGAAGAATGAGCCGGAATTATTCTATTCAGACCTTTTAATGACCACATTGGAATTTTAGCATATTTGCATTAGTGTTAGTCTGAAAACAGAATATTCATGCATAATCATCCATGAATATTCTGTATAAAAACATCTGTAGAAGAACTGTATAAGATATTATGTACTTTGTGTTGTTTATTCATCATGCCCCCAATGTGTAAAGACCATAAAACTGTAGATTTCAACTGTTGACATGAACACCCATATTTTACCCAGAAAGACCCAGTGCTACTTTTGTGGCATCTCTGAAATGAATTTTTCTCTATATTTAACATTTCTTAAGTGATTTATCACTGTTTATTATAATGATATTATAATAATCCTCTGTATTTTGCTTTTTTTTTCTGTGAAAATCATATATTTTCCAAAGTTTATTTTTCTGGTCATGTTCATAAAAGTTCAAAGTTGAGGGTTATTACATCAAAAACAGAGAAAACTGAAGAAAAAGTGACTTTTTAAGATAAGTTATTATTAACTGAACATAAACCCAGTGTGTCCATCCACTGTCACTGATCCAACTCCATGGGTTTAGTACTTTTACTTCAATTTTGCTCAGTTTGCAGCTTATTTTGTTCATGTAACTTATTTTGTTGATTCAGTATTTATTTTTTTCATGTTATTTAGGATACTGTAAATATTTTAGTCATTTTTGTTCATTTTATTTATTTAATCAATGTCGTAGAAGATGATGGTGTTTCCACGGTAACTACGGAGCCTCTGAACGTCCGAAGGGGTCATATCTGATGACCATGAAAAGATGAAGAACTGTATTTTATCTGAATTATTTCAATGTATTGCGAGGTTTATTGGTTCAGAGGTTATTAAACATTTTAGATCCGTAGATGGTTTTGGTTGCCAGTGCCTGTTTGGGTCTTTGAGGGTTAACTACCATCACACATTCATTCATTCATTCATTTTAGGATTATTACAGCGGCTTATCACAGTTTAAAGCTAACTGCATCACTTTGTGTAATAGTGATAATGTGTGTTGACCTATATAGAGGCTGGTGCTCTTAATAATGTAAACTCATGGAGTCTTTGTATCTTTGAGTTAAAAGCTTTATACTGTACATTATTTATGTTTGGAGCTACTTCATAAGTTAAAGAGCATGAAATGAACTTACAACTTGGTGTTTGTTTTGACTGCAGCCTCTTAAATGTGAATAACTGTGGTGTTTTTCCTGTTCTGTGACAGTCAATTGGAAGTCTCCTGACTAAACTAGACACTTGAGGATGTCATCTTGGACTTTGGGAAACACATTTTCATGATTGTATTATTTTATAGAATAAATCATTTATCATGTAATTGTTACAAGTAATCCACAGATTAGTCAACAAACAAAATAACTGCTAGCTGTAACCCTACTTATGTCAAATCCATCCTATGCAACTTATGTTTATAGCATAGATGTGAACTTTTGTTTTATTTCGGTGTTTCAGTGCTCAATACCAGTGCCCTGCATTTGTTGGACTGTATGTATATGAATAAACTCTTAATCAACAGATGAACATGTAGCCTTAAAGCCCTACTGCAATATGAATATGAAAGAAATTAATATCTACTCTGTCGGCTGAAATTTGAAATGATAAATGATAAAAAAAAAAGATAAAATGTCTGTCCACAACATCTGGCCACATAAACTATCTGGAAAAGTCATGAATCCCTTCCACGTGATGTCACTATTATACATGATGAATCAGACAGAGCTTTGTCTGATTTGTCTTTTGGACTGAAAAAAGCCTAAGGGCACATTTATGCTCTATGTTAAAGACGTACGTCCTGTACGTAATTCTGTCTGTTTACCAAGAGCTTGTGGATCCGAACCCAGATGGAGAATATGGGGCAGAACCACCGGGAACTGTGGAGGCAGCGTTGAGATTTGAAGAGAATATTTCCATAAATATCAGAACTTTTAAAAGATCGACTGTGTGAGTTAGTGAAAAACTACCGACATATTTATGACAAATACCCTTCTGAATATCAGCTTTAGTATAAACTCCTCGGTGGTCGCAATATTTGTTATTACTGACTTTCTTCTTCTTCTTCTTCTAAAAAACTTTACTCTTCTTTGTGGTATTTGTCCAGTATATTAATTAAGAGCAGTGCCCTCTGGTGGATTGATTGAGAAACGCTCATTCTAACACACTGGACGCACAGAAGTATGAAGGCAGTGACGCATGACAATGTTAGAAACAGACAAACCTATTTACAGACATAAAGTGAACATAAATGAGCCTTAAGTCTGTCTCTTTAACCCCACACTTCACAGGTCATCTTTCTCACTAACTGACCTGATTTCAAACACTAAGTAAACCAACAGACCACATGCAAAAAAAAAAAAAAAAAGCTAATACAGCATTAATTAAATGTGATTCTTGTAAAACATATAAGAACAAAGGAGAAAAAGTGATATCCAAACTGTATCAGGGATTGGTGCTGAACAGAAAAACTTCGACTCTGTATATCAAAGATAGATGGAGGAAAGAATTGTTGGTAGAATTAAGTGATGACATACGGTATGAAATATGTGAAACTCAAGCGACTACATCTAATTCCAGAAACTGGAAAATATTTAGTTGGAAAAACATAATGAGATTTTTAATGACACCACAGATCCAAAAGGCTTCACCCTCATTCCCTCAGCCCTGTTGGAGGTTGTGCGGTGAGCAGGATGTGGGTCATGCACACGTTTTTGGCAGTGCACAAAATTATCCCAATATTGGAATAATATCAGCAAAGAATTTGGAAAAATATTGGAATATGAACTACCAAGGTCATGTTCTGTGCTATATTTGGGTTATTTAACAAGAAAAGACCAACCAAGTAAGAATAAATATTTGATTAAAACCCTCTTGGGTATGGTCTAAAAAAGCCATCACATGAAAACGGTGTAAAGAGGACCCCCCCCGACCCTAAACAACTGGAGACACTGTGGAAGAAATTCACAACATGGAGAGCCTTATATCATAAGGCTACAGCAAGCAATATATGAAGATCAATGGAAAAAGTGGACAATATACAGGATGACAACTGACACTATGTTCTAAATGTCTGTGTTATCAAATCTTAAAAATAAAAAAAAATATAAGTTAAAAACACAAAAAAACCAAAATGTGATTCTTGCTTTGTTTTATTTGCTTAGACCTGTAGAGAAAAACAGCAAAGCTACTGAGAGAAGCTGGTGTTGTACAAGTCCATCTAACAGTGAAAATAAATGACTGCGCTAACTACACTGGGCCACAAGGCTTCTGCGGTAATCAAGTGAATACAAACATTCCTGAACCGCACACATGTAAGCACAGTCTGCCAAGTTATGTCTGAGTAATTCTGTTCCGTCGTTCAAGCCTATTAACCACTTCAGTTCATTACACCTTTGTAACTGAACAATTGTTCAAAGTACAGATAATTGTGACAAATGCTTTTCCTTGTTATTATTTGTTTCACTGCTGACACTGGGTATTGTGTTATTCCAAAAACTAAAAGCTTTGTGCGTTGCATTACATACGCTCTCACAAACACATGAAGCACTCCAACAAAAATGACAAACAGGGACGATGCTTTCCTTCTGCTCCAAATAACCCACTTTGTCTTTTGCACAGATTTACACAAAACAGTTTAAAGTGATCACAATCCCTGACAATTGTTTTAACGGCATACAAACCCACATGATCTATTACGACTGGAAGAGTTGAAACGCGAGCATCAAGGACCCAGCGTTGGACTGAGCCCGAGTCAACATGCACACAAAGCCGGGATTCACAATCTGATTTGGGTGTCTGCTGTATTGGAACCCAAAGCTGCTGTGTTTGGGAGGCTGTGTTTGCTTTCCCTGAGTGTAGGCTTTCCCCAGTCACAGTTCATCTGATCATCGTTAATGGGAGGCCTTTCCCTGGACGGATTTAAAGTCACTGTTAGTTTAAGACTAAACAAGGTTACTCAACCCATAAAGAACCAGGGCTACTTTAGTGGCAGTTCCAAAATATTTTTTCTCTAACTTAAGTGATTTATCACAATCTATTAGAATATTATCCTCTGAATTTTGGGTTTTTTCAGGGAACAGCAGGTATTTTCCTATATGTGTTCTTCTGTGAACCTGGTCCTAAAAACAGGACCTGGGTCTAAATCCAACCCAGATGTAGACGAATGTTCTGAAGCA
>JAPQRP010000020.1:42163696-42174394 GCA_037367295.1 Apogon hyalosoma
CCCGCCTTCGCCCGTAAGTGGCTGGGATAGACTCCAGCGACCCCCGTGACCCTAGTGAGGATAAAGCGGGTTCAGAAGATGGATGGATGGATGGATGGATGGATGGAAGGGAGCAATCCCCCCTCTGGTTGTCTGGTTTGACTGTTGTTTGTTTTCATTTGATTGTTGTTTGTTTTCTTATCCAGCTAATTCTGTGAAGCCCTGTGAGGCAACCTTGTTGTGATATAGGGCTCTACAAATAAAATTTAATTGAATTGTTTTTTACATCCCTACTTCTGCTGAATGAATTTTTTCCTCAGGGGGAACAACCCTGTCCATGATTAAAAACCAATTTAAATAACAGGCAGGTTATGACTGAGTTTTCATATATATATTGCATACATTGCTGGCATTAACTTTCACCTGAACCAAACTGTTGGCAGTCTCGGAATTTGCGAACGTCCCCATGCACATAAATACATTGTATACCTTACCTATCCCTTTCTGTATATATCAGTGTTTCTCTCTCTCTCTCTCTCTCTCTCTCAAATGTCACTCACTAGTTCAAAAAACTCTTCCTGCTGAGGTATCAGACATCCCTTTCCTTCTGAAAGAGTTTTGAGAATATAAATGCCACAGAGTCCGAGGAGACAATCTCCACAAAGTGTTTTCTGCCATCTCCAGACTTCCTGTGTCAACAGCAGAGTGCGAACGTGGATTTAGTGCCAGGAATCACATCCTCACTGATGAGCGTAACAGAATGAACGTGTCCACTCTAAACAGTCTTCTCTTCATCACTGATAATGGGCCAGGTGCGCATTCATTACCTGCTCAGAAGTTCGCAGAGACATGGATAAAAGAAGGATGAAACGCTGCAGATGACGCGCCAACAGGAAAGCCACATGAAGTCTGACATCAGAGCAAACTGTTTACTTAGTCTAATTGACTGAATTATTTTGACATGATGAAATCTTAATCTATTGTTTTTTTTTCTTTTTTACTATTGGGCATGTAACATTCAGGAACTAATCCACTGGTTTGAAGATAAACTGATCATGGAAAAGGCAGATTGGGTGCAATTGGAGTTTTCTTCTTGCCAACATCATTTAGGCTCAGTGATTTGTGCAGCTTTGCCCCTTAATAGCAAGAATTTGAGCTCAAACACAATAGTTAACCACTCTATAAGAATATGGGCTCAATTTAAGAAACATTTCAGACTCCAGGGCCCTTCTGCCCTTGTCCCGGTTAGGTCGAACCACGTTTATTCTGTCTTATACAGACCGTGCATTCACCCTATGGTTCAAGAAAGGAATCAAATCATTTTGGGATTTGTATATAGGAGGTGTGTTTGCATCCTTCTCCCAATTGTCCCAAACCTATGAGTTACCTACAAACCATTTCTTCCGCTATTTACAGATCAGGAGCTTTAGGCATTTAACTCGTTTCCAATTAGGTCCATGAGATCACAGGTGGATAATATTCTTGAGTTGACATCAGACTGTAGAGGCCTGATTGCTCAGATATACAATCTCACCTTGAACATTAATCCACCCTCCACTGAAAACCTGAAGAAGGCCTGGGAATCTGACCTTGGTGTAGTTTGTAGAGACAGTCAGTGGAATTCTGTCCTGGAGCTGATACATGTGTCATCTGCCTCTGCTAAACATGGTTTAATAAAAATTAAAGTGGTGCGCAGGGCTCATTTTACTAACACTAGGTTGGCAAAAATATATCCAAATGTTGATCCTTTGTGTCCTTGATGGAGAGGCTAACCAGCAGACTTAATGCACATGTCCTGGCTGTGCCCAAACCTCTCTACCTTCTAGACAAAGTATTTTTAAAGCCTTTAGTGAGATATTTAGAACCCAGCTGGATCCCGATTCAATCTGTGGTCTCTTTGGCCTAGTGTCAGAAGAATCTCGTACTGTCCTACCAACTAAAGCCTGTGTTGTCATGGCTTTCACTACACTCTTAGCGAGGCATTTGATCCTCTTCAAATGGAAACAACAGACACCATCGTCCTTCTCACATTGGGTCAAAGATGTTATGTATTTTTAAAACTAGAAAAAAATCAAATACACATTTGAAGGATTTTCTCACTCCTTCAAGATATGGAGGCCCTTTCTTGACTATTATGACTATTTACAGGTACCCATTGATATTGAATAAAGTGGAAATCACATGACGTACGACAGCAGTGAGCAATTCTTTTTCTTTTCTTTCCCCTTTTTTTTCTCAAATTAACTTATTTGTTATCATTATTTATTTTATTATATTTCATTTTTTGTCTTCTCCCTCCCCTTCTTTCCCCAAGTATAGATATTCGATAACCAATGACCTGTAACCTTATGGGTGGGTGGGTGAATGGGAGGGTATTAGGTGGGTTTTGGGTATGGAGTGAGCCTTGGCTACTGGGTGAGGTAGATGGGTAGATAGGCTGGGATGGGAATCATTCAATATGCTGATGCACCTGAGGGAAATGGACCTCAGTACTCTGGAGATGACTGCATACTGTATATGTAAAATGCCATGATGTACTGTATCCCTCCAAACTGAGAAATTATTCTTTTCTTATTTTTTCTAAAATCAATAAAACATATTTCCAAAAAAAAAAAGTCTATCTGGTTTTATGTTACAGTCTGAGTTGCCCTCTACCATGTTGTGATCAGCCCTTATCCATGGTCCTGAAACTTAATTAGGCCATCTCCCACATCGCAGGTGTGACCGTTGCAGAAAATTAAATGGTTCATGTATTTTTAGCTCACAGTAAAGATGAATGTCCAATGTTTGACATGTAATAGGGCATAATGTTAACTTAATAAAGAATTAGACCTGTTGATTGCTTGTTTTTTTCATGATTAAAAAAAAACCATAATGTGTATGCACTTGAAAACTCTCAGCCTGACTTATCAGGCACAGTACTCCCCCAGTGCCCTGACTTATTGGCGCATGCCAAAGTTTTTGGACAGACAGATGGATGAACAGACAGACAGACTATTGAAAATATGCTGCAGCCAGTGTGGCCAAGGGTAAAAACCAAAACATCTGGGTTTCTTTTTCTTTTTTTTGACAAATTGCACCCTGCACTCATCTGCTATGTACTTGCTGGAGTGTGATGTCATTTGTGTTACGTGCATGTGCAGTGGATTGCATATAAACCAATAGGGTGTCGGAATGGTATATGTTTATACTTCTCATCCAACCACAATCAAATTCACTCTTATCTTGATGGCACAGTTTATCTGGATAGTTTTTTTTTGTTTGTTTTTTTTTTTATTTGAACAATAACAAGCTGGAATCAAAACAAAGCCAAAATGAAATAAGAGTAACAAGGTAATTAAGGTATTTGTACTTCGTTACTTGACACCTCTGACAACAACCACAATCTACTATTGTATGACCATTTGTACCACTTTTAAATATTTCAGCAACAGCACACATATTATTACTTTTACTGTCATTGCTGCTACTGTTACTACAGAAACTATTTTCACTGCTGCTGCTGAGAATCAGTGTTTCCAACTCCTCAGTGGGGAAAGCATCTCTTATCTGTCCTAAAAGTAGCTAGAACTTTACAAATGATGTCATTACCCAGTTTGCATGATTGGAAATATTCATGTAATTGTAATGAGTGATGTGGGAGAGACAAATATTGTGGAAGAGACACAAAAGTGAGCATAAAAACACCCCAAATACATTTAGAACTAAAAAAAGAACTATACTCTGTCAATTTTTGTTTGTGTTAATGTGCCAATTCCAACCATCCTTCATTAGGGGATTCATTTGTTTGTTTAGTTGTTTTGGGTTTTTTTTTTTGCTTCATTATCATGAGTTTTTCTTTTTTTTTCTTTTTCTTTTTTTACCTTAAGATCCACTTCGAGCGTAAAACACATCACAGTAAAACATGATAATAATAATAATAATAATAATAATAATAATAATAATAATAATAATAATGGATTAGATTTATACAGCGCTCTTCTATGAACACATATGCAAAGGCACACAGTAGATCCATTATTCATTCACTCACACATTCACATTCTGGTGGTGGTAAACTACATATGTATCCACAGCTGCCCTGGGGCAGACTGACGGAAGCGTGGCAGCCAGTTTGTGCCTACAGCCCCTCCGACCACCACTGAACATTCATACGCATCCATACACCAGTGTGAGTAGCAGCACTGGTGGCAAGGAGGGTGAAGTGTCTTGCCCAAGGACACAACAGCACATGACTAGGACAGAGCGGGATTCGAACCATCAACCCTTCAGTTATTGGATGACAACAACATTTTTAAATTTCAGTCTACATTAACAAACTAAATGGACCAAAAAGAGAAAACAGAGGAGTAATTTATTTTAGATAAAGAACAATATGAGCTTTCACATCAGTGTTTCCAAAGGTCTCCAATAATAACTTGCTAAAAGTTTCCAAACACATTTTGAAGGTATGTATATTTATTGCTATGCTTTTTGGAAAAAAAGTTGCTAGAGTAGTCTGAAAACTTGTTAAATCTAGCAACAAAAGTGTAAAGTTGGCATCAATGCCGAGAAAGCATCCTGTCTGTTACTTTTAATTCTTTCATAATGCATAATGAAACTGTACCTCAATTTGCCCATTGGGTTTTACTGACATCAGTTACACACACAACAATAATAACAATAATAATAATAATAATAATAATAATAATAATACATTTTATTTATAATGCACTTTACATTTTTAGCTAAAAACTCAAAGTACAACTGCAGGATGCAATAAATACAATTAAAAGGGAAGTTCAGAATTAGAAAGTAAGTGAGACAGATGAAAATCAATTAAAAACAGGTGAGGCTTTCACAGACCAGGGAAGATTATGAATACACTTTCCTGAAGAGAAAAGAAAGGTCTTCAGGCCTTTTTTAAAAGTGTCCTCCATCTGTGGGGCCCAGAGGTGGTCTGGCAGGGCATTCCACAGATGGGGAGCAGCAGCCTCGAAAGCCCTGTCACCCATAGTTTTCAGCTTTGTCCTGGGGGGGCACAGATGATGTGATTGGACTGACTGGGTTCTGGAGGTGTTGTGGGGAGTGAGGAGTTCAGTAAGGTAAGTGGGGGCTTCACCATGGAGACAGTGATGGGTGTGAAGGAGGCTCTTATATTTGATGCGGAGGTGAACAGGGACCCAGTGTAGTGAGTGAAGGGCAGGAGTGATGTGTTCATGTTTACGCAACCTCATCAGGACCCTGGCGGTGCTGTTTTGGATGTGCTGGAGCCTCTGGAGGCTCCTGCCAGGGATCCTGATCAGAAGTGCATTACAATAGTCCAAGCTGGCATAGACAAGCTTCTCTGCAGCAGGGAGGAAGAGGGAGGGGTGAAGTTTTGCAATGTTACGGAGGTGGAAGAAGGAATTTTTGCAGATTTGGCTGATGTGTTTGTTAAATGTAAGCTGGGGGTCAAATATGACTCCAAGGTTAGTAACTGTGGGACAAATGGGGATATTGTGGCCGGAGAATGAAATGGAGGAGATTGGGGAGGAGTGGAGCTGATGGTGCAATTGAGCTGCAGGTAGTTTTGGCTCATCCACATTTTTATCTCCTCCAGACAGGCGGTCAGGTGTGTTACAGTGGCAGAGGGGGTAGAGTTAGAGGAGGGGGTGACCTTGATATATATTTGTGTGTCATCAGCATAGCTATGGAAGGTTATGTTATGTCTGTTGATAATATGGCCAAGGGGGAGCATATATATGGTGAAGAGGGTTGGGCCGAGCACTGAGCCCTGGGGGACTCCACAGTTGACAGTGTGGGGGGGGGGATTTAACATCCCCCAGGGCCATGTGCTCAGTCCTTCCCGTGAGGTAGGAGTGGAACCAGTGGAGGGTGGTGTCAGAGAGTCCACTGAAGTGCTGGAGATGGTGGAGGAGGAGGTCTACGTGTCAAATGCAGCAGAGAGGTCGAGGAGGACGAGGAGGGATGGGGAACCGGAGTCAGAAGTCATCAGAAGGTCACTGGTGACTCTGATGAGGGCTGTTTCTGTACTGTGGGAGGGATAGAAACCGGATTGGAATTTTTCATTCAGTTTATGGGACTTGAGGTGACTCTGGAGTTGGTCGGAGACTACTTTTTCTAATACTTTGGATATGAATGGAAGGTAGGAGATGGGCCTGTAGTTTGACAGGACTAAAGGATCTAAGGGGAGGTTTTTGAGATGGGGCCTGATGAGAGCTGTTTTTAAAGAGGGTGGGACGTGGCCAGTTTGGAGAGACGTTTATGATTTTGGATATTAATGGACTGATGGATTGACTGTGAGCTTTTAACAGAGAGGTTGGGAGGGGCTCAAGGGAGCATGTGGTTGGTTTTGATTTCCTGATGATTTTCTCGACCTCTTGCTGTGTGGTGGGGGGAAAGTGAGGGAGGTGATGTGTTGTGGTTGAAGTAGGCCTGATGTTTATGGGGCTGTGTGAGTGTGGAAGAGATGAGTGGATGTTCTATTTTCGAAGTGAAGTAATCCATGAATCTATTGCATTCCTCTTCTGTGTGTGTGGGTCTGTGGATTTAACAGATGTTTAATGGTTGCGTCCAGGTTTTTAGAGGGGCATGATGGTCCAGGATGTAGGTGAGACTGTTGTTATAAAAGTCTGTGAGGCTGATGACTGATGAGTGTGGAGAGGGGGAGAGGTGCTGGAGGTGCTGGCTAAGGGAGACAGAGTCGGTGTTCATTGTATTTCTGAATGTGATGTGGCGCTGTGGCTTGGATAAGGGGGTCTGCAGGGCTATTTCGATGGTGATGGCATGGTGGTCCGATACTCCAGTGTGATGCACATGGGGGTCAGTTATTGCATGGTTGTTTGTGATGACCAGACACAGTGTCCAGTTTGACAGAAAAATGCTGTTGATGTCACCTTCCATGATTGTCTCTTCTGAAATTCAAAGGAAGAGGCATGTTTCACAAACTGGAAAACAGAAGAACCACTAACATCCCAAATACTCAACTTCAAAAAAGGATCAGATGTATACTTTAGTGCACTTTAGAGAAGAAAAACTCAGGGTTTCAGTGAAGGATGTTTAAGGGAGACAAAAGTTCATTGATAGAGAGCTAAACTAAATAAATGGTTACCCATATAGCCTCACTCCCTGGTCATCACATTCTGAATAAGAATCCTATAAGTTTTAATATCTGGGTGCCCAGAGTAAGTATAAGTATAAGTAAGTAGAAGTATGTTGGTTCTTAGCTGTCAGTAATCAGTCAGGTGACACAGGAGGGTGACCTGCAGTTCCTCAGTAGTCCACTTGAAGCTGGATCCAAAAGAAAGTCATGGTTAAGATAACTTTATTTATGGCACAGATAACAAATTTCAGCACAGAGCAAAAAACTGTTCTGGATTTTTTTTTATTTGAACTGTAGTGAATTTCCCCATTCGTGACAACTTGAGATGACTGATTAATCAATTAATCAGCTTGAACTGATTAAAAAAATATTCAATTACAATTTTAATGAAGGGTTAGGGTTAGGGTTAGGGGTGCTGCCATTAAACACTGTCCACCAAAAGCCCACATGGTGACAACCAGAAGTCAAACTCAAAGGTTCAAAACAGATGTCACAGGGGCTACATACTCGTTTTATATGAGGATATGGTTCGAATAGATATTGTACAGAGAAGGCCACAAAATGTAAAATAATAAAATGCAGAAAATTATGAAAAATAAAACAGTAATACTGGGAAGATTGTAATCAGGTATTAGAATAAGACTAGCTTAGCTCATATTCAAAATACTGCCACAGAAACACCACAGTATTGAACAGACCCAGACAAACAGACTGTTATTTGTTATTCTTCAGGTTGAACCCAGTCCCATATGATAACTTTACATAAATTATCCAGCCTACTTCTCTCTCAGAGCCTTTAGAGGACAAGTGCATTGGAGTGGAGCTGCTTTTTAGCTGCAGCGCTCACCAAAACAAACTCAATCCCACCCCCCCGGTGCATGACGCTGCTGTTAACCCCCCGTGGATCAGCTCCCACTCCCATTAAAACACCCTCACAGAGACATGCACAGCTCTGTTTCTACCAGTTCCTCACATTAAGAGAATTCCCTCCAGACACTCATGTATTAACAACCATGGGAGTTGAATGTATGCATGGGCTGTAATTGGCAGATTATAAATTCCTACACACTGTGGCACTGTTGACTTTGCAATCTCTGATCCCCCAGTGCATTTACTTTCAAAGGGCCTCTCTATTTGTACCCTTTTGGTGAAAACCACAGTTTAATGTGAGTCCTGCAGCCCCCGCCCGCTGAAAATACACACACATTATAATTGGGTCCTTTTACATAGTACTAAATTATGCAGGAACCTAATGGTCGGGGTTTTTGGCCCCTGCTGATACAGAAAATGCAAGGGTTTGAAAAACTCTGCAGGGAATCAGCAAAAGAAATACAACCTGTAAGTGCTCCAGTAATCATTAAAATCATATGCGGTTACTTCACTGCATCCTGACGATCATTAGACGAGAAATAAGCAGTGTGACATTTTCTTTTCCACTTTTACGAGTCAGCATGTGTTTAAAAGTTCATGTGTTCCTGCCCACATGCCCAATTTTTACACATTTACTCGACTTTGCAAATGAAGTCATGCTGCTTCTGATTATAGATGACAGACTTTCAATCACTGGTTTATGTAAGGAGAAAAAAGACGGCGCTTCATCCAGAAAGTCAGCACAGAGCTGATGTTGTACAGAATTAAGGAATACAGATGCAAGTTAAGACCATTAAAGGAATCTGAATGATTTAAGGAGATACATGCAGACACATACTCATGCTCACACACACACACCCACACACACACACGCACACACACGCACACGCACACGCACACACACACACATGCACGCACACACACAAAACACACATTTAATATATAGTTTTAATGCCGCAGGCAGGGTGCTTTACCAGCCACACTGGCAGCAAACTAATGATTATTTGGAAGTCTATTTGACTGTAAAAATTATATTTGGCTGTTAAAAGTGCAGCAGCAATTTGAAATCAATCATCTGATGCTGATGAGGAAAAATAGTCAGTTTCCTGCCCTATAATGACAGGTTTACCATGAACATTTTAGGGCCCAAATTATGGAGCAAAAGGTAATGTGGCAGCAAGAAGTCATTTAAAACAACATGTCATGTTATGTAACTGGTTGGCACTAGGCTTGACATGTCCAGACTTGAAGAACGAGACAAAGACATATTTAGTCAGGATGATGACATACGGCACTTACTTACTTCTTACCAACTTATTTAGTGCCTGTACGATATTTGTCATGTTGGGATCAGTGGATACCCCCCCCACACACACACACACAAAATCTGTATTCTATGCAAATTACTGTATTTTATTTGGATTTACTGACATTATTCTGCAGTTCTAATGTCAAGTGCAGGTACACCAGAGAGCTGTTGAAAGACAGAAAAATATTGTCTCATCAATCTCACCATCTTTTGAGATATCTTCTCTGAAGGGTTTAAGATTGATCATTCAATCAATATCCTTCCACTTTTAAACCACCATTCAGTCCCTATGTTCCTCCATCTGTAACAAGGCTGAATAAGTACACACGAGAAAAAAAAAGTGTCAAATAACAGTGGTGTTGATTTGCATGGAACTAATATTATCTCCTGACCTCTGTTTTTGAGGAAATAGGGTAGGTGCAACTAGACTGTAACAAGTGCTGCCAGGCACAACATACCCCACTCCTCGTACACATTGTAGCTTATTCTGGTATCGATCCAACTGATGTCATCATGTCTATGTATGTGCTGATGTCAACATAGACATAGACAGCATAGACAAATTTCGGCCATTATAAGCACATAAAAAAGATTTAAAAAATGAATTTAAAAAAATTTAACTTTGACCTACTTTTCCCAAAATGTAATCACATCTATAATCTGGGTCACTGGCAATGTATAACCCAGTTTGGTATGAATTCAACCAATAGTTTTGCTGCTACAGACATGTGAAAATTCCCCCATTATAAGTAAATGGGGAAAAAAGATTTTTAAAAATCCTAAAAAAAAAAAGTAAACTTTGACCTATTTTTCCCAAAATGTAATGACATTTAGTCTGGGTCACTGGCAATCTATAAACTCAATTTGGTATGAAGTCAACCGATCGTTTTGCTGCTAGAGTGTTAACAAACAACCAATCAAACAAACCAAACCAAAAATGATACCCCTTATCCCCCCCTTTGGGAGTCAGAGCAAATATGTAAATAATATGTCAGTATGTACAGAAAAAGTAATTTAACCCATGAAGACCCAGTGCTACTTTTATGGCAGCTCCCAAATAATTTTTTTACTTTCTATTAAACCATTCTTTAGTGATTTAGCACCATTTATCATAATATTGTCCTCGAATATTTTGTATTTTTCAGTGTTAATCATGTATTTTCCTATATTTAATTCACTGATCGTGAAGATGTTCATAAAGTGCAGAGTAAATTCAAAGGTTATTATATCAGTACAGAGAAAACTGAAGAAAATCTGACTTCTTTCAACAGTAGATGATTTTATTTGCCAGCAGTAATTTGGGTCTTTGAAGATTTAATAGCAGATACTCTTATATTTCCTGTTTTACTCCTGTATTGCCTGTCTTCTAAACAGTGCAATTATCTTATCTTATCTTATCTTATCTTATCTTGTCTTGTCTTGTCTTGTCTTGTCTTGTCTTGTCTTGTCTTGTCTT
>JAPQRP010000020.1:42255464-42266953 GCA_037367295.1 Apogon hyalosoma
TTGGTGTGCAGAAACAGTTGTGATATATATATATATATATATGTGTGTGTATACACACACAATACTGTGCAAATGTTTTAGGCAGCCTTTAGATTTGTTGTTTTTGCAGTGATGAAGTGTTTGTTTTTACATCTGTACATACAACTGTAAAGTATGTACAGGTGTAAAAACAAACGTTTCAGTGGTAAAAACAGCTTCTTTAAGCCAAAATGGTGGTATTTAGTGTGCCCTTCCTTTTACACTTAACATGTCTTTAATCCTTTTGTTCACTGTCTGACTTTTTCATCCAGGTTTCATCCAACACATGCCAGAACAGTTTTTGCTGCTTCTTGTCATAGGGTCAGGGGTCACACTAAATACTGACTTTAACCTCTACAACCCATTTAGTTTAGTTTTTTGGGTCTTTTAAAGCTGTGCACATATTTCCTGTATTTTCTTGTTGTATCTGAAGAAAAGAAACTGACAAACAAATATGCTTGTTCATTTCAATGCTGTAAAAACATGTAGGCTATGTCATATTTTTTAGCTATATTTGTACATCATTTTCAGCATCAGAAATTAATATGTACATTTCAGTAACATGCATTATATATTTAAGTTATTTATGTCAAAGCACTCCTGTGCAACCAAATGTAAACACAGCCTGTATTTTACAATGTTTTGTCTCGTTACATCTTTCAGGTTGGTTTTGGTTTGTGTCTTTAATATCGTTTTAACCATGTTGCATTTTGCCCTATCTTAGATCATTTTCATATTTTATATTACTTTTTCTTGGATCTTTTTTCTTTTCATATTTTTTTTTACCCATTTTACATAATTTACTACATTATGAAATGTTTTGTTTGGTCTTCTATGTTAGTTTTATCTCTTTATTTATTTATGTATACACGTATTACAAATAATTTAAAAATATAATTATTGGTTTCTTCTTCTTTTCACTAAAGACCAAAAATTAACCTTCAAACCAAAAAATGCTAACATTTGGGGCTGTATTGTAACATGCAAATAACCATAAAAGCCATTATATCACTGATTACAATTATTTTTATGCCAACTAAATGTCATTATCATGACAGGCCTATTACCTTTGCACAGATACTCAAACAGAGGCTGGATATTTTCTTCTCACTGAGCTTGCTTACCCTCTATTTCATTCTTTTTTTTTTCCTAGGGCTTTACTAAGATAGTCTGCAGCTTCAACGTATCACCTTCTGACAGAAGAGACCTCAATTCCCCACCAGTACACACTAACAAGAAAGAGCAAGAATCCTTCTTATAGCATGTAGGTCAGTGCTGCCTTTCATGACTGCCGGTTAAAAGAAGAGGTTATTACCAGTAGATCTGAAGCTCCACTCAACAGCATGAATGTGGTGATGAGTTCGTGAAAAGCACACGTAGCTATGTACTCATGTTCTCTGAATGAAGCCAAAGAATGCCAACTCCGACCTATAGACACATTACAAACCTGTCCAGCCTCAGTAATATCGTAGCATCATATCATTGACTTTTTCCTAATCAGGGAAATCTCCACTGGCGCAGTAACATTTTATATCGCTGCCAATTTGAGTGCGACAGTCATCACAAATGCCATATGGACATTAACATTGGGATAATGCTGTTGAGGATAATTTGTGACTGATAAAATATTGCCCTAATTGAGGGACAAAAACTTAATTACACAACCCAACTAATGCTGATGAGGATGGTTTTATGAAGGCGGCATGTCAGACCATTCATTGGACAGTGAGTCACAGTCCGTATCGCATTCACAAACCTTTTCCGAAATGACCGATTTGAGCCTGCGTATATTTTTGAAAAGGTCGAAATAAGCCATCACTACAAATGCAGAACCATTTAGCTACATTTTCCCGATCACAGCCCTCATTTCATTGGTCCATTCGAGGGGCAGATTCTGCTCTATTCCATATTATATTACACTACACCTCCCTAGGGAGAAATTATCTTAAAGTATTTTCCACATGGACATTTTCTGCTATAAAGTGGAGGGCATAAAATGAACAAAAGGAGCCGTGCCAGAAAACATAACCATAATTCTACTATTAAAGCATGAGGCTTTTATAAGTTTCATAAATGATAAAATACAGCAAAGATAATATTCTGAGGTGGTTTTTAAGCTTTCATTAGCTGCTGCTGCTGCTGCTGCTGACACTGTCAAGACTGAGCGACAAAGCAGTGAGAGGACTCAGTAAATGAGGGAAAATTTATATGATGATGAACTGTCATTATCATTATACCCTCTATATAGAACTAAGTACCCATTTTTTGGAAAGGGTACAAATTTGTGTGCCAGTGTCACACAATATGTCACTGCTAAAGCCAAGAGGAACAGTTGGTTATGGACGGCTGCTGCAGGAGGGAAGGCACCCGATGTAAACAAATAGCTGACAGGTTGAATGTAAAACAGTTGCCAGAGGTCATTATGGATAATCCTGTATGTTGGAAGTGTGGCGATGATCACTGACTGCACATATGAACACACACACACACGCACACACGCACACACACACACACACACGCACACGCACACGCACACACGCACACACACACACACTGATCAGCACCATGTAATTCTTCCAATAATACCCTTGATGTAATGGAACAACTACATTCCTGCAATTTTACATTGAAGTGATGATTTGAAAGACATGTTTACTGTATTATTAACAAGTGCGCCCTGCCATAATGGCACTGTTATGATTGTTATGGGTTCTCAATTATCAACACCAGTGTCAAACTACCAGGACTATGTGAAGCATTTTCTACATGAACTGTACATGGTATCATTTCTCCACATTTATCAGTTGGTTGTTGAATGAATAGACAGAGGGGGATTTGAAGAAATGAAGCAGGGATTTTTTTCCTGATATGAAGGAGCTAAAGAGCCAGATCAAGGTCATAAATCAAAGTTCCGCCTATCATTTCTCAAATAGGCTCATTTTTATCTTAAGAACTCTGTTTTGTGGAACTGTTTACAAAATTTCAGTATCACTTGTAGAAAAAAAGATCTACGGATAGAATCAATATAAAATGAAACCTAAAAAGGACTAAAATGTGTAAATGCACTATTAACTTTAATAATATTTGTTCTTGTATCAGTGATCTTTTCAGTCTGTGAATCTGTTGAACTAATTATTCAACAGTACATGAATATATACTGTAAATGTTCTGTCCAATCCAATTATTAGTCAAATATGCTCTGCTATTAGCTGTATATTTCACTTCAGTTGTAATATGTCTGTTCAATAAATGTTAATTATAAAGCCCTGTGTTTCATTTAGGACCCATTTCTTATGAAAACAGCATGTTTTGAACATTTGCAAAATTATGTTCATTTTGAGTCCCAGTGTCACGCAGGTGTAATTTAAGTATTTTTATCCCAAAATTTTATCTAAGTGTCTATTGACACAGTACTGTGGCATGAAATATGGGTTTGCCTATTACCACAGAGCCAATTAGCGCCGTGGTTATGTCACGTCTAGACTGGTAACTTACGCCCCAAGAAGTATCAAGGCAATCACATAGCGAATAGGTCAACCTTAAACACAGCAGAGATTTAGCTCATTCTGTAACGTATCAGACTGCAATGCGGAAGAATCTGGTTCAATTCCTGGTCGAAGTAGGATGTCTTTTTTTATATTTTCTAAAGATTTTCAAACAGGGGAAGGGGCGCACAGCACCAAGGGCGTCAGTAGGTAAATCCAACATTATTATAAATCAGCCAGTGGGAAAACGTTCAGAGTGCAGAATTCCACAGGAACAAAGCACACAACTGACACAGAACTGAGAGAGAACTGACATAGAACTGACAAAGAACTGACACAGAACTGACACAGAACTGAAAAAGAACTGACAAAGAACTGACAAAGAACTGACACAGAACTGAAAAAGAACTGACAAAGAACTGACAAAGAAATGAGAGAGAACTGACACAGAACTGACAAGTCACACAGCACACTGCTGCATCTAACCTGTAGCTCCGCCCACCTTCTCCAGCCTCCAGAGCAAAAAAACACCATACAATAACATATAGAGTATTTACAACAATAATTCCTATTCTATACTATAAACTATCACTAATTTGTGGTTTCTTCCATCAGTTGCCACAGTACTGTGGTAGAAAAAGGTATAAAAGAATGAACTGAAGTATATTCCATATATGACCACAGCACTGTGGCAACAAGTGGAGAATGAGTTCATGAACAGTATCGGTGATTGGATCTGGGAAAAGTGATAACATCTGATTGGCTCTGTGGAAATAGACATACCCATATTTCATGCCACAGTACTGTAGAAGTAGACATTGCCAACTTTTATTTCTGTCAATAGTACCATGTGTCATGTGAAAGTAGGACCCATTCATACATGTATTAAACATGGAGATCAGTTATTTAGTTTAAACAGAGGCTACTGAACAGGACATGGGTCCCTGTGGCATTGCTGGATCTGGCTCTACAGTGCAGGAATTTCAAAAGTTTCATCAGAAGGGAGTCAGAACAGTATGAGCTGTGTTGAGGCAGCAGCGTCCACTGTTGGTGTGGTTGGATCGCAGTTTTTAAAAGGAGTATCTGGCCAACAGCTGATAGCTGATGTCGATACAGATACCACTGTTTCTTAATTAGTTCTTAACTCTTATTGCAGCAAGAAAATAAGGAAATCATCTTTAAAATATTCATCACAATATTTTTAAAATCAGAACTAGTCGGATCAGACAAATGTATAAAACAAAGCTTGAATACAACACAGCAGATATATATCAGCCAAAATCAACACTGTAAATGTAATATCTGACTTATTATATCATTTAAATTTATATAACTGATGTGGATTTTTTTGTTTTGTTTTTTAAAGTTGTTCTATTTTATCCATTTTATTTTGTCAATTCAAGTAGATTCAAATTACAGTTGCAATCAAAAATCCAGTACTGTCCACAATATGCACAATTAACTTCTTTCACCAAATCGCCCTCGTCACTGCCATTGGTGATCCATCATCTGATAGCCATCAATAAGACCGATGTTGTGCCAATATATGTATGTATTGATAGGTGTATAAATATAACTGGCATAAACAAATACAATGTCAGGTTCTCTAAAGTTGTTTTACAACATACTTCAGTAAACATTTTATACAAAGTTAGTGCACAGTGAGACGTCTATACAAGCAGGTCCCCAAGCAATGAAAAAAAAAAAAAAAAAAAAAAAAAAATTATAAAGAAAAACCTGCAGGTCACAGGTGAACCAAACACTTTTACAGCTGATAAGCTCTTAAAAATCAAAGCAAAATTTTTGCCCCACTCTCACATTGTGTTCTCACAGTGATTTTGGCAAAAATAAATCAGATGTTAGGGTTCAGAAACATTGTACTGAACTAACCAACACTTTAGTACAGACAGATGTTAAAAAAAGAAAAAAAAATCACAATAAAGTAGAGCTGCAACAATTAATCAATTAGTTGTCAGCTACTACATGAACTGACAGTTATTCTGATAATATAAATACTTGAAATAATTAGTAACTAATATAAGAATGAAAAGAAAACTGCAAGGAGTATTTGGCCATTTCTCAATTCACATTCTTGTCTGTTCTTCTGTTCTTGCATTGTCATGAAACGTCATCAGTCGCGGCCCACGTACTGTTCCATTTGTAAGTTCGCATAAACCAAGAACGTATGGAATACCCGGATGTTGTTCTTGTGTGCTAGCTTAAACCAAGGATGCACTGGTTGGTGACTCCTGTAGACTTGGCTGGGAAAGCCCAGCTGAACCAACAAAATGTATTACAGTTTTGAAAAATATACAAAATGTATAAATTACATAAATATTAGTACAAATGTACTGAAATTAAGTAAGTGACACTGTGGTGATTTAAGGGAAATACGTTCTGGAGCAGATGGTGTCAATACAGCAGAGACAGGGAGGAAAGTTCACAAGTACGCAGCCGTTCCAATTACAGACACTTGTGTTCTTTGGAGGTGCGTTCTCTGAGACCGTTCTGACCAAGACCGTACTCGCTGAGTTCGCAAGACCATACGCCGCGTTCTCGGTATTGAGAAACGATCTTTGATTTCGTCTTCCAATATTTTTTTGTGGCTTCTTTCCTCCTATAAGGCAGTAAACTATTCAGATATCGGGTTGTGTTCCAAACAAGGCATTTGAGCGTATCATCTGGGGCTTCGAAATACAAACCAAATAATTCATCATGGAAATAATCAACAGGTTAATCAACAGTGAACATTACTGTTAGTTACAGTGCTACTATAAAACAGTGGAAATGCACTCACTATCCTAGCATCACTAATGGGAACGATCCCTAATGCAACACTCACACTGGTACTCAGCACATTTACCATAAATAATGGTGGATTAGAAAAGTTTCAGCAGCACCATTTATTTATTGCATGATGTGATCTATCCAGTTCCTCTGAAAAGCATGTCAGATGACACATTCCTGAGTGTTGTATTAAAATGTGTTTGTGAATCGTTAAAACCTAAACGGGTAAATCACTGAGGCTGTGAGTGCTCGTTTGGTGCAGACAGTTGCAGTGCACTCTATTGTCATTTCTGAAATTGGCTGGCCACTGTCATTCTCCCCCTTCCTCCTCCTTCTTCTTCTCCTTCCTTCTTCTGCCAAAAAGGGAAAAAGGGTTGGAACAAGCCCAGAGCTGGAGTGATGATTGATGACACGCATCCTCCGGTGCACACTTCCCTGCTGACGCACTCTCACACTGCTACACTTTTCAGCACTAATTGGGTAACCCTGCAAACTCCCCTCCTGGTGTATGTGGGTGTCCAAGTCTAAGCAAACCACCCACTCGAGAGAGATTGTGTAAGCTATACTGTTGTGATGAAGCACTGTCCGCATCCACACCAGCAACATACTACACTCCTTCCTACTGCATAGACACCATGACCACGTACTGGGAAGTAGAATCGACAGTATCCTCACAATCAGCAGATATTGATAACTATCACAATAATTGTTCAACCATTTTCCCCTACGGGTGCTACATATAGTATTACAACTAGCAAATATTTTTAAAAACAACCTACAATTAGCAATAAAGTGTTTAGAATGGAGAGTTTTGAAGTTATACCAGACTAGAGCGTTGACCCGTGGGGAACCACAGGTTCTAGATGTTGTGGTTTTGATGCTGGGCAGAGCTGACTTTTGGGAAAAGATGCGAGTCTATATTTTATAAGTACTGACATACAAATTGTTTGGTGAATCACGATACCTTTTCTGTTTTCAACACACTGTGAAAACTAAAGGCTGATTCACAGAACTCGGCCATATTGAACGGATCAAAGTCCTCTGATGCACCTTTCTGTGCAGAGTGGACCTGCCTTTGCTTTTCCCGTCCACCGGTGCTACGTAGGACAGCCATCTCTGTTGGCTGGGCCTGAGGTGACAGTCCGGTCTGTTCCACCCATTTCTGTCTCCTTTGCCCTGGCTGGAGTCCGTGGAAAACAGGCAGTCAGTCCCTTGGAAGAAGCCGGTGGATCTTAGCATTATCTTCAGATGTTCCTCTCATGCCCACATGGACCTTCTTGGCTTTACAATCCACGTAATTTTGTCATACTGCAAGAGCTTGTAAGAGCGACGGCACTGACGCTACTGCGATTAGTCGACAGAATCGACCATGAAAATTAGTCGACGTCAATTTTTCTAGTCGACGAGTCATTTTACTATTGACTGCCTATTTATTTTTGGCCGCGGCACCTGGGGGATCCATACCAGCACTGGCGCCTGCGGAACCTCAGAGAGAGAGAGACCCCCATCTCATATGCATCTACAGTTTCATTCCCCTGCTCTTACGGTTCACCCCACCCCACTCTGTGGATCTGTGCACACACCCCCATTCATCCTCCCCCCGGTCCCAGGTTCTTACGTGGAAAACATCCCAATTTGTAATTTTTTGTTTGGTAATATTTAACATACTTATATTGTTTACATTTGTCATGGTACAGGTGACATTTTATGTTTTGGCCCTGGAGTTGTATTCAAAATAAAATGGACACACCAAAATAACAAACACTCGATTTTTTTTTGTTTTTTATTGTCATTTAGATTAGTGGATGGTCAGGTCACAGTACAAGGAGGGCGGGGCTTATTGTTAACTGCTGGTCCATTCCATCCTTGGCTCTTTCTTACCTTTGTTGGTTTGTGCTTGTCATTGTTTATCATGTTGGTATGTGTCACTTCCATTACCATTGTTGGTCTGTGATTATTGTTAAATATATTGTATTATAAGTTATGCAGTCTATCATTTAGATAGTTACTATGTGTAATATACATCAGTTTTCCTAATCTGTTTACTATCTGTTATTTACATTATTAGGACTCTAAACAGATGTTACTACATCATTAAGAAAGCAAAACTAATGTGTTATGTTGTATAAATGTGAGATGGGGGTGGGATTTAATACGTTTTCTTCTTCCCGCTCCTTTTTGAGTAATACATATTAAATTTATTTTGTTATTACTAGTGTACATGGCAATTGCTATTTTGTCTTGATCACCTTTATTACTTCCGCCAAGGACGGCGGAGGTTATGTTTTCATCGGGTTTGTTTGTCTGTCTGTTTGCAAGATAACTCAAAAAATTATGAATGGAGTTTGATGAAATTTTCAGGAAATGTTGATACTGGCACAAGGAACATATGATTAAATTTTGGTGGTGATCGGTAGTGAACTCCCATGAGAGTTTTATAATGAATCAAGTATTTTCACACCTGTGTAGCCTAGTGACCTGTGCAATAAATGCTTCCTTTATTTATTGATTTATTTATGTGCAACATCATCTACAAAAACAATGTCATTACATTGACAAACAGACCATTTAAAAGTACTGTTTGTGCAGTAGAACAGTCTTTACAGTGCTGTTAGTGAGTTATGTCCCTGCACTTGCATTATGTGAACTGCATAGTGTCCACTGATGTGCTTTGGCGGAGGTCTGCGCTCTCAGTGCTTTTCCAGTTTATTAATGTATTTGCTCTGATATTAGTTCCTTGTACAAATAAAAAATGTTTAGTTTTTTCTTCCGCTCAAAACAAATGAATGAATGAATGAATATTTACAGCTTATTAAATCTACTTGGCCTGTATGTGGAGAACATTATGATAGCTACTCCAAACAATGACAAAGCAATGCAACCCAGGCAACAGCCACTTGATATTCCCCAGGACTGTCTGTGTGAGGGACCAAGGTGCTGCTATCTGGGGCTTGCATTATTTGTCTCTACTGACTTCATCAAGGGTGACTTACATAACCTATGATATGTGTACAAAGCATTTAAGAAGATGGATATTAACTGACACAATTTAGATTAAGTGCCTCGCTCAAGGACACATCAGTAGTATCCTCTGTGCCTGTATTTGAACTGACAACCTCAGGATTATTAATCCATTTAGGGCTGGGGGGGGCACTAGAGTAAACAGAAGGCCAGTGTCCTTTAGAACTGTTTGCCAAACAGCACGGCATGTTCAGACCGTGAATTCATCCCGCGATATTCTGTAATGCAGGCGAGGGGCAATTATAAAGCTCACAAACCATATGGTTGGGAAGATATCTAATAACGGTCTGCAGTATGTTCTCCGGTTTTCAATGAAGGACAAGGGTTCAGCTCAGGGGTTGAAAAATGGCTGCTGTGCACTGAGGCAGGACTGATTTGAGCAATTGGTGAGCACAAAGAGTATTATGTAAAAACCCTCCAAAATAAATATACATGATGTGCTTACGATATGTAAAAAGCTGAAAGCTGACACTGTCATTTTGCTCACCCGTCTCCAGCCTGTTTTATCAGCAAACTCAACAATGTTTTTGTCTCTCTTTTCGATTTTTAAATCCCTCCTCCGTTTCATTTTCTCTCTTGCTCTTTTTCCTCCTCTATCGTTATTCTCCTCCTTTTATCTGCTTCTTTTATCCCTACGTAATTGTTAATGTTTAAGTGTCTCCAGGCCCCCAGAGTGTATAATTAGGACCTGTCACTTCCTCGGTGGCAGAGTAAACCGAGAGAGGCTTAAGCGTGTCACATCCAGGAGAAAATCATAAGAATTTTCGATGGAGGAGAAGGTGGAGACGATAGGTACGAGAAGCCTTTGAATTCATTCTCCGGCTGGCTCTCATCTAGGCTTAAACAGGCACTTCTAAGGACGAACTCAGAACTTTAGGCGGCTGCCTCGCCTTAGACAGGCTTGCTAGTTGATTAGCTGCTTCTAAAACCATTTATGTAAGCTTACAGTGTGAGTTATTCTTATTCAGTTTTTAATCTCTACAAAGGAATGCCGGTATGAATTATTCATGCGACTGTATACTCCACCACCTCATTATTAACAGCAAGATAAAAAATATATCTATCAGGGGAATAATTTATTTGGCAAAGTAGCAGCTAAGGTTATATACAAGAAGTGCACATTTGAGGAGATCATGGAAAATCATAATAAATTCTGGAGGAACTGGCAAACGTCCATTGGAGTAGTCTAAACACAAACTCACATGGAAGGGTTCCCTCAGGACAAATAGAGGACATACAGGCTGGGACATATGATTCAAATGTTAACCAGGGTCAAAATGTTCATGTCAGTCCATATGGATAATTACCAGTTATTGAATGTAAGATCAAAGCCTGATTTTTTTAGTTGTTATTCATGGTTTGAAATAATTCATAAAAGATGTGACAAGACAAAAATGACATTCAAGATGTAACAGGATGAAGACAGTACAGGAAGAGGAGAATGGCATTAAAGACACAATATGATTAATACTGTGTCTGATTAATACTGCAATATGAATTTATATACATTACATTACAATAATTCTTCTTTTTAACTGCTCAGCATTAATATAGAGTATGTACCTGTTCTAGGCTTGTCACAATTATATAATAATTACCATACTGCAATTATTTGCAAGAGTGTAAAAATCTTTTCATATTACTTTCCTACCATTTTCCTTCATTTGATGCTCTTTTAATGACATCATCATGCTGTGTCTCAGTCTCCTTCTGCTGTGGGTTCATCTCGGGCTAGGCTATCTGGCCAAAAGATCATACAATGATCTTTTCAAGTAGACTCACCAACCATGATCTGAATTACAATTTCCTTACATCTTATTAAATGCAGGTGAGTTAAAAACAAACTATAACAGATTTCCCTCTTGGTTTCTGTGGTTTCTGGACTCTTCTGTGCATGCTGTGAGTGTAGTTATCCGACTAGGAACTCACTAACAACACACAGTCCACACTTTCATAGCTGGGCGAAGTCAAGGGAAGGTTAACATCTGGTCAAAAAATGTAATCACAATAATCAACACCAAATTTATATTTTTGGGTAGGTAATTACTTATATGTTCAGGAAAATGTATTTTGAAATAAGAAAAAAATTGTGTAAAAAAACTGTGAGTAGTTTAGTGAGTGTGAATGTTTGTGCAGTGACACAGTTTAGTGCCTCATTCTGGTTCATTTAATAAACTC
>JAPQRP010000020.1:42337341-42351064 GCA_037367295.1 Apogon hyalosoma
GAAGCTCACTTCAAAATAAAACAAACTGGATGTGGATCAACCACGGTCAAATTAGATGATCATCATCATTAAATGTTATGACAATTATTGTCATGGACAATTGTTTCTTCACTTCCTTGTCTGCTACCCACCTGCATTTTGTTTAATTTTACCCGTACCTGCAAACATTCTTTTCTTTTTGTTTTTTTTACCCGTCCCTGTCTTCTTCATTTTGTTAGATCACGTTTGGTCACGCGAGATTTCTGTCTTGGAGGACAAGATTCTCGATCAGAGTTGGGACAGAATCGTTCTGTGTGTGCTGTGTTCAGATTATCGGAGCACACCACACACAGCACCATCAAAACTGTTCAATGCCTGATTTTTCGTCTTCATGTGTGGAGTCTAGAATAGATAAAAAATTGCTTAGGATTTGGAAAATCCTTAGGTGTGTACCCGGCCTTAACTGCAACCCCTATCCTTAACCTTAACCCTAACAAGCCTAGTTACCATTGCTAACGTAGTGAGGGACTGCTTGGTATGACAGTGACGAACACATATTCTCACAGGTTTGTGTTTAAAGTTTCAGGTTGGTGCAATGCAGTGATCCCAGAATCTCAGCTGTTCCCATTCATGTCCCAGCTGGCACATTCAAACTGAGGCTGGAGAAGACCTTGATTTCTAGGATTCCCCGGGCAGCCTTCTACAACCTGTCACAGTTGAAGTTTCTATGGTTGACCTACAACTCCATCACGTCCATTCACCCAAGCAGCTTTGTTAACTTGAAAACCCTGCGAGAACTGCGTCTGGATGGGAACCTCCTAAGCACTTTCCCCTGGGAGGGACTTAGGGACACGCCCTGCCTCCAGACTCTAGGCCTTCACAATAACCGCTTGTCCAGTTTACCTGCCCATGCTGCTCTGTTTCTCTCTAACATCACCTACCTGGATGTGTCCAGTAACAGGTACGTCTGAATGCTACTGAACCGTTGGTGTGGTTTTCTTGGATCAGCTGGTCAGACTCCAGAGCAAACAAATGGCTTCTCACTCTCCCACTCCACATGAATTGGGTTCTCCTTATGTCTGTAGGTTCTTTCCTGGTACCTGGCTTCCTCCCACTGTCCAAACGCATGCATGTCAACAGGTCATTGGTGAATCTAAATTGCTTGAGATGTGATTGTGAATGGTTGTTATTCTGTATATGTAAGCCTTGCATAGAATGGGTGGCACATCCAGGGTGAACCCCTTCACACACTGGTAGTTGTGATAGAACCCAGCACTCCCACAACCCTCTCCAGGAAGTTGTGGGAGAAGACACAGGGTTGCAGTTCAGAAAGTTTCAAGGACTCTCAGGGAGTCCTGCTTTATTTCCATTTTTTAAACACGAGCCCATGCTGGGATACACATACATTCCTGACAAATAAAATTTTTGGCCATTTGATCACTCCTGGTAAATTCAGCCCCTTACCAGGAACCCTGAACACCTTGGCCTAAACAACACTCGATCATGTACATAAGAAGAAACATGTGCTGATACTGGCAAAAACTGTGAGATTTTCCAGCCCACATGATTCTCACCAGAGAAAGAGTGACCTGTAATTACACCTGGACTTCAACAGAAGCACTGCAATACATTTAAAAGCAAACACATTCAGAATACCCCCACAATTACCTCTCAATGCAAGTAAGGGCAAAAAAACTGAATCCTGTTATCAGGAAAATTCCCTTATGAGAATTACATTTCAGAATTACATGTTCTATTATTTGCATTTGGATTATGGTTGATCACTCAGGGTGTGTATTGAGCACACTGTGTTTGATACACATATATATACTTAGACATTAGTTACTAATTAAGTGAAATTGAACCTACCAAGTGTAATATGTCGCAATTAACACCAGTAACCATTTAATGTTTAGTCAGCGTTGAGTGATTGACTAAACTTATTAATGGTGTACAATAAACCCAAATGTAAATATAGATATTGTACCATCTCCAGGTCTTATCTGAGAGAATCTGTTCAGCAATCAATACATGTCTCAGAACACAGCCAGACACTCATATCACTGGGCAGATACACAAACCAAATCTGGTTCCCAAATGTATCAGGTTTAGACTTCTAATAATGCCTCTTGGACCGACACCCTAAACTCAAATGAAAAGATGCCATTTTGGTTCAAGAATATAATTTTGCTCTTTTTGCTATTGTTGCACCATGAAATACATAGCTAAGAATTGTTTTCCAGTGCTAGATAGTGAACACAGGAAATGCTACTGACATTGTTTGAGAAATTTCAAATAAAATGTTAAGAAGATAGGAAGACACCTTGGCCATCTCCTTAACTTTACTCTCTTTAGGCTGACCATATTGCCTGCTGAGTTGCTGGACCTTTGGTTTCCTCTCCCCGGACAACAGGAAGGTTCAATACAAAGAAGAATATTAGGTACAGTACATAAGAAGAACCTGGTCCAATCAATGATCAGTCAGACATGGGTACAAATACATCACAAACTATCAGGATTTATGTAACAAAAACAGGCAAATACAAATTACTGGTAATAGAAAATGTAATCAATTAAAAGAAAGGTAATTTATTACACAACAGAATTTCTACAATTTATGACAAACACCAAAGATGGAAGTAGCTGTACAACCCTGTTGTTTTTTCTGGACATCCAGGTCTCCATGACAATCCCTGGTTGTGTGACTGCCAAATCTCTATGGTGGTGTCCCTGTCTATGGCCCTGGGGAGCCCAGTGGTTCTCATGGACCAGCTACTGATGTGCAGCAGGTCTCTTGGCCAGTCAGGGATCCTGATGATGCAGAGTGAGGCGTTTCGCTGTATGAGACCTTCAGTACAGCCTGCAGCCACCAGAGTCATCTCTCCACTCGGCAGTAATGTCATCCTCCGCTGTGACGCCACTGGTTACCCAACTCCGACACTGACCTGGATTAAAACATCTGCGCACAGAGGTATGACTCACACTGCTAACGCTCACTCTCAGGTCCTGAAAGATTGTGAGGATCATTAACTGTGACAACTTACTTTGTTGTTGTGATCTTCTCTCTAAGACTGCTGCCAACAAGAGATCATTGAGAACTCTGAGCAACTGCCCAAGAATCTGCAGAGCTGTAAGTCCTCTTCCTTGGCTTTTAAATGATGTAATGTTTTAATTAGATGTGTAAAATTGTTTTTAAATCAGCATCCCTCCTGGTTTTGTTCCTCTAAGATCTGTACACATGAGACTGTATAAACAAAGCATGCGAGTGTGTGTGTGTGTGTGTGTGTGTGTGTGTGTGTGTGTGTGTGTGTGTGTGTGTAACTGTGTATACAACCCACTTCTTAATATATAAGAGAGACGAGGTAACTGACATCAATCAATCAATCAAATGTACCATATACTGTATAGTACCAAATCATAACAGTAGTTCTCTGATGAGCCTTTCCATTTAGAGCTGGAATAAACCAGACTTTTAAACCGCTGGACAGAACCAACAGAGTCCAAGGAAAAAAGCACCTTTAACAGGTAGAAACTTGGAGTAGACCCTGACTCTGGAGGATGGACCACTGACATGAGCAGAGAAAGGGTTAAAGAGAGATGGATAAAGAAAGCACAGGATTTACAGCAAACTGAACTAGAACTGTTTAAAACTAGAACAGCTGGTACAAGTATAACTACCAATAACTAGAATGTCCATAACTAACCACTACTAAACTACTACTACAAATACAAGCACTACGTATCCTCAAGATGGCACAGGTGAATCCATACACTGTTGCAGCAGCTTCACTTAGATTGTGCCTTTTTTTCATTATTATCTTGTTTTTGTTTGCCCTTTTACGTCATCGTCCCCCACTTTCATCACCTACGACCAAAACACACTTCTGGACTTTCCACAACCAAATACAAGCCTGTTTTGAGGGTTGGGCTGCTCCACCTGTCCAAAAGAGATTCTCCGGGACACTGTCCCTGGTGCTGTTTGGTCCCCACAGAATAGCGGACAGAGGAAAGAGCACAGAGGCCAGCACGGCCAACAAGGCACACTGAGAAACAAACTCCAGCAGAGCGCACACTGTCCACCGCTGTCCAGTATCCCGCTGGCCAATGTCCAGTCTCTGGACAACAAGCTGGATGATATCAGGGCCAGAGTGCACTACCAAAGGGACATTTGGGACACCAACATCCTTTGTTTCATGGAAACATGGCTGACTCCTGCTGTGCCGGACCATGCTGTCCTACCATCAGAGGACTTCTCCCTGTTTCCTATGGACAGGATGAGGGGCTCCAGTAAAACTAAAGGAGGAGGAGTGTGTCTCTTCACTAACAACAACTGGTGTCATCCAGGGAATGTTTCTGTCCTGTTGCGTTCCTGCTCGCCACACCTGGAGCACCTCGCCATCATCTGTCGTCCCTTCTACCTCCCCCAGGATTTCAGTTTGGTCATCATGGTGGCCATCTACATCCACCCAGGCAGACACAGACACTGCTTTGGCCTCACTCCTAGAGTTCAGCAGAATACAACTGGCCAAGCACCCGGACACTGCCCTTATCGTACCTGGGACTTCAACAAGGCCAAGCTGACAAAAGTTACGCCGGACTTGTTCTAACACATAACATGTCACACTCAGGGCATGAACATACTTACATACATCAGTTTGCTTACAGAAGTGGTGACCGACTTCATTGCTAAGCTGATAGATGATATCATTCCTACAGTGACTATGAAAGTCTCTCCCAACCAGAAACCATGGATTGATAAAACTATCAGTGAGGCTCTGAATACTCCCACCACAGCCTACAACTAGAGGCTCGTCACCAGGGACATGGCACCGTATGAGGTGGTGTCATATGATCTGCGCCAGAAAGTGAGAGCTGCCAAGTGGAGATATGAGAACAGGGTGGATGCTTCACTGAAAGATGCTTCACTGATCATAGAGGATGTAAGGACTCGCCGGCTGCTGTGAGTCCTTCGCTAGCAGAGGCACTGAATACTTTCTATGCACGGCACAACACTGAAAGCATGGATGCCAACACTAACCTGGAGGAACCCAGTGCCAAACCTGGTGAGTACCATACACTGTCTGTCTCAACAGGATGTGAGCAGAGCTCTGTGGTGTGTGGAGAGCAGGAAAGTTGCTGGTCCTGATGGCATCCTGGGCCATGCACTGAAAACATGTGCTACGCAGCTTGCTCCTGTGTTCACATCTATTTTCAGTCTGTCTCTGGCACAGTCCATTGTCCATACCTGCTTCAAGAAATCCATCATTGTCACTTTCCCCAAGAAGACCACACCCCATGGATCTAAATGACTTCTGCCCTGTAGCTCTCACTTCCATGGTAAGACGTGTCAAGGATTTCATCTTTGCTTCATTACCCGGCTCATTCGACCCCCTAAATTGGAGTACTGATGATGCCATTAACCATATCCTGTACTCCACTCTCACCCACTTGCACAGTGGAAGGGGGAACTATGTGTGGATGCTGTTCATTGACTACAGCTCTGCATTCAACGCCTTGGTTCCTCACAAGCTGATGTTGAAGCTCAGAGGCCTGGGGGTTAACGCCACACTCAGCACCTGGGCCACGAGCTTTATGATGGAAAGACCTCAAGTGGTGAATATTGAGAATTATACCTCCAGTTCCTGCATCCTCAGCATCGGCTCACCACAGGACTGCATCCTGAGTCCTCTGCTTTACTCCCTCTATTCCCATGACTGCCGAGCCACTCACCCCTCCAACATCATTGTGAAGTTTGGGGATGATACACTGGTAATGGGCCTGATCTCCAGTGACAGCCCAGGGAGACTGCCTATCTGGAGGAGGTGGAGGAACTGTCGACATGGTGTAGAGATAACCTGGAGCTGAATGTTCCAAAAACTAAGGAGATGGTTGTTGATTTGAGGATGGAGAAGCAGAGAAGCCATTACACTCCTCTCAGCATATATGGGACCCCTGTGGAGAGAGTCAGCAGCTACAGGTACCTCAGTGTCCAGATTACAGAGGACCTTGTGACAGTTTGAGTTTGGGCTTTAATGTATTTATTTTGTATTATTTTGTTATATTGATTTATTTTAAGGGTAACCCAGCCAGGTCTCTCTCCTGGCATTTGAGATGTTGAGTTAGTTGGTCATTTTAATTCAGTTTTTTTTCTTTTGGTTATTTAGTTTATGCTTGTTTGTGTTACCTCAAACCCACACAAAGGAAGCCAGTCTGGTTTAAACTAACACCCTGCACATTAAGGGTGTTTACACACTGGGGATCTGGATCTGTGTTGTACTTGGATATGCTCACACCTTTCCCGCAGATGTTGCATTCACAAGCATGTACCACAGCCCGTGCCCGAGTACGAGTGGGTGTTACTGGGCCAAAATGGTAAGTGGCGGTGTGGAGAGACTTCTGTAGCTATTCAACAAACATGGAAATCAGAAGAAGACAAACCCTTACATCGTCAGCCAAGAGACTGTTCTGCTCATTTGTCTACAATGGTGGCAAGACAGGTAATACTTTTCTATCTGTTTGCTGGTTCAGTCGATAAGGTGAGCTCATGCCGATCCGAGGCTTTTTCAGGAGACAAGAGGAGCGCTGTCTATGGTCTCATGGTGATTAGGTCACGTCAGTTCTCCTGTACAGATCACTTTCACAGTGCAACGTACCATATTGGAGTTCACTCAGTCTGTACCTAGGACTACCTTCTCAGCTGGACTCGGGTACAGATCTCACACATGGAACGTTTGCATTCACATTGATAAAATTAAGTAGACTTTGGAGTCCAATGTACTCAGACACAGACTCAGGTACGTAGTGTGAAACCACCCTAAATGACAACACAAGAAATCACACATTCAAATCAATTCAAAGGGAAACCATGTATTACAACACTTTATGTCCCCCCCCCGCAAAAACAAAAAACAAAAACAAAACAACAACAACAAAAAAAACCAATACAAACTAAAAAAAAAAAAAGAAATCCACCAACCAAGGCAAAATCAAACTTAAAATTCCACTCCGGGTTTTGTAACAGTCTCTCAGAACAAAGGAAAGAATAATTCAGTTCATCACAAAACAATATAGAAAAATAAAACAAAAAAACAAGCGCATAGTTCAATTTTAGGGCTTTGACCAAAAAAAAAAATTATTTACTCACACTCTGTCTTCACTTCTGTCAGTCAGTCCAGTCCAGTCAGTTTTTGATCCGGTCCAGGTTTTGGTCACTGGAGTTCTGGCATGGGAAGATGACCGGCTTCTGAGACAGTGCAGTGAATGGATGAGATGGACCAATGGGAGAAGAACTGAGATGTTGTATGATGTGGAATTGTTATGAGCAAGTGAGCGAATGAAGATGACAGGATTTAATTTCATCGAGGCTATGAGCGGTGGCTCCAGTGCTTCCAGCAACTGAGCTGACTGTGGAATGTGGATATGCTGGTATTTAAAAACTGCCACTACCTGGGAGCGAATGGGGTGACTGGATTACAATTTTCAGGTATAGACAGAAGATACAGGGGTGTTTTTACAGGTATGGTGAAACTTATCCAAGTTGTCACAGTCCCTCCTCCTGAGAGAAGCCTGACTTACAGAGGGCCTTGATGTGTTCACTGTCCTCCCTTCACACTCTGCCCTTTTTAATCTGGGGTCGAGAACCCAGGGAAATCCTCTTCATCGCTCTCTTCATGAAAGAGTTCGAGGATCCTATTTCTCTGTTTCCTGTCCAGCTCCACCACAGTGGGATAGCATGGCTTAAGCTGGACCACATTTACGACACAGAGGTCCTCTCCTGTGTCCTCCAGGACAACCTCAAAGTTAAGAGGTCCAACTCTCCTTGTCACCTGACCTTTCCACCATGAAGCTAGTTTGGCTGAAAATGACTGATCAGCCTTTGAATAAGGGTGAGTATGTAGCCAGAAACCATCACTGTCTGTGAAATTTCCATCTTGTCTTCCCTTGTCATAATTTTGTTTCTGCCCTTTTTCTTGCTTTTTCTAGGTTTCCCATCACAAGATTTTGAAACTCTGATATCTGATTTCCTGTTGCGTATGCTGGAGAATCTGGACCACACAACTGTGGGCTCAGCTCTAGATCAGCTCTACATCCAGAGGCCCTTTCAATGGACGGCTAAGGTTGAGTTCTGCAGGGTTGACTCCAGTGGACTCCTGCACGGCTGAGTTTAGTGCAAACCAGAATTCAGGTAGATATTTGTTCCTCCATATATCAAGCAATCATGGCCTTGATGTTGCAGTTTATTTTTTCAGTTAAATTTGTGTGAGGATGATAAGGTGAGGTCCTCTTCTGTTTGAGGTTCCGTCAGTCACAGGTTTCCTCACAGACAGAAGATATAAACTGTGGGCGTTGGTCAGACAGGATAAAGGTGGGGACCCCAGCGAGTCAGGATCTCCTTCCTGAGAACCTGGGATACCGTCTCCGCAGTGGCAGTCCAAAGGGGGAACATTTCAACCCATCTGTTGTAGTAGTCAACAAAAACAAGCAGGTAGAGGTTGCCATTTGAGCTTCGAGGGAAAGGTCCCATTAGATCCACTCCAAGCATCTCCCAGGGTGCACGTATTATTGTTCGGTGGAGTTTATCTGGAGGTTTTCTGGTTTCAGGTTTGTGAAGCTGGCAGACCTGGCAACACTGAACATTCTCCCTCACATCCAAACTCATCTTTGGCCAGTACACCAGGGCTCGTAAATGTTTATAAGATTTATACCTTCCAAGATGGCCAGATAGAGGTTTTTTGTGATAATGATGGAGAAGCTGTTGACGAAGAGTGGTTGGTATGTATATTTGGTAGAGGGTTTTGTGGGGCAGCTGTACCACTCTGCACACTTTGTCTTCCAGAATGGTGAACTTCATGCTTGGATTTTCCATGATCTCTCCTGTTTCCATTATTTTTTAATACAGATCCTGTATGGTAGAGTCCTCCTGCTGAGCTGTAGAAATTTCTGTGTCTGTGATGTGGAAGTTTTTACAAGGGTCTTTCTTATACCATAAGACAGCAGCACAGGTGGCGGGTTGGAAGTGAGGATCATCCACAGGGGCTCGTGATAAGGCATCCAGTACTGTATTGTACTTGCCTTTATGGTATTCCACTGTAAAGGAGAACTCTTGGAGACGCAGCGCCCACCGAATAAGCCGAGTGCTGGGCTTCTGAGTTTTAAAAACCCACACAATAGAAGAGTGATCAGTCACCACAGTAAAGTGCCTGCCTTGCAGATAATACCTCCACTTCTCCAGGGCCCAGACAACAGCGAGGCACTCCTGTTTGGTTGTGGAGTAGTTCCGCTCTGCCTGATTCAGAGTCCGGCTGGCAAAGGCAAGGATCTGTTCTGCGCCCAATCCAGTTTGCTGTGTCAAAACAGCCCCTAAGCCCACATCACTGGCATCCGTATACACAATGAAAGGAAGGCTAAAGTCAGGATGATTCAGCACAGGTGGAGAAACCAGATGTTGTTTCAGGGCATCAAAGGCTGTTTGACAAGATGATGTCCACAGAAATTTGTCTCCCTTCTGTTTCAGAACATCAAGTGGTTCTATTAGCTGAGAGAATTGGGGCACAAAGCGATGGTACCAGCCAGCCATTCCCAGAAATCTTTGGACCTCTTTGATGTTCTTGGGGACAGGAAAGTCTTGAACGGCCTTTGTCTTCTTGGGATCCATTTCTACTCCAGTGAAGGATTCAACTTGTCCCAGGAACTTCAGTGAAGTTCTAAAGAACCAACTCTTTTTCATGTTGACAGTGACGTGAGCCTTGCGTAACTGGTCTAGAACTGCTTGGATGTGGAAATTGTGCTGTTCAGGTGTAGTGGAGTAGATTATGATGTCATCTAGGTATACAAAACATATCTTTCCACGCAGGTATCCAAGCACAAGCTCCATCAACTGTTAAAAGGTTGCTGGGGTGTTTTTCAGTCCAAACTGCAGTACTTTACACTGATAGAGGCCAAGGGGACAGATGAAAGTGTTTTTTTTTGCAATGATCTGTATTCATTTGGACCTGCCAGTAGCCACTGTTGAGATCCAGTGTGGTGAATACTGCAGCTCCAGCCAAGGATTCCAATATTTCCTGTATGTTTGGTAATGGATAGGCATCGGTGTGTGTTTCAGCATTGATCTTTTTGTAGTCCACACAGAAACCTGACTGGGGTATTTTTCTTGGGGACCAAGACGAAGGGAGAAGCATATGGAGTTGTGGATGGCTCTATCATGTCCTTTTCCAGCATTTCCTGTATGTATTCTTTGATCACTCAGAGTTTGGCAGGAAATCCATGGTAAGGTTTCTGTTTAAGCAGTACTTGAATAACCTAGTTTTTCAGTGCAGAGGTCTGAGTTCTCCTTGAGTTGACATAACTGTGTTTTCCCAAACTCACCCAGATGTGTGACGTGTGTGGTAGCTTGAAGGAGGTCCAGACATGGAGGCAGTGGGACCAGGCTCATCAGAGCAACAGCAGAGAAGAAAGTCAGCTGGGGTAGAAGAACAGCATTCAATGCCACAGCAGCTGGGTACTCTGAGTGAATGATAGAACCCAGTGTTGCATGATGCTCTTGGGCATGGCAAGGTCTGGCAGCCTGTGGTTGTGGAGATCTCAAAGTTGAAGTTCTGTTACTACGGTTGGAGTTCCACTGAGGACAGGAAGCTGGTGCATGGTTTCCTTTGCAGCGCCAGCAGAATGCTTGGAGTGGCGGCCGGTTATGGACAGGTGGGTTTGGATGGACAGGATGTTCAATGTTAGGGGGCAGAGCAGCAGACTCAGGTGGACCAGGCTTGGAGGGTTTCTTTAGCAGGTGTTTTGTTTGCTCATACTGCAGCTGGTTCTCTCAATCCCTTTCCAGTTTTTGGCCAAGGCACAGAAGTCCATCAACCATGTTAACTCCGTTACTTCTCAGCTGACTGACAAGTTGGGGATTTATGTTTTTTAAGATCAACTTCATGATTTCTCCTTCCTCTATGTTTAGTTTCTAGTGCTTGCATTAAGCCTGCACGATTTTGGCCAAAAATAAAATCAAGATTTTTTCCCTCTAAAAACTCAATTTTCAATGTGGATTTTTTTGGTAAAACTACAAAAGACAACAGAAGTTATTTCAATCATTTTGTTTTTATTTTAGAAAATACTAAACAAATTTTCCTATTTGGAATGAAGTGCAATTGCAAGAAATCCCCCTTAGGTTTAGTAACGTGACATTTTACAATCATCTTGACCAAACAAATAAGAATCTCTTCGTATTAATGAAGTGAGAACCTCACTTTCACCAAACCTCACTTGAATATAAACAGGTTCTTTGTTAACAAAGATGGAGTGCCCTTATTTGGGAATGAAGTCAAAACTTAATATTCAAACAAAAATGAATCCCCCTTGGGATAAAGTGACAAGCATAGCCGTCTTTCACCCAGCTTCACTTAAAAAAAAAAAAAAAGTAAAAAGTTTTTTTTATCATCTTGAACAAACATTACTGTATAAAGTCAGAAACATTGACATTTTAGAAAATGGAGCTTTAAAAAAAATGAATCCCTGAGCCAAAAGCACAAACACTATTTGTGTTATTTGTATACTGCATACCTATTGAAAAACACTTGTGCAAAAAAAAAAAAAAATGTTATTCCCATGTCGTCAGCAGCTGTAACCATCTTGTTCCATGGGCTTTGCTTTTACGGCTATTAACTATAAACCGCAGAAATGCGATCTATGACACATTGAAATGAGATTACATGTTCAATCAAATGATTAAGTTCATGAAGAAAATCCATACATTTGTATGTTTCTTTCATCACTGCTGCACTTTTTGGCTGTTTACCTCCATCTTGCCAATGATTCGAACAGAATTATGGAAGATTTCTCCTACCCCTCCGTTTGTAGTGCGGTCTTGAAAATCTCTGTTTCAATGGCTATACAGCCCTCCGCCTCAGCCCCTCCCTTCCATCTAATTGAGAATTGGAACACTACCCCTTCACGTGAGCGTGCAAAATGGAGGGGAAGGGGGAAGGGCCAAGGGATGAATTGGGATTCAGCCATGATCTCTCATAATACGAGAGATAGAGGTAATGCCAGTCCTTCATGGTTTGTACAAGTTACGCTGTTGCAGTCAGATTGTTTCAGTCACTCATTACATTTGTTGAAATCACATTTCCAAGTTTTTTGCAGGAACATGAGTCTGTCTACAACATCTGGCTTGCGGGATGCCCTGTGGCATGTTACAATGTTCCCTCCAACACTAAAGAGCCACTAAAGAGAGGACATGGCACTTGTTGCAGGGATTGAGAGGTATTTGTTGGCTAGCATACTGAGTCCTGGAAAGTTTTCTTCATGTTTATTCCACCACTGAAGAGGATCAGCATCTTCCCTCATCTCAGGCTCAATAGGTAGCTTTCTAACGGACTTCTAACTCTGTCTGCCTGTGACAGAAGGAACAGGGCACATTCTTCTTTTGAAAGAAGCTGGCCAAGCGCCTCCTTTTCTTTGGTGCAGGGCCAGGCTGAGCTTCTTCTTCTTCCTTCCTTCCTTCTTCTGCACAGCTGCTCCAGGCTCTGGTGTGGTTTTGGCAGTGGGCAGATTCAGCAGCTCTGTGACAGCTCTCTTCTTAATGTGTTCCACCATCTCAGGACGAATGTATGCCATGCGGAACCTGGGATCCAAAAGTGAGGCCATGTCCGAGAATTTGTCTTTGTCAGAGTCAGTGTAACTGCCAGTCATATAACTCAGAATGTTTTCTTTGATTGTTTTTGTGAGCTCTGTGTTGTCATCTTTGGGCTTGAGGAGACTGCTTCTGAATATGCTGAAAGTTGGTTTGATCAAGGGACAGTCACATAACTCTCTCCAGACAGTGCGTCAGTAAAATCTTGCAGTGGTTTAATGGCTTTATTCACAGATTCCAAAACCTCATGGTTTTGCCGGGTGGGCATGAGGTGGCTGCATTTGTTGTTTGACCCCAGGACACATGCTTTGGCTTTGTCTTGTTCCAGAATATGTTCGATCTTCGTTTGTCTGGACCCCCACGTGGTTAAGGACTCTGTGAGGAGCTGATGAATGGGCAGACCCAACTCTGTCTGTACTGTAAACACATGTCTTCTTCTTTTCCAACTATATGAAAAAGAACTGATGACCTTCGTACAGATCCCAATGGCATAATCACTCCATGGGTCCTTCATGCCATTCTCTGTATAAAAAAAGAAATATAGAAGAAACCAACAACACTGACATTGCATCACCATGTGCTTAAAATGTGGTCTATAGATGGCGCTATTAAAAAATATAAGATCATGAATAAATTCAGTATTTCTTAGAAAATGTAAAAACCATGAATTCTTCAATGTTGTCTGAAAAAAATTATGTATATATATATGTGTGTGTGTGTGTGTATATAAATGTTTTGTATGCAAGTCTTTAATCACTTTTTTCACAGTAGTAGATTAACTGACTGAAAGTAATAATAATAAGAATTAAAGCTGCAAGCAGCATTGGTCGGGACCTCGCGCTCTGGCCGGGTTCCGCCTCCCATGCCACCACAAGTTACCCTTCACGCCTCCCTCCACCCAGTACTTGTTTTTCTTTTTAGTAATTTTATGTATATGTTTTGGAATTTTTACTAAGGCTTTTATTTTAAAAAATACCTACTCTGTGTGTACGTGTGTATCTATGAGTGAGTGAGAGAGAGAGAGATAGAGAGAAAGAGAGACTAATAAAATCAGTTTTAACCAGTTGTAATTGCCACAATTTATCAAATTTAATGAAGCTTTTATTTTGAAAAAGCTGA
>JAPQRP010000021.1:7492-25870 GCA_037367295.1 Apogon hyalosoma
GTGGGGTATTTTTGGGGACATTCCCAGACACGCAAACAGAGAAAAGGCCCGGCGTCATGTGACATGGAAAAACGAGAATGAAGACAGAAGAAAAAAGAGTCTGTGTGTCCGAACGACTAAAAAAAGCAGAAGAAGAAGAAGAGGAGGAGTGGGGGGGGGTTATAGACTGGGACAAAATGCTTCCATTCATTGTATTCCTCTGGGAACACTGGGACTGACTGGAGCTGCAAACACACAAAGATCTCTTTTAGCGCCGGTGGATGAATGGACGGCTGCAGGGGCCCCGCTCTGCTCGGCCCCTAAGAAAACACCGGCCCCTTCCTCCAAACCTCGGACACACACACACCTCGGCCCAGGACGTGTGTACACACTGGAACACACTCTGGATTAATGGGCTTCTTGTGCGGCGGCGGTGGGCGGGGGCATCGAGGCCACTTGGCGGCGTTGGCCTGTCGGAGGAATGCGATGGTTCATTCACTAAATCACTTCTTCACCTGAGAACATCGCAGACCCTCAGTGTGTAGATACGTGTCGGACAAACACAACACGGACCAGTACGACAGCGGGAGGTTGTCCTTCAGTGACGCCACCGTCCAGTCGCTTCCTTTGGACGTTTTTATCTCCACTCAACATCAGAACCAATGGAAGGCAGATCAACACTCGCCTGAAATACATGATTAACGGTTCCTGATGTTTATTAACCGCCCAATGGCTGTGTCCAGTGTTGTCGTTGTCGTCTTCGTCGTCATCTTTATCAGCGTCGTTGTCGTTGCCTTCGTCGTTGTATTTATCGTTGTCTTCATCTTTGTCATGGTCTTTGTCATTGCCTTCATCGTCATCTTTGTCGTCGTCTTTGTCATATTTGTTGTTGTCTTTGTCATGGTCTTTCTCGTCTTCATCGTCATTTTGTCGTTGTCTTCGTCGTCATCTTCATCAGTGTCTTTGACGTTGCCTTTGTCGTCTTTCTCGTTGTCTTTGTCGTTGTCTTCGTCTTCATCGTCTTTGTCGTTGTCTTCGTGGTCTTTGTCGTGGTCTGAGTTGTCGTCTTCATCGTTGTCTTTATCGGCGCCTTTGTTTATTATCGTCTTCATTCGTCATCGTTTTCATTATATTCTTTTAGTAATTTCGTCAGACACTTTCGGCACTAAACTACTGGTCAAATTCATTTCAATTTTTATATGTATCTTCTTTGAGATAATGTCTACAAAGTTTGTTAACAGTTTTGAGAAATTTAGATTTTTTTAAGGACTTTTTAAATTATTCTAAATGTTCCTTTCCTTCTAATGGTCCAGATTTTGGTTTATAACATGTAAATGGTTACAGATATCAGTCTAGTTCCTATTGATCAGTGTTGAATTAGTTAGTTCTCCTCCAGTGAAAGTCCCGCCCACTTCTATAGTTAGATTGATCTGCATCCAGACCACAGAACTGGAACATAGAACAGAACCTGAGAACCTCACACATTCAGCTGGGGATTGATTCAGACAGAACATGATGCTGACGTACAGGGACACTGGAACTATTTGTATTATTGCTATTACCATTCTAAAATATGAAAAATCTGTGAAATTTAGACGATGCAGCCCCTGTTTTAGATCTGCACACGGATCAGGTCCAGACGCACAAAAAATCCTCCGGAACCAAACCCTGAACCCAACAGGAAGTCAGACATTTGGGTCAAAGATGCAACTTTTGTCTTGTTTTTGCCGTAGTTAGCTCCTGTATTTCCTCCCACAGAATGAATCGGTTACAGAGGCTCTGACGCTCAGATCGGACATTTCAGATGAGGTTTCATCCGCAGAAACACTGATTTCCAGGTTTTACTTTATCTCTTGACAAATGTGATAAATAAAATCCTTGAGTGAGCAGAGCTGGAGGATAACTGCGATTGCGTCCGTATCATATCTGGCATCTTATCGGTTTGTTCCCGCCATTTCACACCTTCGTCCAAATATTCCAAAAATTTGGTCTGTTTTTTGGTTTTTTTTTTTTTTTTTTTTTTTTTTCTCCACATTGATGGTGTTGTCAGGTCTGGGCTGGACTTTCTGGTCCTACTTTAACCCTTTTCTTTACCTTTTTATTCCATGTCGTCTCAGGTCTCGTCCTTCTGTTTACTCTCCACATTTCCCTCTTCACCTCCATTCAGTGCACCTCCACCCATTCATCTCCTTTACTACCTATTCATTAATCACTCCAGACCCCCCCACACACACACTACCACCCACCCTCCCTCCTCCCAAAGCCTGCTGGGACATTTCATCATTAGAGTCCAAATGTACACAATCAGCATGTTGTCAGGTTACAGTTTCACTGTGCGTGGATGCAGCGCTGAATAACGTCCTGTGGGACATTTATTTATGTGTGCGGTTGGAAAGTTCAAAGAGCATGAATAAATACAGCAGAAATCTGACCAAGTGCAACTACGCTTAAATGATTTATCAATACATGAACAGAAATGGCATCAGCAGCATGTTTCACACACTGATCAGTTCATGAGAAAGTAGAGATGAATCAGTGACACGTTCTTAAGGAATTAACTCAAATAGAAGGATTATAGCTGGACTCACCTCTGAAGAAAACCAGGAAACACACGAAGGTATGAGACGCTGAAGGAAAAGACAAAACAAGACCAACCAACAAATGACCGTGTGATTCAGAGCGAGTTTTATTCATTTTAACCCTTTGTTATCGACCTGTGTCCCAGTTTTATCTAGAACCCAGTCAGACCGATGAACCAGGTTATATTTAACGTCCCAACGTCCCAGTCAGTGTTTCCTTCAATTGATGGGTTTAAACCGACTCAAACCAGTCTAACCCAGGCCAAACCAGTCTAATCCAGACCAAACCAGTCTAATCCAGACCAAACCAGTGTAATCCAGAACAAACCAGTGTAATCCAGAACAAACCAGTCTAATCCAGACCAAACCAGTCTAATCCAGACCAAACCAGTGTAATCCAGAACAAACCAGTGTAATCCAGAACAAACCAGTCTAATCCAGACCAAACCAGTCTCATCCAGATCAAACCAATCTAATCCAGATCAAACCAGTCTAATCCAGATCAAACCAGTATCATCCAGACCAGTCCAGTCTCATCCAGACCAATACAGTCTCACCCAGACCAAACCAGTCTAATCCAGACCAGTCCAGTACAATCCAAACCAAACCAGTCAAATCCAGACCAGTCCAGCACAATCCAAACCAAACCAGTCTAATCCAGACCACTGGTGGTTAAATTCCTATTAATCATGAAAATTCCGCCAAGAGCATACAATTAAATCCCCAAATATCATTGTATGCAGATGATATTCTGTTATATTGAATTATCCCAAACATCAACAAATCAGCAGTCTGACAAAGAGTTATGTTTTTATTTCTTGTCATTATTTCTTCAGAAGCAAAACATTTGGGTGTAAACACTTCTGTTGTGTTTCAGTGTCACTTTTAGTGAAGATGGTTTTATTAAACATATGTTTGTTCATAATGTCACTGTTGGAAATAGTTCATTCTGATGACAAATTGACATTTTATTGGAGTTAGAAATTATAAAAATGACTATCTCAAAAATCAACTTATGTAGACACTTAAAATAAGTTTAATGTGGTTTGAAAGGATTTTGTGCATCTTTTATACATTTTATATTGTGAGGGATTCAGTTATGACATTTATATAGTTAAAAATATATGTGGAAAATAAAGAATTTCATTGCACTTTTTACCAATATATTTAGTTAGTATGGACTTACACGCATATTATTAAAAATTAGGAAATAATAGTTGTATTGATGTATATAATATTAAAATGCTGCATGAAATCACTACAGCTGTAATACTGTACAGATATGCTCTGGGTCATAAAAGGGGTTTAATAAACCCCTCAGAACAATGTCAAGCAGTATTTTTTCAACCTGTTCTGACAAAAATCCAGTAAAACAACAAAACAGTGGAATATTTGGGAGTGTTTTGGGTGAGAGTGTGAAGATGATGAACCTTAAAGACTAGAATACTACACGCCTGCATGTGTTTTGTTAATTTGCTGTTATTTGTGGTACATTTTGAAGTATGTCGATGTAGTTTGTGTAAAGTCAGCTCATCTTTTGTCGAGTCCATGAAAAACAGACAAATGCAGAATAAAGGCGAGCGTCGAGGCCTAATAGATTCCCTGAGGCTCGTCTTTGATTCGCTCTCATCGGATGCTGGTCTGGGCGTCTGAACTCAGATGAAGACGAGGATTTAAGTCTTTCAAGCCTGACATGAAAGCCGGTGGTTTTCCTCCGAGCCGCTTTAAAGGCATTTTGTTTTACATTAATGTACATCTTTATTTGTCATCCAGTGCCTGTTCTGTAACATTTAATTCTGTTTTGTTCTGTTTATCTGAACTTGGCCTTTTTTCTTTTTCTTCTGCTCGTTTTCTTCTGCTTTTCCCTCTTGGCCTCCATTATTTCTTCATCTCTGTGTTTTTATTTAAATTAATCCTCCGTCGACTTTTCTTCTGTTTGTGAACTTTACAAAGACTAAGTGGAGACAAATATAGCATTAAATTAAAGGTATTACATATATATATAGTTATGGAGATGTGTTCAGATCTTGTCTATAATTCATCAATCAGATGAAGTATGATAGTTATAATGACACTGTTTTATAATGAATCAACATCATTGTCATGGCAACATGTGCAATAGTAGTTGGTAATTCAGCACGAAACTTTGAGGAAGATCAGATAAAATATGTTGGAGTTATGACCTCCCATAGGATAAAGTACATTGAAAATATAAGCACTTGATATTTCACGGAGAAAGCTTAGAATTTGCCCTGTTGCCATGACAACAGCCTCAAAATATTGACACGTGGAAGTGTTCAGGGAAAGGTCCGAAGAAACATATCAAACATGGAGCAGGTTAGATGAAATCAGCTGTGAGTTGTTGCCATTTAGTTTTTAATGGTGAATGATTAAAAAAAAAAAAACATTGATTAAAAAATAATAATAACAATTTGACGCATCGCCATGGTGACGGCATTTAAGTTTTGTGCAGTATTTAAGTCCATTTTGATCACCGTCGTCTGTAGATGAAACTGAACAAATCTTGACTGAACAAAGTACGTAAGAGTTTGATCAAATACAATGTGAGTAAATGGTCCTAAAATAGAATAAAATCCAAAATGGCAGTTTTCCTGTTGTGTAGAGGTCATGTGATCAATAAAATTTTTGTTTGTTAGTCTTGTGGTAATAAATATGTGGAAGTAACAGTAGAGATTCAATTTTGACCATAAATATGTAGTCAGCAAAACAAGAAAAACACAAAAATCTACTATATGATGCACACAACTGATAGTTTACATTATAGCTCTGTTAGCTTAGCTCTGTTAGCTTAGCTCTGCTTTTAGACTGCATTTTTTAGACTGAAATCTCAGTACTTTGTGTGATCGTTTTATAGTCTTTTTTTGCACGTTTGCTGCTAAACAGATTTTCATTGTTGCTGTAAAAATGACAATGAAGATCTATTCTATTCTATGCATTTCTGTTCTATTCTTTACTATTCTATTCAATGCTTTTCTATTCTATGCTATTCTATTCTTTGCTTTTCTAATCTATTCTATTTTATTCTATTCTATGCTTTTCTGTTCTGTTCTTTACTATTCTATTTTATGTTTTTCTATTCTATTCTATTCCAATGCTCTGATGGTAGTGTGTGTGTGTGTGTGTGTGTGTTTAATGTCCCGTCTTCGCTGTCCTATAACGTGGCGTTTTCGCCCACAGGTCCAGGGTCACATGCCCCCCCTGATGATCCCCGTGTTCCCTCACGACCAGCGCTCTCTGGCCGCCGCCGCCGCTCAGCAGGGCTTCCTCTTCCCACCGGGCATGTCCTACAAACCAGGTAATACACCGCCACGCATCCAGAGTAGATTACACACCCAGGCCCAAGCTGAGAAAATACATTAGGACTGGGTAAACACGCCCCCCCACACCGACCACCCCCTTAGACGGCGTTCTCGTCAATTGAAAGAGCAACAGCGTCTCTTTTTTCCTTGTGTTGCCTCTGGTGGAACACACACTCAGTGTATGTTAATGAGGTGTGTCAGGTGAGGAATGTTCTGGACACATTTACAAGGCCTGCTTGTTCACGTCAGGAACAATACATTGGACACACAGCGGACTGGAATGTCTCTTTTATGGCGTGTTGAAAGCATGTCCGTTGCTCAACACATCTGCAACATGGAATTTCACACTTTCTCACAGACTGTGGAACATGTCCTGGGTTTTGTTCGGACTCTGAGAAACAGCCGATCCGCTCACGCAGACGGCGCTGTCGGTTAATATTGAACCATCCGTTCAGGGACGTGGACGGACATCTGGACCCAGTTCTGGACCTGATGCTTTCGCTCATATGTGGCAAACGTATGGCCCGCGGGCCAAAACCGGCCCACCAAAGGGTCCATTCCGGCCCTGGGGATGAATTTGTGAAATGCAAAAATTTCTGTTACTATATTATATATGAGTATAATTAGTGTTATATTAACAATCAGTGGTGTTTACGTCATTTTAGATCAGGTTCCACATTCAGACCAATATGATCTAAAGTGGATCAGAACCAGTAAAAATAATAACACAATAACATATAAATAATGACAGCTGCAAATTTTTCTTTTTGTTTTACCATAAAAAAGTAAAATTACACGAAAATATTTTCATTTACAAACATAATTATCAATATCATTTTAGGATAAATTCAGTTATTTTTCAGTCTATAACGAGATAAACAGCAATTTTAGCTTCAGTAGTAAATTAATTTAACATGATGCTGTAACCCATAAAGACCCAAACACCGACCAAAACTATCTACTGATCTAAACTGTTCAATACCTGTTGATCCACTAATCCTATCAATCCATGTAAGTAACTGGTGTAAAATACAGTTTTTCATCTTTTCATGGTCATCAGATATGACCATATTTGGACATTCAGAGGCTCCATAGTTACCGTGGAAATGCCGTCATCTTCTACAACATTGATTCACCAGTAAAACCCATGGAGTTGGATCAGTGACAATTTTTGAGACATGTTTTATGTTCAGTTAATGACAGATTGGACTGAATAAGACACTTTTTCTTCAGTTTTCTGTATTTTTCATATAATATTCCTCAACTTTACTCTGAGCTTTAATGAACATCTATATGATCATTGAATTAAATACAGGAAAATACATAATTTTCACTGAAAAAAATGCAAAATACAAAGGATAATATTACAATAAATGATGATAAACCCCTTAAGGATGGTTAAATATAGAGAAAAATCATTTGGGAACTGACACAAATGTCACACTGGGTCCTTATAAGTTAAATGAGGGGTGTCAAACATGCGGCCCGTGGGCCAAAACCGACCCACCAAAGGGTCCAATCAATGTTAAAATCATTTTAGTTCAGGTTCCACATTCAGACTAATACGATCTAAAGTGGATCAGAACCAGTAAAATAACAACAGAATAACGTAAATAATGACAACCATCTCTTTTAGTGTAAAAAAAGTAAAATTACATGTAAATATTTACATTAACAAACTATCTTTAACAGAAAATGTGAATAACGTGAAATATCTTAAGAGAAATAAGTGTAATTGTACCAATATTCTGGACCAGAGTTTGACAGGTTAAACTAACAAACATCATATGAGTAAATGATGGAAGAACTCAGCAGGATCCAAACGTTACTTGTCTATTGTCATTGACTGAAACTAGATCCCATTGGACACAACTGGAAGGGGCGGGGCTTCACCTCTACATATAAGAGGTCAAGCTAAAGCAGAGGCAACGTACAACACAATCTGATCTAGAGTGGATCAGAACCAGTAAAAATCTGTGGAAAAAAGTACAATTACATGATGAAAGGGTTTACATCAACAATATTCCTTAAAAATCTGAATAACATGAACAACCTGAAATGTCTTAAGGAAAATAAGTGTAATTTTACCAAAAAATCTGCCTTATTTATACAAGTACATTATAACTTACAGATCAGTGGATCTACAAATACACACAACATTTAATAACAGGTAGAATATTGGTACAATTACACTGATTTATATTAAGACATTTCAAGTTGTTCATATTTGTTCAAGTTAGTCACATTTTTCATTTCAGTCATGTGGGCCAGTAAAATAATAACATAATGACCTATAAATGAGTCAAAAAAAAAACCAATAAAAAAACAATAAAAAAATTGAGAAATTTGAACAGAAAGAACAGAAATAAACAAAAAAAGTCAACAAATCTGAATAAAATGTATAACAAGAATAAAACAGGCTGAAAATGAACAAAAATTTGAGAAACAAAACAATGTTAACATTACACTTAAAAAATTACTTAGTTTTTTATGTTTTGTGTGAAAGGATAGTTTGTAAATGTCAACATTTTTAATTAATTACACTTTTTTTACACTTAAAGATAAACTTGTCATTATTTATATGTTCTTGTGTTCTTATTTAACTGGTTCTGACCCACTTTAGATCCTGTTGGTTTGAATGTGGAGCCTGAACTAAACTGATTTTAACAGCATTAATTGTTCATATCTTCCGTTTATTTTCATCCCGTGGGCTGGACTGGACCCTTTGTTGGGCTGGTTTGGGCCCACGGGCCGTATGTTTGCCTCCTGTGCTTTAAAGCACATACACATGTGGATACTGTGTCCACACAAAGGTCATTTGTGATTGGTTTGTGTTGGTCATAAATGATCAGAAGTGTTTCCAAGGCTGTGTGGTCCGGTGTGTTCCCAGTGCGTCGTGTTGTGAGTGTTTGCTCTTCATCTACATAAACAGGATGTGTTCGTATTGTACCCGGGCTCTTAGAGGAGGCCGTGGAGCGCCGTTTTCTCCCGTGCCGCTGCACCGTGTCCTTCTTCTCCTTGTTCTGGTTTCAGGACCGTGTCGCCACCTGCTTTCAGCCTCTCGCTCTCGTCCTTCACACATTCCTTTCCTCCGTACATTCCTCCAGGTGGCGGCCGGCGAAGCCTCGTACTTCAAACACTCAACTCCATGTTTGTTCGCGCTGTGTGAGCACGTGCTCCCACAAGGCCGCCGTCAGCGGCGGCCTCCATAAAGGGATTAAAAAGCCATTATTATTCGCTCTCCTCTGGCCTTAGTCTGCGCTCGACCAAGGCTCGGACATGGAAAGGCTTTTTGGAGCGACGGCGGGGGTCCGCCAAGTCAATGTATGAGGACGCCCTGGTGAGACGGCGCCGGACTGGACCCACGGTGTCCAGGTCTCCATGAGCGTCGTCAACCTCTGAATAAAATGCTCTTTTTGTCGAGCATGGAATGAATAAAGACAGGAGGGGGAGGGGCCACGTGGGGGGGTGGGGCCACAGGGAGGTGAAGGGGCGGTGGCGTGGTCGCCGTCCGTCCTCACCTGTTCTCACCATGTGTTGTGTTTTTCCACAGGTGTAAAATACTTAGCTTTATGAAAAGTCGGGTCGTTGTGTTTCATTGTGTGTCTGTGAAATACAGTGTTTTTTCAAAGGTTATTATTGCTCCGCCCCCGAAGGGGAGGCAAGGGCTGTTGTTTCTGGTTTGGTTTGGGTCTTTATTCGTTAACACTTTAGCAGCAAAACTATTGGTTGAATTCGTACCACACTGGGTTTATAGACTGCCAGTGACCCAGAGGAGATGTCTTTACATTTTGGGAAAAGTAGGTCGAAGTTAAATTTTTTTATGAATTTTTTAAAATCTTTTTTTTCCCATTTACTTATGATGGCTGACATTAGTCTATGCTGTTTATGTCTACGCTGACATCAGCACACGCACAGACAGGATGACATCAGCTGCATCGACACCAAAATAAGCCACAGTCCGTGCGAGGGGCGGGGTTTGTTGGGCCTGGAACCACTTGTTGTTTTGGGGGATGGTGTTGAAATGTGAGCTCTATTTGGTGAAAATTCACCGTGATTTGCAAAAATGTTATGTTTTGTAATATTTTGTGTTTTCTGAAGTTATTGTTTTGCTAAAAGTCACCATTGTTTGTGAGCTGTTGCATTTTCTGAAAGGTCATCGTGTTGTGGCGCAAAACTGTTTTGTGAAAAGTTGTGAAATCTTATTTTCTGAACGGTTACGGTTTTGTGAAGCGTCACGTCTTCTAAAGAGTCGCGTTTTATGAAAAGTCACAGTGCGAGTCTCTCATGAAATACATTATTTTCTTCTAAGTTATTGTTTTGTCAGACTTTGCTTAATGTGTCATCTGAAAAGTCGTATTTTCCGAAAAGTTACGTTTGTCACACAGGAGGGCGGGGCCACAGGGAGGTGAAGGGGCGGAGCGTGGTCGGCGTCCGTCCTCACCACCTGTTGTTGTGTTTGTCCACAGGTGAAAACTACCCCATGCAGTTCATTCCGTCCACGATGGCGGCGGCGGCGGCGGCCGGACTCAGCCCGTTACAGCTACAGGTAAGAACCCTCACCTGGATCGCCGTCAAACAGGAAGTACCGGGTTTCTCCACGTTCCACAGTCATGTTTGAACACATTTTATTCTCTACGTTTTTCTTTTATCTTGTCTTTTTCCTCATTTTTTCCCCTCATTTAAAACCAGAGGAATTGGGGTTTCCTTTAAATTCATATTATATGTCTTTTTTTTTCTTCTTTATTTTTTGTTTTGTTTTTCCTCTTTTTATTTGTTTTTAGTTCTTTTCTCATATTATTTTTGCTTATGCTGTTTTATTTTCTCTCAATCTCCTCACCCCTTTTCTTTTCCTGTTCTTTTCTCATTTTCTTTCACTCTCTTTCCCTTTTCTTTTTGTACGTTGATTCTTTATTATTATTTCTTTTCTTTGGTATTTGTTTCTGTTTGAACACATCAGGTTTAGGATACAGACACTTTCATCTATTAGTATTAAAACACTTTTAAGTGTTCTGTTGTGCTTCTTTGTGATACTAATACTATTTACTACCAGTTTGACCACATATTTCAGTGTATTTTCAGTCATAACGGGCTAAAGTCTAATCCCTCCCACCGCCTCGGCTCATTGTATTTTCTAGTTTTCACTCTTTTTCGAGTCTGTATCTTAGTTCGGAGGTCGAGTCGTCCAATGTGTTCAGACCCAGTATCAGATCAGGGATTGGCTTTAGTTCTTATACTTTACTTAACCCATAAAGACCCAGAGTTACTTTTGCGGCAGCTCCTAAATGAATTTTTCTCTCATTTGAATCTTAAGTGATTTCTCACCTTTTAGTATCTATTATCCTCTGTATTTTGCATTTTTCAGTGTAAATCCTGTATTTTCTATATTTAATTCACTGATCATGTCAAAGTTCATTAAAGCTCAGAGTAAGTTCAAGGTTATTATATTAAAACAGAGAAAATTGAAGGAAAAGTGACTTTTTCAGCCAACTATATAATTTTACTTGTTATTTTATTTGTTTTTGTTAATTTTGTCGCCTATTTTATTATTTTTATTCAGTTTGTGGTTGATTTTGTTCATGTTATTTATTATCTGGTTGATGTATTATTGATTTTTCCTCATTTTATTGATCACTTTGGCTGTTTTTGTTCATTTTGTTGCCTATTTTATCATTCTTTATTCAATTTTGTGCAGTTTGTGGTTTATTTTGTTCATATTACTTATTATGTAGTTGATTTATAATTGATTTTTGCTTATTTTATTGATCAGTTTGGCTGTTTTTGTTCATTTTGTTGCCTATTTTTAAATTTTTTTATTCAATTTTATGCAGTTTGTGGTTTATTTTGTTCATGTTACTTATCATTTAGTTGATTTATTATATATTTTTGCTTATTGATCAGTTTGGCTGTTTTTGTTCATTTTGTTGCTTATATTATTCTTCTATTTTATTGTAGTTATTGTTTTTCTTATTCTTATCACATTATTTATTGTTTTGTTCAGTTTTGTATTCATTTTTATTCACTTTATTTATAATTTGTTACAAAACCCAGTGTCTCCATCCACTGTCATTGATCCAACTCCATGGGTTTTACTGATGAATCAATGTTGTAGAAGATGACAGTGTTTCCACGGTAACTATGGAGCCTCTGAACGTCCAAATGGATCATATCTAATGACCATGAAAAGGCGACAAACTGTATTTTACACCAGTTATTTACATGGATTGATAGGATTAGTGGATGAACAGGTATTGAACATTAGAGCCGAGTAGTTGCTTTTGGTCGATGGTGGATGTTTGGGTCTTTATGGGTTAAAGAACCTAAAAATACACGTGGTCAGGTTTTTGTACTGAGTCAAACTGATGAAAACCTGAAGTGCGAATGCTCTTTCTTAACCAAATGAACAAATGAACCAGAAACAGAACAAAGAGGCAGGTTTAAAGGTGAGGGTTTGTCTTGAGGGTGTAACCGGCAGGTCACAAAGCGACACAATCAGGCAGGAGTGAACATCGACCTCCACCGTTTTGAGAAGATAAAACTCCTTTTAATGCTTCTTATCCATCGATGACTCAAACCATATTGTTCAGTCGCTGAGTGTAAACTCTCCAACACAATAGAAGACTTGGTGTTTTACTTTTTCATGGTTGAAAGAAGCTGCCGCCCTCTCAAAACCGGCCTTTATCAACAGGAGAGCCTCTTTCTGTGCAGATATAGTCAGATCTGAGGTGCTCGTACTTCACATCAGTATTTCCTGTATTTTCTGCAGCTCAAGAGTAAATATTGAAGTTCTTATCCTCTACTTTTGTCTGACAGCTTTATAGGTCCTTCTCAGATTTTCAGTGGAAAATAGTCTTTAAACGCCAACCTTTTTTTTTTTTTTTTTCTTTCTAACTCTTACATGAACCAGCAGTTGACAACTTCACCAAAGAGGTCATTGTTGATCTGAATATTACCCCATCAGTTATGATCTGATCTAACACACGGCCAGTCCCTCCCACTGTCCAAAAAAGGAACAAAACAAGCCAGAATTATTATTTTGAGACGCGAACTCAAAAGTGGATATTTATAGTCTCAGTTAAGGAATATTTAGCTATTAAGAGAGGTAGTAAGCCATTGTTTTTTGTTGTCAGGATCTTTTTTCTTCCATAATCTACAGTCATAGATGTTAGAACGAAGCCTGGCTGAATATCCAAAGTCAATCTGCAAAGTCGATGAATTTATTGACATTCACGCCTGTAATCTGGTTAATCCTTTTTACCGTCTGCACAGTTAGTGTTTGTTGGTGCTTATTGGTTTATTACAGTGTGATTCAGACTAAACTTGAGCAAAAACACCTTTAAACTGTTACAACTGAACCGCTGAACTGTTGACTCAGTCCCAACCCTCCCACCGTCCAGAATGGATCAAAACTGAGAAACTTTCTTATTAATTTGAGACATGAACTGAAAAATTGAGCCACTTGAGAAATATTAAATTAAGTTATTGTTTTCATATAATAATCCATTATTTTGGATTGTCAGGATCCTTTTTCCTTCATCTAAATTAGTAGACTTACTCACTTTTGTCTAAATCACTAAAAAAAACATGACTGACCAAAAACACCTTTAAACTGTTACAACTGAACTGTTGAACTGTTGACTCAGAATCCAATCCCTCCCACCGATTAAAATAGACCAAAACTGAAAATGTTGATCCACTTAAAAGATATTAAGTCATTGTTTTGATATAATAACCCATTATTTTTGATCGTCTGGATCGTTTTCCTTCCAGAGGAGATGTTAAAATGAAGCCTGGCTGTGCTCTAATCTGCACTGATCACACTTGTGTCTTCATAAACACGACCGAACACACTCTAATGACATAAAACACACCGCAGTAGTTGCAGATGAAGCGTCAGAGGCCGGCGTTGCCGTGTTCGTGGTCTTATCTGCTGCCTGTCAGCTGTGTCAGACAAAAGCAGTTCTGATGAATCACAGAGGAATTCCACCCCAACAGCACAACACCTGGCCCGGCCATTCATCAAACGCTTTACTGCTGCTTGACACCTGCGCTCGGAGAATACCACTTATCCATAATGGTTATCGCAGAACGCATTTGCAAAGAGAAACATTTATGCAAAAAGAAAAATGAAGTGAGTACTGCCTAAAAAAAAGGATTTGCCAAGCCGACCCCCGTCACCCGTCCTGCTCCACCTTCAATCACAGCAAAAGAACAAAAAACTCTCAAAAGCTTTTTCACTCTCAGACAATATGGCATCATCATGTCAGTCAGTGGATGTTACAAGACTCCTTATCTCAGTTTATTCAATTTGCATTGTGGTTTTCGCTTATCGACGGCTTCATTAGCTGCTATTGACTCGGCAAAGCGGCGCTGAGGGGAACGCGGCAGCGGCGGCGGGTGCAGTCGTAGTAATACGCACTCCTGGCTTTGAAATGATCAAAAGAGCTGAATGTTGAGGTGAGAAGAGGAGGATGAATGAAGTCAGAGACGCCAAAACGCTTCACATTGAAATAGAGAATGAAAGAGGAAACGCAGCCAGAAAAAAGAGCCATTATCAGAGGAATTCTGGGAGACGGAGGCAGCACATGTTTGGACATTGTTTTGACAACAATGACTCTGCCAAAAGCAATCAGAGCAGATTTACAGCCTGTTCAGCTGAGCGTCTTCACGCCGACGGCGTCGACGGCAGCAACGTTGAACACAAATAATACATGATGTTGAGCCAAAGGACGAAAGACGAGACGAAGACGCCATCGCCATCCTGGACCACGTCCGTGGACGTGGACGACGTCTGTCTCAGAGTTTATATAAGGGTTTCCCCAACATTAACGCCGGATTTACCGTTAAAAATACACCAAACACGTAGAAACGAAACACAACGCAAGAGGTAGAGTCGATGGAAACGTTAGTGTCATTTTAGTGTCATTTTTTAATGTTATTTGAGTATCATTTTAGTGTAACTTTAGTGTTGTTGAAGTTACTGTTTTGTCAGATGTGTCAGACTTTGTAAAAATGTTGTGTCTTCTGAAAAGTCGTAGTTTCTGAAGTCGTGTTTTTTTTAGTTTGGTCAAATCCTGTGTTCTCTGAAGTTATTGTTACCCTCGGCTACACTGGCTGTAGGGTGTCAGCAGTTGGTCGTCCGCCCGTCTGTCCCAAAAACTTTGGCATGCACTGATAAGTCCGGCCACTGGGGGCAGTAGTGCGCCTGACAAGTCAAGCTGAGGGTTTTCAAGTGCACGTACGTTATGTTTTTATGATGTCGTCCCGGTTTGTGAGCTGTTGTGTTTTCTGGAAGGTCTTGTTTTATAAAAGGTTTGTGTTTTGTGAAAAGTCGTCATGTTTTGACTCTCAGGGCCACCATATTCAACAGTAGAAGACGTAGACGTTGCGTTGGTGCGATGGTCATTTTCCTAAGGAGATGCATGTTTCTGTAACCCCCTGGTCTCCACAGTCCATGTTGTGGTGTTTGATGATGTTTGGTGGTGTTTGATGATATTTGGTGGTGTTTGGTGGTGTTTGATGATGTTTGGTGGTGTTTGATGGTGTTTAATGAGGTTTGGTGGTGTTTGATGATGTTTGGTGGTGTTTAATGGTGTTTAATGAGGTTTGGTGGTGTTTGATGGTGTTTAATGAGGTTTGGTGGTGTTTGATGGTGTTTGGTGATGTTTGGTGGTGTTTAATGATGTTTGATGATGTTTGGTGGTGTTTGATGGTGTTTAATGAGGTTTGGTGGTGTTTGATGGTGTTTAATGAGGTTTGGTGGTGTTTGATGATGTTTGATGGTGTTTGATGATGTTTGATGGTGTTTAATGGAGTTTGATGGTGTTTGATGAAGTTTGGTGGTGTTTGATGGTGTTTAATGGAGTTTGATGATGTTTGATGGTGTTTAGTGGTGTTTGATGAAGTTTGGTGGGGTTTGATGCTGCTCGATGGTGTTTTTCTGGTGTTTGATTGTGTTTAATGAGGTTTGGTGGTGTTTGATGATGTTTGGTGGTGTTTGATGGTGTTTAATGAGGTTTGGTGGTGTTTGATGGAGTTTGATGGTGTTTGATGAAGTTTGGTGGGGTTTGATGCTGCTCGATGGCGTTTTTCTGGTGTTTGATGCCATTCTGGGCCGTTTGTGAAGGCGACTCGTGCACTATATTAAGCCCTTTGGCGTGCATGTAGTCATGGCGGTTACGCTGTAGTGCTATAGCCAAACGCTCCCCGTCTCAGATCCGGCTCTGATTCCTCCACGGACTCGGCCTTTGGGAGGTGAGGGACAACCCCAGACCAGAACCTGTTTCTGATCTTATTTAACCACTAACTGTGTCTTCGAGCTTCACTTCGTGCATGGAAGCGTCTGCAGCTCTAACTCTGTGTGACACAGCTGATGGTAAAATGACTGACTTTAATTTGTAAAGTGCATCGTGGAGTGGATGAACCTGTGGTCTGGGGTTTGCACTGGCATTAACATCAGGGTTTCTGTAAGTTTTATCGGCTTAGATTTAAGACTTTTTGAGACCATTATGAATCCAATTTAAGCACGTTTCTTGTGCAAATTGAAAAAAAGACACCGTGGAGGACGTGACAGAAAATAATCCAGAGTCATCCTGCAAACATTCAGCCAGTTGCATTTGATCTGGTTAATCCTTTTTACCGTCTGCACAGTTAGTGTTTATTGGTGCTTATTGGTTTTATTACAGTGTGATTCGGACTAAACTGGACCAAAAACGCCTTTAAACTGTTAGAACTGAGCCACTGAACTGTTGACTCAGTCCAATCCCTCCCACCGTCCAAAATAGACCAAAACTGAGAACGTTTATTATTATTTTGAGACACACACTGAAACTTTGAGCCACTTAACGGATATTAAACCATTAAGTTATTGTTTTCTTATAATAACCCATTAATTTTGATTGTCAGGATCCTTTATTAGACTTGCACGCTTTTGTCTAAATAACTAAATATAACTGAACATATTTTAATTAAATAAGTATTTGAGGATAAAGCTGCATTGGTCAAAACACCTTTAAATCAGAATACTTTTATTAATCGCGGTGGGACATTATTGGGTGTTACAGTCGCTCCATTCAAGTATAATTTAAAAAGTAGCAAGAAAGAAATTAGCAATAAGAGAAAAAGAAAAGATATAATGTGTACATATATAAACAAATATGTAGCTCTGAATATATATACCAAATATACATATTAAAACACTGTACTATGACACAATTAGAACAGCAATTTGTACAATATGTACTAGGCAATATATTGTCAATATGATAAAGAAATATACATATGTTTGCAAAACAGTCTGAAATTAATTCAACTTTATGAAAATAATGCTATTTTTATTTTATAAGACCCGTCAAACCTTCAAATGTAACATGTTTTTAGGACTAAACTCCAGATTTGAGAGTTTTTAACCACCTGTTGAACTAGGTTTTGTCTTTGCTGTTTGTTGAACTAATAGTTTGTGGAGTTGGTGTGGATTTACTCTGCACCAGGGACTTGAACTCGTCTTATCCATCAAACCTCAGCCTTTAAACACTCATACGTGAATCATTAAAGTGAGGATGTCTTCGTTTGGTTTTAGTTTATTTTTCTGCTTCTGTGTAAATAAATGCGTTGTTTCTTGTCGACTGCGTCTGTTTTCCACGTGTCGGTGTTTCTCACATTGAACTTTGTGTAAACCTCGGGCTTTGTCTTCGCTCTGGGTTTGTGAGAAACGCTGACCTACAGCTTTGTTTTTAATGACAGATTTGTGCTGAGAGTGGACAGATGTTTGTGTCAGATCGCTGCAGATGTTCAGCTGTGTGTGGAACAGCTGGTTGGCAGCGGCGATCCGACAGCGTTAAGCGACCAACAGACGGCGTAGGCCTGTTCTCAGCTCACCGAGGGTTAACCCGCACGACCGACAAACCGTCGACTTTAACGTTTCCACGCGTCATCACAAACATCTGTCGGATCCAGAGGATAATAACGCGTCGTCCGGATCGGGCCGACCCTTCGTGACCCGACCCAACTATTTCGATGGCACAAACGCGGTGCTATCAGCGTGGGAACTCGATCAGGCCGATTGTTTCCAGAGGCTCGGAGTCGACTCTTTCACAAACAGTGGATTCCTGCTGAAGAAAGGCCTCCTTTGTGTGCGCTAATGCGAGGGAAATACAGTTGCTTAGCAGACATTCTTGTTGAAATCATAAGACATCTTTCGCTGTCTGTCTCTGACTTTGGCCTATTTTTGTTCCTGTATCTGAGGCCTGGACTTGAAGGTGACGAACTCATGCTTTTGGGCCTTAAAGTCAGGATTTGTGGCGCTCATAAACACAGAACAGTAGAAGAAGACAGAGGTTTTTAACCCATAAAGACCCAGTGCTACTTTTGTGTCAGTTCTCAAATTAATTTTTCTCTATTTAACCTTTCTTAAAGGCTCATATTTGTCTAAACCCACTTTTCTGAGTCTGTGGTTCCTGTCTTTGTGTATTTGGACCCTAATAGTTCCTCCAGTTTGAATG
>JAPQRP010000024.1:180357-199181 GCA_037367295.1 Apogon hyalosoma
TAGACCTTTACAGTTCTGTGGAATATTTGTCTAAACTGGTCTGGTTCAACAGGTATGGATCCAACAGTAGTGGGCGGGGCCATCTGGGACACCCTTGACCACGCCCTTTTATAGAATAATATAAACACCTGTTATTCTTGATGTGTTACCTGTTTAATGTTTGGTATTTGTTCTTCTAAAAGTGCTGGAGAATGAGCCAAAATTAGGAGAATGAATGAGATTTTTTTTTGTCCAACGGGAGGTTAGCACATAAAAACTTTAGATGAATATTCTTAATAGATATAGTGTGTTTTATTAATTAGATCAAGGGTGTCAAACATACGGCCTGTGGGCCAAAACCGACCCACCAAAGGGTCCAATCTGGTCCACGGGGTAAATTGAAGACAATAAAAAATTACATGTGAAGATATTAACAGTTAAGGGGTCACCTACAGCTCAAAATAATGGAAATTTTAATACTATTCTGCAACAATATCATTGAAATCTCACTTTTTTGCACAAAAACGAAGCAAAGAATGTACAGTTATATTAGTAAACTGCACTTTCTTTTTCTTAATAAATTTCAGGTTGTATTTGGTTGTTCAGGTTATTCACATTTTTATAATGTAATTGTACATCTAATTTACATATTACTTCAAGTGAATGTTTTCATGATAAATCCAATAAATATACATATGTTAAAACCAATGAGAACAGTGCCCTATAAAAGTAAAACAAACAGAAAAACAGGTTTTAAAAAGTTGCTGTAACATCATTATTTAAATGTTACATAAATGGATGTTTGTACATGATGCCATGTCGGACACTCTGACGATGTCTTGGGTAGGTCAGATAATCAGCATTCAGGTACAAGAAAAAAAAACAGTCATAAATTAAATGAGCAGCTGGAGGACACCTCACTCTTCAAACTATCCTATTTATTTATTTAGTTAGTTAGTTAGTTTTCATTTAACAGGAAAGGTGGTTGGTTTAAAATTTGGTAGAAAATCTTTGACTAAACCATAAAAAAACTGACTTTATATTGTGCACAGGTTTGTGGACATGAATTGTGAATCGCTGCACTCTCCCCTCTGTAGATAGAAATCAGTTGTTTTCCTCTAATTTTACAGTCTGTGTCAATTTAAATGTATCCATTAAAGAGATAGTGTGGCAGGTTTTGATACCAACAAATAACTGAAAATAAAATAAAATAAAATTCCATCTCCAGTTGCAGTAATCCTTTACGTCACAGTCTCTTCATCCTCACAAACATCAGGTCTCAAGTGGATTCCTAAAGCTCTTACAGTGTGTAAACCATTACAGACAAATGTCTTAGAGGAATTAAATGACAGGAAGGTCAATGCGTTAGTCTGAGCTCCGCTGACCTGTTTAACCTGCCGCTTATGTGGTTCCACTAAACCCAAAGGAGGATGAAACTATTATGATGCAAAGGGACAAAAAGTATAAGGGGCATGTTCTTTATTTTGTATATGATGCTGTAGCTGCATTAGTTGAAGCAGTTGGTTAAATATCTGCTTTTTTTTTTTTGGGTGATTTAATAATTTAGTTAAACAATATCAATATTTAAAAATGATAATAATAATGTCACAGGTTTACACTGTGATAAAATACTGACCATGAAAATCTAATGAAGTCATCAGATATGATCCAATCCACTCCATATGTAACATTCAAAATGAAAAGAAAAGACAGACTGAGAAGACTCAGTGTATTTACACTAAATATGGTGTGATGGAATCTAGAATAACCCACATTTAATCTGATATTGATTTATTATTTCTCAGCTTTCCAGATAAGAGTTCATTTTACTTTGTGGCTTCTTCACTCCTTCCCTTTTACTTTTCAATCAAATACTAAAAGACATGTCATTTTATACAATACATACCAGATTTGATCATGTTTATTTCATTTACTGGCATATGTTTTTGTGCATGTTAGTTGATTACAGCATTTAACTTGATCATAGTGTTCTTGTGTCATAAAAAAGTGATGCACAAATAATGGCACGCAAAAAACGTGTGTGAGATATTAATGTCTTTCTTTTGGTATAGTGCCTACTGTATGTGTTAAATGAAAAAAGTTGAACGATAACTAATATAAGTGGTATATGTGTTTATCTCTAAGTAAAGCCTCTGTGTTATTAGCATTTCATTATAATAATAAAAACCAAACTCTTGCAGATTTATTGTGGAAGTGTATGCATGCATTTTTTCATCCCAGTCACAGTAAGTTATTTAGAACACACGAAAAAGAACAGAACTCAAACCTCCACTCCTGTTCTTACTGTACATAATGTCAGAAATGTCTGCCATCTAACGGCGCCATCGTGCATTACATAAGACAGAATGCCTTTTTGTGGATGTGGAAGTCAGTAACTGCGTCTTGAATATCCTTCCAATAACATGCGTCTGCCATGAGAACCTCTGAAACAAATGAAAAACTTGAATTAGTCACAAGGAGGTAAAGTACACATGCACGCAATGGAAAGACATGTACCATAGAAGTGTATGAGTAAAATGAAAGGGAAACATGTGTGGTGCTTCACAAACTTAAATGAGTAGCATATGGAAACTGACGCACACAAAACACAACATATGGAAATTCAAAATAAAACATATGTTAGAAAATATGTCAGTAATACACGTTTGTGTTCATTATTGCTACTTATGTCTGAATAAACACACGTTGCCGCATTTCTAAATATTAATGGCCTTTATTTTACGGCATTTATCGAAATTATAGGCTGATTCTCACATCGATTCTGTTATGCAGATTGGTGAAAGTAGTTTAAAAAAGGTTTGGATCTGCGCTTTCAAATCTCTCCCAAGGGACAGAAGTTTATACATTTTAAACGTGATCTTCTCAGAGCTTCTACTGTTGTACAGTAGGTTGAATTTAGGAACTCTGACGTGACCTTAAAGAGCCTCGAAAACACAACTCTGCCGATGCTGACTATATGGACAACCTCACTGTATATTTATTACAACTTATTATTCTCCGACTGTTCTGTGCGCAGCTGGGGCTCTTGTGTCAGTAGAGGGCGCACTAATGGTAACTGTGGGCGTGGCAGTTTTATTTCTGTGAGCACTAAGTCTGTAAATTAGTGTTGCTGCACTATTATTTTCTACGTGTGGTAATACCTAAGTAGGTTTGGGGAGAGATAAAGTTAGGTTCCCCTTAAAATGCTGAAATAAAGAGGTTCCTGTACGGATGTCGCCATCTTTAGTAAGGGACAATAAGCCCCGCGATATAAGACAACTTGTTGTAAATTGCAAAAACTCATCAAATGTTTACTTTACAGAGATTCCAGCAGGTTTGTGAAGCACTTCCCTGATCACGGTATGTTTGGCCTATTTTCAGAGACGCATAACAAAAAATACATATGCGATAAGATCCGAAATGGTCAGTGAGCGGGTCTGCGCCGCCATGTTTACTTTGGGTGACGCCAGCTCTCTTCCATTTTCCTCCGCCTCTGGTTGTCAAGAAGATGGCAGCTTCCAGGCAGGCATGAGAGGAAATACTTCTTCACAAATCGAATGAATTTGGAGTATTGCCGCGAGATAAGACCACCTACCAGTGTTTTTGCAATCACTGCATCGAAATAAGTAAGTGCAATTCTAAAATAATCACGCCTTTTGGGGGTTGTCATGTTTTGTTGTGGCAAGCCGCCCGGCCATTTTTCTTGTGGGATCTATAGAAGTAGGCCGATTGTTGAAAAGATGGCTGCTTCCAGAGACGGCATGAAACATAATAACACTTTGTTTATGAAGTTAAACTCTGTTTAGCTACGATTTCGGAGTGTTGTTGCAATTGCTTTTGTGTCAGGTAAATTATGCATACCAAAATACCATGAAGTTACATTGCATTTAATTGTAAAATAAGGCGACGCTTTGACAGATGTCAAACGTATTGCTAACGCTGTTAGCATCGGCAAATTAGGTTGAGCAACTAGCAGCTAGTGCTAACGGAATGTAGCTAATGTTTGAAGCTATATAAATACTGCGACGGTGTCCAAAACGCAGTATATTTTAGTATTTTATTCGACGAGGGTTCATAAACGCGCTTTTGGCAAAACTTGCAATTGTCAAAGTATGATTTAAGCAGCCTTCTAACTGTAATATTCGCTTTAAATGGATTGCAAAGATTGGCTAGCTTGCTAGCTACAATATGGCGACTCCCAGAGAGGCATGAAAATAGCCGACTCTTGCTAACGGTTTAAACAGTGGATGAAGTATGTATTACAACGGTGCATATGTCCGGTTTGCTGACTCCGTGATAATGCTTTGAATTTGCTTTCACTGTTACGCGTTATTTTTGCTAATGTAGTCAGTAGGCTTTTGAGTATTTTTCTTGTTCATTCGCTTCCGCCATTTTTCAGACTGGCAGTAGCGTTAGCGGGGGTTTGTTTGGTTGCAAGATGGCTGCTTCCATGGATTGAAATTCAATGGTTAGAAACAACTAAAACTAAACTTGCAAGCTGGACAGATTTCATTTAATTTCCCAGAACAACATGGCGTATCAGTTGCTTTATAAGGGGCCAACAAATTTGCGACGGCTTTATTCACTTTAATGTGTCGGAGTGTATGTATTTATTAAGCGAAGCTAATTGCTAACAGTTAAGCTCCTCAGCTGCTATGTCCGCACCAACTGCTTTTCAACTTAACTACAGTCCCAAGTCAGATGCTGCTCTTATGTCCAAATGCCATGATCGCTTAAGCGGCTCAGACAAATGATGTTTTATTATTCCCCCCGACAGAAGTCATGTCTGCTCCTGGCTCCGCGGTGTCTGGGACCACGGCGTCGGTTCTGCAGCCGCGGTGGAAACGGGTCCTCGGATGGTCCGGTCCAGTTCCCCGGCCCAGACATGGACACAGAGCTGTGGCTATAAAGGAGCTTATGGTTGTCTTTGGCGGTGGAAACGAAGGGATAGTGGATGAATTACATGTATACAACACTGGTGAGATTAAGTTAAAATATAGAAGTTAACCTATTGTATGATACAGTGATAAAGATCTGTTAAGATGCTATGCAAAAGTGAAACGCTTATAAAGAATCATTTCCAATGCTACCTCTTCTTATAAGACTTACTTTGAATTTCTAAAGACCGACTCGTGATGTGCAGAACCGAGTAATGTACAGGCCTCAGCAGGCCGAGCAGAACCCCCTATGATGAAATGTGGCCCCCTCTGCTGGACAAGTATTTGTAATGCCCGTTAAAAAAGGCGGGCTAAAATAAAATGGATGATGATGGTTTGGTTAAACATATCATCTGCCTCAGTTGATTACAAACGAACCAATGAAGACATTCAGATGTCACAAATCTGATTAATTTGCTTCCATATGAAGCTTAGATGCAAGTAAGATAGCTGTTTTAAGGTTGTTATTATATAATAATATTTGTTTGACTCATTACATACAATTACAATAAGTTGTCATTTTTCTAATTTCTAGCAACAAACCAGTGGTTTATACCAGCAGTCCGTGGTGATATCCCTCCTGGTTGTGCTGCGTATGGTTTTGTTTGTGATGGCACAAGATTGCTCGTGTTTGGAGGAATGGTGGAGTATGGAAAGTACAGCAATGATCTCTATGAACTACAGGTAACTCATGATGTAATATATCATACGAGTGGAAGTATAAAATATTTACAGTTGGTTATTTTACATTTTTAAAATGGTGATGGGGAAATTGATCATGATTTGACATACACATACATTAAAAATATTCAGGTATAATCTGCATAAAAAGGCAGATTTGAGAGTAATCATAATTACATGATGAAAACAGACAAACTTGTGACTTTTTTGCTTTGCATTCTTGTCAGTCCCAGTTAACTGATTAGATGTTGACTGAAATATTGTTGTAATTTTAGGCAAGCAGATGGGAATGGAAGAAGTTGAAAGCTAAAAACCCGAAGAATGGGCCCCCTCCTTGTCCTCGCCTTGGCCACAGTTTTTCCCTGGTGGGCAACAAATGCTACCTGTTTGGTGGTCTGGCCAATGACAGTGAGGATCCAAAAAACAACATTCCCAGGTACAGATGTTTTTACAGTTGGTTCCCCTCTGGATCACCACTGGTGCAATGAAATAAAACTTAAAATGAGCATGACTGAGTTTTTCATTCTTAGATACCTGAATGATTTGTACACACTCGAGCTACGTGCGGGGTCCAGTGTGGTAGGATGGGATATTCCAATCACATATGGAGTTCTTCCTCCTCCACGTGAAAGCCACACAGCCGTGGTATACACAGAAAAGGCCAGCAGGAAATCTCGTTTGATAATCTATGGTGGGATGAGTGGCTGTCGTCTTGGAGATTTGTGGACTCTTGATATTGGTATGTCTCTTAATGAAACTCAACTTAAGTTATTAAGTCCTGTTATTCCTTTAAGATGGTACTGTTATTTTACATCCAATCACACAATGTACACTTAGTATTGTTATGGTTAAAAGTGCATTCTTTTCGGAATGTATTAAAACTTTTGTGTGTTTTGTTAAAGTTTTGCAGTCACTGTATTTTCCTAACTTCGTTCATGTATATGTGGCCTCTTTGTTTAACTTTGATACATAGTGCTGAATGGAACAATTAAAGAGTTTAGCTGATTAATCTGTGCCAGTATGAATGTTTGCTGACTATTGGTAGAATTTGGCTAATAGCTAATATCAGACTTCTCAACTGAAATTACTCAAACCTAATGGTTGTTTGTGTCTTCAGATACTCTGACATGGAACAAACCATCAGTAAGTGGCACAGCGCCGCTCCCTAGGAGTCTTCACTCTGCTACCACCATTACAAACAAGTGAGATAGCTACTGCACCTTGCCAATATCAAATTAAATGGTTGTTTTCTGAAATATTGGTGGAAAAGGTAGTGTGTAGTCAGCACATCTGACTTTGATTTAATTTCTTCCTCTGCACAGGATGTATGTTTTTGGAGGATGGGTTCCTTTGGTAATGGATGACGTCAAAGTGGCCACACATGAGAAGGAGTGGAAGTGCACAAATACTCTTGCTTGTCTAAATCTTGGTGTGTCTAAGTTTCTTATTTATTTCTGTAGATTTCAGTACAAAATGGTGTGGTTGTATCTGGGCTCACTGTTGTGTTTTTGTCTGTAGACACTATGTGTTGGGAGACAGTATTGATGGATACTCTGGAGGACAACATCCCCAGGGCCCGTGCTGGCCATTGTGCTGTGGCAATCAACTCCAGACTCTATGTTTGGAGCGGTCGTGATGGTTATCGAAAGGCTTGGAACAACCAAGTGTGTTGTAAAGACCTTTGGTACCTGGAAACTGGTAAGTTTCTTAACCCAGACTGATTTCCATAATTAAAAGTACTTTGAGTGGTTCAGGTTGTCGGCTTTTAACTTAAATTTTCTTCCCCTCACCCTCAGAACGGCCACATGCACCTGCCAGGGTGCAGTTAGTCCGTGCCAACACAAACTCATTGGAGGTGAGCTGGGGTGCTGTCTCCACCGCTGACACCTACTTGTTACAGCTACAGAAGTATGACATCCCAGCAACTCCAGCTGCAGCCTCACCAGCCATGAGCGCAACACCATCCCAGCCAGTTAACTCCCCGAAGAGCCCCGCACCTGCTGCTTCAGCACCCACTGCTCAGAACCTACCACAGACAGGTATAAAGGAAGAGAGTCTTCTCTTGTACAATTATCTGCCTTTCTCTTTATATTACCAAAGTCATTTTGCAAGTCTTGTGATTGTTTTTCATATTTTTTAGCTGTTTTGAAGGTTGCAGCTCAACAGTCTGCAACAGGTGCATCTGTTGTCACTGTTCGACCCAGTCAGCCTGGGAAATCCCCTGTCACTGTAACATCCCTTCCTCCTGGTGTCCGAATGGTTGTGCCTGCTCAAACCACTCAAGGATCGGTATGAACTAATTATCTCCATTTTTCACTATGTTGCAGATTGAAACCTACCAACAAAATGTCTGCATTCAACATTTGCTAACTTGTCTGTTTTCAGCCAATTGGCAGCAGTCCTCAGATGAGTGGCATGGCAGCTTTAGCTGCAGCTGCAGCAGCAACACAGAAGATCCCACCATCCTCAGCTGGCACTGTCCTCAATGTTCCTGCAGGTGCCACCATACTCAAAACAGTAGCGGTTTCCCCTGGCACAACCACAGTGAAAGTGGCTTCTCCAGTAATGGTATTGATCTCATTGGGCTCTCATTTCTTTTATTTCCAGCTAGTTAAATATTACCCGTTAAGAAAAACAAACCATTCTGATTGTAGGTCAGCAACCCAGCCACTCGGATGCTGAAGACTGCTGCTGCCCAGGTGGGCACAGCAACTGCATCTTCTCCTACTACCACCAGGCCTATCATTACTGTCCACAAGTCGGGTGCTGTTACAGTGGCCCAGCAAGCCCAAGTGGTAACCACTGTGGTGGGAGGAGTCACCAAGACCATCACCCTGGTCAAGAGTCCCCTCACCATGGGGGGCAGTGGAACTCTGGTAAGAAAGTGGACTTAAAGTTGCCCATCTTAATCCTCTGAAACAACTCTGAGGGCACCCTTTGGTGCTTTCCTGTGCATGCTGTAAATTTCAGGTGTTCTAAGGGGCCTTTCACTCTTGGTGTGTATTGTTTTTTTCTATGTCACAAGACAGTGACGGTATGCTCTGAGTCTAAACCAATGGGGAGGGAGTAAAGGTTGGCCTACTGTGACTGTTGGAGAACTGGATTAAGAAAACGGGGTGTAATGTTAGTGATCTGCATGGCTGATGGTCTGTTAGGGCTGGAATGATACATAGAGCTACCACAGTAGTGGTCTACCTTTCCACTGAACTCCCTGTGCTGTCCGATGTTTTCTGGTGACTCATGAACTTGAGTCTCTCTCCTATGTCGGCAGATCTCCAACCTTGGCAAGATGATGTCTGTGGTACAAACCAAGCCAGTGCAGACATCAGCTGTCACAGGCCAGGCTTCCACTAACCCTCTCACACAGATCATACAGGTCAGGTATCTGCATGAGTGCAGGAAAAAACAGGAGGTAGCTTAAGACTCCTGAGACAGGCACTAGATGTCTTTCTACAAGCAGTTTGCATAATGTGTGCTTCTCTCCTCAGACAAAGGGTCCCCTTCCAGCTGGCACAATCCTGAAGCTGGTGACCTCTGCAGATGGCAAGCCCACAACCATCATCACCACTTCCCAGGCAGGAGGCACAGGAAACAAGCCCACTATTCTCAACATCAGCGGCGTCTCACCTACCACCACTAAGCAGGGCACCACCATCATTAAGACCATCCCTATGTCGGCCATCATGACCCAACCTGGAGCTACAGGTACAAACTCAGTGCAGGTTACTTTGTACAGCTGACACATTTATGGCATGAAACTGAACAAACCAAGTGTGTTAACAATTGAATGAGCTCAAACAAAACTGAAGCAGATGATGCCTTTTCCTTTGATTTCCACCTGGTTTGTGTTCTAGGTGAGTGGTGATGAAACGGCTTATTTAAAGCACCACTGATGTAGTTTTAATAGTTTGCAGCTGCACATTAACCAAAGTCTATTTGTAGCCTAGTGTGTCTTGACAGATGATGAATATTGATTTCATGTTTTTATGGCCATACAGGTGTGACAAGCAGTGCAGGCATGAAAACGCCTATTACAATCCTTACTACAAAGGTGATGACCACTGGAACACCTGGTAAAATAATTACTGCAGTGCCCAAACTTGCTACTGCAGCTGGTCAGCAGGGACTGACACAGGTAAACTGCATGTACATTAAATCCTTATACAGCATTTCCTCTACTCTTGAATGTGTGTGCAAGGACAGTCATACTGAATTTTGTCTCTAGGTGGTTTTGAAGGGTGCCCCTGGGCAGCCAGGCACAATTTTGCGTACTGTGCCCATGAGCACAGTGGGTGGTGTTCGGCTTGTTACCCCAGTAACAGTGTCTGCTGTTAAACCCACTGTCACCACCTTGGTCGTTAAGGGGACTACTGGTAAGAGTCATGTTATTGTTCTCAAGTGATTAACTGTTATAAGTTGATAATATTAATATATAGTGCAACTTGTGTTGATCTAAGATGCTAAGTTTTTTTGTCTCCTGTTCCATTTACCTCCTTCCAAGGTGTCACCACTCTTGGGACAGTCACTGGTACAGTCTCCACTAGTCTGGCAGGAGGAACTGTAGACACTTCCAATGCCTCTCTGGTTACCCCCATCACCACACTGGGAACCATAGCGACCCTGTCCAGCCAGGTCATCAACCCGACTGCCATAACGGTGTCCGCTGCCCAAACCAGCCTGACTTCTGCCTCAACACTGCCCTCTTCCACCATCACCGTGCAGGTGACAGCTCATCATCTCTCCAACTGCTTTCATGTTTTAGTTTTTATGTTACATTAACTTCATCCACATTTCTGTCAACTTCTTTTCTCAACAATGCAAAACATGACTCTCCATCCTGATATCTCCAAAAACCTTAACCCAATTCTCAAGTGTGGGTATACTATAAATGAATTAATAATAAAATTGTGGTTGGCTCTCTTTGTAAAAATGTAAATTACCCACTTCAAGGGCTCAGTGAAGACTGTCTCGAGCTGCTTATTTTTCCCTCAACAATCTTTTGCAGATAAATCATACGAGTGCATTTTTATTACAGTTGGCACTAGACATTGAAGTAAATCAGACCCAACTTTATTCGTTGTAACAATAAAATATATCAAATACCACGTTCCTCTGTTAAGCCGGTGTTGCATAAATCTGACTTGTGATCAATAGTATAGTGACAAATGACTTCCTGTTGAGAAATTTATACATGTAAAACAAATATTTTAAGTAAATATTTTAAAAAAGGGTTCAATAGTTAATGGTATAAATTGTAGCTGTTCTTTCATGGGATGGTTACTAAACAATTAACTAATCAGAAACTAATTGGTGAATTATTGAACTTATGTTAAGTGAATGAATAATGAATCATTTTATGCCTTAAGGAATGAGAAGTTTTAATTAACCTCAAGCAAAGTCAGTGCATAGGTCAGAAAAGCAGAGGGGTTGTTTACAAAGTGAAACATGCTTTATGACTCAATGATCAATGAAACTGGTTTTCTGTCCCCAGAACCAGCCCACACAGGTGACTCTGATCACCACCCCCAGTGGAGTAGAAGCCCAGCCAGTGCAGGATCTACCTGTGTCCATCCTTGCTTCACCCACCTCAGAGCAGCCCAGCTCCACTGAAGCTGGAGCAGCTGGAGAGGGCTCTGGGACGGTCACCCTGGTTTGCTCCAACCCACCCTGCGAGACACATGAGACGGGAACCACCAACACAGCCACCACCTCTTCTGCAGCCATTGGAGCAGGGCAGGTTTGCTCAAATCCACCCTGTGAGACTCACGAAACGGGAACTACCAACACAGCCACGACCGCATCGTCAAACATGTCTGCGGTGCGTGTGTGTTCCAACCCGCCATGCGAGACCCACGAAACCGGGACAACAAACACAGCTACCACAGCCTCAGCTAACATGGGAGGAGTTCAGCAAGTATGTTCTAACCCGCCCTGTGAGACCCACGTGACGGGCACCACCAACACAGCCACCCAGGCTTCATCTAACATGAACGCAGGTCAGAGCACAAGCACAGGTGCCGTTCAGAGAGTCTGCTCCAACCCACCCTGTGAAACCCATGAGACAGGAACCACCAACACCCCGTCCACAGCCACCTCCAGCATGGGAGGTGATCAGACCAGCACAGCAACAGGCCAGGTCCAGAGGGTCTGCTCCAACCCACCTTGTGAAACACATGAGACTGGGACCACCAACACAGCGACCACTGCCACCTGCACCATGGAGACAGGCGAAGGCTCAGGTACACGCATACCAATTATTAACTGCTGTGTCATCGGCCGCGTTTCCATGAATTAACTTTTACTGAAAAATTTGTAGAAGTGTCAGAATTTTAAGAGACAAAAAATGCTTTACACTTGCTTGGACTGTTATCCTTTTTTCAAGCAGAGCGTAATGGGAGAAAATCGTTTTTCAGCAAACGTTTAACTAGGGCTGCATGACATTGGAAAAAACTGGCATTATGAGTTTTTTTTTTGTTTTTTTTTTACCCTGCGATATATATTATGATATGGAAAAATACTCAGGAGGATATAATAGCTAAAATAATTCCAGATAACTGACTCTGCTTTTTTTTTTTTTTTTTGTTGGCACCAAGTCTTTGTTTTCGGTGGTTTTCTGTTGTTCGTTGCTCATTTTTCAAAGTTGTTACTAGCAACTCACTCCATGTGCAGGGGCGTGGTCTACTTTAGCAAACTGATTAAGAAGGATTGTGATTGGTGGATGGCTGTGCAGTGTGTGTCAGGTACCCAGGATGAACTTGGATGAGAACACGTCGAGTTCATTTGCCTCCTACATCACAGGACCTGCGATGTGACTATTGCGCACATGTACATTGCAATGACGATGCTCAAACGCTATATTGTGCAGCTCTATATTTAACAGGAATGACCAATCGGCTGTTTCCATTACTTCTCAGATAATAGTAGGCATATGTGCTGTGTACTGGGCGGACACCAAACTGTACCTCAGTCTTATCAAAGGAAAAGACTCAGTAGAAAAAAAAATGGCAGTAGAATGGTTGTCTTCATCTACATAGTTCATTCACAGCAAACCAGTTGATGTAGACATGCCACAGTTATGTTTCAGTTTGTGTGACGATTCAGAATTTCACTTGACAGTTGAGAAACAGAACTACTGATACCCAGATAAAAGACTTGGAGGAATTCTCTCGATACTGTTTGTTTGACATTTGATTTTACTCCCCATTCTTGCTTGGATTTCAGTCTCTTTTACCTTTTGTTCTTTACCCTGGTCGACATTTATTCTTTTTTTTATCGTGTGCACTATATAATAGAGATTTTGCTAGGTCCAGCTTAATCCTGTTTGATGTTGACTATCTGCAGCCCAGCAGACAGAGGAGGGAGCTGAAGGTACTAGCAGTGCAGAAGCGGCTTCCACCACAGCAGCGTCTGGCGTGGTTACCACCACACAGGGACGGGCCATCACTACTGTGACCCAGTCCACACCAGCCCCCGGACCCGCTGTACCTGTAAGAGTAATACTGTTACAGCAACACCTGCACTTGTTTTAAGGTTCCTTTGTTGCCTTTTTACATGTGATTTGAGAAGTTTACAGCTCAATATTAACAAGAAAAGCACCCAGAGATCCTTCAGTTCAATTATTAAGGATTTATTAATTCAGAAATATCAAATATTCTCTGTGGTGGCCTTCCAGTGATCTGAATTTCTTTTCCCAAAACTTAGCTTTTGGTATGGCTATTGATCCATTTCATTCCACTCTCATAACAAAAAAATACTTTTTTATAATTTTTTTTTTGCTTGTCTTGTCCAGCATCATAACAGCAGAATGGTAGTCTTGCTGCCTTTTTTTTGTTGAACACATTTGCTTTGCCAAGGGAAACTTCATAAAGTATATGAAGCTCCGCTTGATATTCTACTGTCTTTGTTATGAGTTTTGTTGAACCACATTTTGATGCCGGACCTGACATGAAGGAACAGAAGGGGAGAGAAAAAGGAAGAAGGTGGCGAAGACCCTCACAAGAACATAACAACAATACTAACAATAACAACCATGGTGATAATTATAATGGTAACAATAACTAATAATAACTAGAACCAGGTTTTTATATGTGTATATATACACACACACACACATAACCAACAAGAACTAATTCAGAAGCAAAAGGAACAGATGGTGTGAAGACTATACCTAATGCATGATTAACAGAAACTAACAAAAAAAAACAGAGTTTTAAATCTGTCCTTGATTCTGTCTTGCTTCTCTGTAGTCGATCTCCTCCATCACAGAAGGGGTTAGTGCTGCTGCCAGTTCCACAGAGGAACCCATGCAGACGGATGAGACACCAGCGACAGAAGCTGCACCTGCAGAGGATGCAGCCACTGCTATGGAAACACAAGCAGAAGTAAATACTGTAGAATGACACGTTTCAGATAAACATACTAATGCTTTGCAACAAGTTATATATGAAGTGTAGTTTTACAGACGCACAGATGAAGAGCGACTGTCGTGTGTTCCCCCAGGGAGAAGCAGCAACAGCAACTGCCTTGAACCTGCCGTCGGAGCTGATGTCTGAAAGCCAGGGAACCACACTCATGGTGACAGGGTTGTCGGACGAGGAACTGGCTGTGACCGCAGCAGCAGAAGCCGCCGCTCAGGCCGCAGCCACCGAAGAGGCCCAGGCCCTGGCAATACAGGCGGTGCTACAGGCCGCGCAGCAAGCCGTAATGAGTACGTGGACATCAACTGTTTTCAACACTTAGCTTTTCTTTGGGTTGACAGTGGCATCAAATAATGCATTTTCATGGCAGTCTTTGGAAGGAATGCATCAATACTAAAATTCTAGGCTGATACTAAAAAACAAAAAAAAGAGTAGCACCATGGCCACACAGTCACATCAGTGAGCTTTAGTTATTGGTGAATGCCCTGTTTAACTGTAGGCCAGTGGCAGAGAAAGACATGAACTTTGGCTCCCACTGATGTTCAGCTGATCAGTCATTTCATCCATATACAGGGTTTGTACATGTGCCGGAAATCCTTGAAAATGCTTGAATTTCAATGGTGTGTTTTCAAGGTCTGAAAAGTGCTTGCAATTCTAACTCTGTGATGTGATTAATGAATGTATTTTTAATATTAACTCTGCCAGGTTAGATGCCAAGCCAAAGCTACTTACACAGAGGCGATACATTTTGAAAAACAAAACTTTGTCAAAAAAGAAAATTCCAGGTGTTCTCAGTTCGACTCCAGGTACATTTTAGCTTCATCTTTGTCTCGGTGTCAGTGTGTCTGAAGAATACTAAGTGACTTCCCTTTTTTTTCATAAAACATTGCGTTCTCCTTAAATTTCTAAACTTTTTTTGTTATGGAACATAATCGTAGATGTTTATACATAATACAATGTACATCATTGTGATTAAAAAGTGAAAAAAATAATTAAACCATGACTATATGTATTCGTGTAGATACGCATTTGACCCCAGCAATAAGGGGCTATGCAGGAAAAATTTGAAAAAGACCCTTAGAAGTGCTTGAATTTGACCTTGAAAAATGTATGAACCCTGCATATAGGAAATGCAAAAAAATAGAACCTACTGGTGACGGTGGTTTGTATGAATGTTCTGATCCTGTTTCCAGATGAGGGTGATTCTGCTGGAGAGAGCCAGCAACAGACCAACATCCCCATCATGCTGACCCAGCAGGAGCTTGCAGCACTGGTCCAGCAACAGCAGCAGCTGCAGGAGGCTCAGGCTGCTGCGCAGCAGGCCACTGTGGACACCAGCTTACCCACCGAGGGCCTGGCCCCCGCCGACAGCCTCAACGACCCCTCAGTTGAGAGCAATGGACACAACGAAATGGCAGCTGCAGTCACTAGTGCCGTGGCGTCTCTGCTGCCACGCACCACTGCTGAGAGTAAGACGAGGCTTTTTTCATAGCTGCAGAGTTTTTATGTTGGTGAACTGCATTCACTGCAGGGTTGGTACGGGTGCTTGAATTTCAATGTTGTGTTTTCAAGGCCTGGAAAGTGCTTGAATTTTAGTTTAAGTGCTTGTAATTCTAACTGTGATGTGATTTATTTATTTTTAATATTAACTCTGCCAGGTTAGATGTCAAGCCAAAGCTACTTACAGAGGTGATAAAGTTTGAAAAATAAAACTTTATGTCAAAAAAGTAAATTCCCAGGCATTCTCAGGTCGACTCCAGGTACATGTTATTTTAATCTGTGGCTTGATATGAGTGTCTGAAGAACATCAATTGGCTTCCATTTTTTGTATAAAACTTTGTGCTCTCCTTTAATTTCTAAACTTTTTGCTGTTATGAAACATACTTTTATGTTTATAGCTTAATTCAATGTACATCATTGTGAAAAAGTAGTCATGGGTTTATGGATTTGATAAGGTGCTGTCCTGGAAAAATTTGAAAATGGCCCTTCAAAGTGCTTGAATTTGACCTTGAAAAATGTATATGAACCCTGTTGCTGACTGACCTTGCATATTTCTTTTGCAGCATTAGCTCCCTCAAGTACGTTTGCGCCCTCTGTGTCAGTAGCAAGTCCAGCCAAGCTGCAAGCAGCAGCTGCTCTGGCTGAGGTCGCCAATGGCATTGAGGGAGAGGTGAGTCACACCTTCTGGCTATTTCTGTCAGGTCAAAGAGAGAAAAGGCAGCTTTAAAGACTTTTGTTGTTTTTCCTTCAATACAGAAGCAAGCTCCTCAGCCGACACCAGTGAAGCCGGTTGTAAAGAAAGAGAACCAGTGGTTTGATGTCGGAATTGTTAAAGTGACAAACATGGTGGTCACCCACTTCTACGTGCCAGCAGATGATTCACACGGAGATGTAGGTGTCTGAGATTTGCAGACATCAAAGCATGAAAGGAGTCTGAGTGTTGAGTGGATATCTCATCTCTTCGTATCATGTTTTGTAGGATGACTCGGGCATCATACCAGACTACAGCCAGATGAAGAAAATGGAGCTTCAGCCAGGAACAGCCTACAAGTTCCGTGTTGCTGGAATCAATGCTTGTGGTCGTGGAGCTTTCTCAGAAATATCTGCTTTTAAGACTTGCCTACCGGGCTTCCCAGGAGCACCTTGTGCCATCAAAATCAGCAAGGTAAACACTCCGGATAAAGACCACCTGCCGAGATTTCATGGTCCATTGTGGGTTCAACCTACATGTAGGACGGAGCAATCAATTAAATTTTATTTATATAACGCCAAATCATAACAAAAGTTATCTCAATATGATGATAGAAAAATATTAATGGCTTCATATGGCCTTTTTTTTTTTAATATCAAGAGTCATGTCAAAACTGTACATAAAGAGCTTACAGGCTTTATTTACAAAGTCATATTGTCTTTTTTGTTACAGGCTTAAGTGAAGTAAAATGGAATAATTAAACAGAAATTCTATAATTTACTTTCAACTTGAATCCTTGTGATTCACACATAAAAGTCTTTTACATGTACTTTAATCCTATAAACTTAGAATTTTCATAAATAGTTGAATTTTTGTGATCAGTTAACAGGGTTCCCACAGGGTCTTAAAAGTCTTGAATTCATAAATCTGCATTTAATACCTTAAAAAAGTCTTTAAAAGGTATTAAATTTGATCTGGTAGGTCTTCGGTCATGTTTGTCATAAACTTGTTGGCTGTCTTTAAATATGTCTGTTAAATGTCCAAACTGCAAAGACAGTAACGTTAGTCGACTGAGCTCCACTCGTTCCAGCCCCCGGTGAGGAATACCTCAGAACGCTGGGAATTGAGGCCTTGGAGTCAATAAATGCATTTTCCTAAATTGTAGTAGTGACAAATTTGTGCCAGTATGGCCATGAAGTAGGCATCAAATTCTGTTCTAAGTGTCTTTAAAAAGGTCTTGAATGTAACCTGTAGGAACCCTGAGCTAAGGTTTGGGCCCGTGTTACACAGCTTTACCGACAATCCTTCAGAGCGGGGCTGTATTCAGCTACATTGGATCTTAAGTGGGCCAGACCAGTGAAGCAATAAAAACATTAAATTATGAAAATGCTTACATTTACAAATGATCCTTTCACAAAAAACATGTGAATAACCTGAAAAAACAGAAATTTTGTAAGAAAAATAAGTGCAGTTTTAACAACATTCTGCCTCAACTTATCATTTGTATGTGTGCATTAGACAGTATTACACAAACCCTTGGTAACAGGTAGAACAGTGCTAAAATTTAGTAGTTCGGAATTAAAATAAGAACAAGTTCTTATTCAATTTCTCATTTACCCAGGTCATTCTTCTCTTCTTGGTAGTTCTTTGAGGTTCAACTGGACTAGTTTGGCTTCAGAAGAGTCAAACTAGTCCAGTTGACCCTAGAAAAATGGAGTTGTCACTGTTTACAGGTTATTATTTTACTTTACTTTGGGCTGAGTACTTTGTGTTTTGTGTCCCTCTGCAGAGCCCAGACGGCGCCCACCTGACCTGGGAGCCTCCCTCAGTGACGTCAGGAAAGATCATCGAGTACTCAGTGTACCTGGCCATTCAGAGCAACCAGACGGCCGAAGCCAAGGCCTCCACCCCGGCCCAGCTAGCCTTTATGCGCGTCTACTGTGGACCCAACCCCTCATGCTTGGTGCAGTCGTCCAGCCTGTCGAACGCCCACATCGACTACACCACCAAGCCAGCCATCATCTTCCGTATCGCCGCCCGCAACGAGAAGGGTTACGGTCCCGCCACCCAAGTCCGATGGCTGCAAGGTGAGCTCATGATCGCATACTAAGAGCCCAGCTCCGTTTGAAGCACAATCCACACACCGACGTGGACTACCAGCCACAAAAACACCAACCAGTACAAACAGCAGAATTTGGATTTATTTGAAGAGTCAGAAAACAAACGTCCCCTTCCAGTGTCACCAGCTCCTTCTTCAGAGAGGACAATGGACTGGTGCATCTTTGAGTTTATAGTTGGAGTTCAAATTAAACATATCATTTTGATTAATATTCATTTTTATGGTGTCAGTCTCTTTTTAATTCTTCTGGAATGAAAGACTTTCCAGGTCGAGTAGCTTCCATTTACTGTCTGCAACGAATGCAAAGTATATATTCCATTAATCAATTACTAAATTATTAGACCAGATTTTTCAGTTTGGCATTGCATTTTGTTCCTGAAACTCACCTTCAAATAACAGCTGGCATTTTTTAATCACATGTGTTTTAACCCTTACAGACCCAAACGTCCCCTTTAACCCTTAAAGACCCAAACGTCCCCTTTAACCCTTAAAGACCCAAA
>JAPQRP010000024.1:212905-223862 GCA_037367295.1 Apogon hyalosoma
ACCTTTAATTATTGGGTCTAAACAGATGGAACAGTGACAGATACTAAATAAACCCAGTTTCACAGAAGAACCCAGATACTTTCACATGGGTCAGTGGGTTCTATATCATCTCCAACAGAATCCAGAAGATTACCCAGCTCATTACATTCATTAGGGACAATAATAACACAAAACAATAGTGAGAGAACTTCAGTTCAGTTCATGGAATCATGCAAAGTCCTACAATTGTGCAGTAAATATTTTTAATCTTTTAATGTCTGACCCTCTGAGCTAAACGGAGTGATGAAGTGCAGAGATAAATACATTTACCATTAAACTCAGACAGCTCATAGGTTTTACACAATAAGACAATATGATATAGGTGCATCATTTCCTCATAAAAAGGCGTCTGCTCTGACTGAACTCAGTTTGTACATAACAAACTGTGACAACAGTAAATAATGGATTTGTTGAGGACTATATTTGGCTGCAGTATTTAGGGCAGCAGGATGGTGGTGTGTGCAGGACTGACTCCACTCACGACAGGCCTGTGGTCACAGCGATGAGGGAAACATTAGTGAATGACTGACCTTTTTAATCCGTTTTATAAAACAGTGGCTGTCACAGAGCAGGGGCTGACACATTTATACATATCCAAAGGATTTCAAACAAGTTCCTAAAATGTTTGGACTTAAGATTTAAAGTCCTGATTTTTTTTTTAGCTGCAAAACTGGAGCATAAAATCAATTTAATTTCAACTTCAGCATGGTGCATCCATCTGTGAAACATTAATATAAACATTTCACCCAAGACCACTCACATGTACTGCAGCAAACCAAAACTTTGAAAACCTAAATGACAAGTTGGCCTGCAGCGGAGTAGAGATGAAAAGTTAAATCACAGTTGTAAGATCAGCCTCTGCTTGTATAAAATTGCAAAAAGCTGCAATTTAAAAGTCCATAATGTGTACCGTGATATTTTTCTCTCTTACATAAACAACAGAGAGCTATTCATTCCCACCCGCACTCTTAGGTCATCTTCATCCATCCGACTCACCCTCCCACCTGCCCGCTTGACCACCATGGGGTCCAGAGCCTTCAGTCACTCAGCCCCCGCCTCTGGAATGCCCCCCCCAAACATATACAAAACTCAGACTCTGCTACCACCTTCAAATCCCAACTTTAAGCTCATTTATTCAGACAGGCCTATTCTATCCCATAATTCCAATTCTGCCATTTCATGTATCTATGTGTTTTATGTATGTGTGCAATTTTAATTATGTTTTATTTTATTTTAACAACTCTGTACAATGACCTTGAGTGTCCTGAAAGGTGCCTATAAATAAAATATATTATTATCATTCATTATATTCATTTTAATAAATGTTTTTTGTATTTTTTTAAATACTAGTTTAAGTTTAAATGTTTTGAAAGGAAAAAATACAAACCTTCTAAATAACCAAACATAACCAGAAAAGACCTTTAAAAAAGTAGGAGAAGACTGAACCTTTAAAGGGAAATCCACACAGGAGTCAGACTTTTAAATGTAATGCTTTGTAAGACCATTTAGGATCATTTTAACCATATTTAAGAGTGACTTTAGGACTAATCATCGTTGGATTTCTACCACTGCAGCTTAATATAAAGTGGTATAAATGTGGTCTAATGCAGAAGAAGGTTTTTATGCAAAAATATAGTTATTGGAGTGTGTTACATTAATTCACATTTTGTCAAGTAAGTGGTAAATAAAAGGAGACCGTAGGCATTAGAAATATGGACTTAAGGCATTCCAGTTAACTGACATAGATACAAATAAATTCGAATGAAAACAAAAAAATAATCCTAGCCTATAACCAGATTGAAATACAATATTTGTGTCAGTTATGACCTCAAACATTCATATTTCAGATTATTTAGTTGCTACTCAGGCCTACTACGTATACAGTTCAATTTAAAAACAAGAACCTGAAGGGCGTGTAAAACTTTCTAAAATAACTCAACTAACAGCACTTAACAGTGTTTCAGTTGACTTTGTCTGCAGCTCAGTCGGCGTTAACTTCTACCATGAACAAGCTAATGTCACTGGACGTTTATCTACAGGAAAACTGTCCCCGTTTAGTGACAGAATGAGCATTAAACAAACTCTCACAGCAAGAAGAGCCACTGGACAATATGTTGAAAATATCACACACTAACATGCAGCCATATCCGTGGATCCGAATGTCATCCTGCTATCGATGACAGCTAAGGCTGCAAATCACGTAGTCTGCCAATTTTAGCTAAATGTGCTAACTAGCTGTTCTAAGAGTCCATGGGAAACGCTTTACAAACGAAAACAAACTAGCCTCCATCCACGGGAGCGTACTGAACCAATCACAGCTGACATCATACTTACAGCTGCTCGAACGCTGTTTTCCTCTCTGGACTTGCAGCTACGTCGTTACTAAAATCTGCAGTTGTGAATGCAGACACAATACGGACATTTTTGCAGCTGCAGACTCTGTGGCCTGGGCAGAGATGCACGCTGGCGGTTGGCCAATTCTGTTACTGTACCAACGGGAAGTCCCGCCTATCCTGAGCTGTGGACCAATCAGAATTCGAGATGGACCGGAAGTGCAACGGACAGTGAACTGACAGAAAAATGTAGGCAATTAAATGAATGTCAGCTTTGGGCATTAAAACTTAAAAAATTGGCTCCGAATACAGCTTTCAGAAGTTTATCTGCAACAAAAAGGAAAGCTACGCGTATTTCAAAAATATTTCGTATTTCATTTTGTCCTCCTCCTCCTCCATTACTTAGCATTAATTACATTTAGACCCTTTTTTATACACTAGCTTAGGAAATAATTACTGGAACACTGTGACAAAGCAGTGAAACCTGAAGATTTGTCTAAAATACGACCTGAGAAGCCATCAGGTTTTTTCTGGGCACAAACAATAATCTGTGCACTTTACAACCTTCACAAAGAAATAAACAGTTTTTGTCACACATCTAAACCGGAGTTAAGAGGATTTAATGAGGAAAAGATATCACCAAAAGGTCATGTTGAAGGACAGTTGTATTTCTATGAACAATTCCAGGTAATCCAACAATCTCACATGTACAAAAACAAAGACCAAAGTATTATTTAAGAAATGTTTTTATTAAAATGTGTACATAAGCATATCCTACACTTTTTAAATGTGAAATAACATTAGAATACAGTTCATCACAGCAGAGGGGGAAAAAAAATCACTATGGAGGGAAGGCTGGCTGAATGGTGTCATAACTCGTGATAGTAAACCAGTGAATAACACAGATTGCATGAAGAAAAACAATTGAAGTATATACAGTCAAATATGCCACTGTAACTTTTGCTCCTTTTTAAGTATTTTAGTAACTCAAGGTTGTCATTTCACTCCTGCCAGTGAACCTACATCTTATTTTCTGAGACTAATATGTGCATATTTACTGACCTGATACTTAGCCAAGGCAAACTGCTAAGCCGGGTTACTAACAGGCAGCCATCCAAGTGTTTGGGTTTAATGAGCTCTCTTGTCTAGGATCATCTGCTTCCACAGGCTGGCTCCCTTCAGCCTCATTTTTTGTCTCTTCTATATTATGCTGGTTTGTTTCGATGCTGCCATTCTGAGCAGTGCTCTCTGCTTCTGGTTCACTGTCTGAGTCGATGGAAATGGTCTCTGTGCATGTGCTAAGTTTTAAGGTACAGTTTAGCATCTCACCTTGCTTCTTTTGGTCTGTGTTTAGAGCAGGAGCCTTGAATTCTGCAGGTTGCTGCACTGACTGAGCACTAGATCCTCTCTCTTCAAAAATCAAGTCATGCTTAACTCGTTTGAGACTATCCATATCAAACCCAAGCAGCACAGAAAGTTTGTCTGTTTCACAATGTTTCTCACACATCCTTCGCTTGGTTGCAAAGTGGCTAGCAATGTCTGACTTCCACAGCCACAGACTAGAAGACAGCTTGTCCTGTTCCTGAGCAGAAGGGTACGGGCACTGGTTAAAGTATGCTGTCAGGAAATCTTTTCTCGACTCATACGTTTTGTGCTCAAAGCTGGTAGGATCCAGGACAAGGCCAGATTGTGCTTGATTTCCAATAGCAATCGAACCTGTCTTCAAGCCCTTGCTCAGATGAAGCCTCTTGGCATTGAATGTGGTCTGCATTGGAAGTTGTCGTTTGAGGAAGCCAACCCCAGATGCACTAAGAGTTAAGGGAGACTTTAAGCCAACCTGGTTTCTTCCCACAGCCCTGCACTGCACAAGATGCAGGGTGATTGTGGAGGCCACCATGTTACTTGTATACACTCCCAGGCAATGAATGCACTTGTATGTCATCTTTCTTTCAACAGGATGCATTGTTTGGAGCACTTGATGCCGCTCCCTAAGATGCATGGCCAAAGCATCAGAGAGGGGACCTCTGAGGATGGTGAAACACAGGGGGCACAATGTCTTCCCTACCCCACCTTGACCAGACAGTGGTGATGGCATCATACTTCTAGCCAGAGGCTGGTTCTTTTTCTCCATCATTTTGGGAGATGTTAATCTAACTGGAGATACAACACTATTATGTCCTTGTACAGAATCATCTTGACCATTGACTGTGTCCTTAGTGTTAAAGGTTAGCACAAGCAGCTGCACGTTACTGGATTTATCTCCTTTGACAGTGAGATCAAAGGTTAAAGGTGATGCACCAGGGGGGCCGACAAAGTCACCGGAGTGAGTCTGCCTTCCATGCTCGATCAGTTTTTCAACACTGTGAAAAGCAGAGTGACACTGTGGACAAGTGAGTCCATGGATTAACACATGGTTAAGCAGCGTGTCACTGGGCAGATAGCGGTTGCAAAGCAAACACTTGCTGGTAAAGTTGTGGATTTTCATTATGTATTTGGCCATTGCCCAGACTTTCTTTGCCTTGTGAGCAGTTTCAAAATGAGCACTGTAGAGATTTTCAGGAAAAAGCTCATTGCAAACTGTGCATATCTTCCATTTCTGTGTCTGGGCTGTGTTTACACCAGTGGTGTTATTTTCAGCCAAAGAAGTGTTGCCAGTAACCGTGCCACGCATCTGTAGAGCTGCTATGGGGGACTGATTTTGAATGACAGGAGCCATTGGCTTTAAATAACCAATTACTGGCTTTGCTGATGCCTCAGATGTAAGTGTTTGTGCCCTGTTAATGATTAGGGGGGCTTTCTGGGGTACTACTGACATAGCTTGGGCCCTAGAGACCATTACATTAGCATGTCCAATCATGGTGGTTACTTGCGCACCAATGCGCTCGTGGTACTCTACAACATGCTGCACTAATGCCTCATAACTTCGAGTGGAAAACTGGCAGCATTTACAAAGGATGTTGTTACCATTGACAGAACTAGCCCCGTTTTTGACAGATGACTCAGAAACTATACTAAGATATGGAGAGACAACGTGCTGAAAATGTTCTCTGTAGATGTGTCTTCTAACAACATTGTAGAGGGAGTCTCGAAATGTGCATTTTTTGCAATAGTACATTGCTCTCTCCACACCGTCCATCTGTCTGGCTCTATCGAGAAATGCCCTATCCTTCTGTTTGAACGCGGTTTGCTGTGCGGTTCTATGCTTCCCATAACTGTGCTGTGGTGCTCTGGCTTGGTGGAATATCTTAACGTGTGTGTCCATAGTTCTTTTGTTTGCAGTGAATGTGCAGTATGGACAATTGAGCAGAATGTCTTCAAAGATTTCCCTGTGTACATTGCGGAAGTGATTCTTGTAGCCTGAGTAGTATTTGGATGCAAAGGGACACTCTGAGCAGCAAAATGGCTTTGATCGGTATTCCTATGGAGACATCAGGAAGAAACAGCGTCATGAGGACAAATAATTGGATGTCTACATTAGCAACTGAAGAGGTCTTAAATACTGCAGTAAGACTTACCTGTGTTTTGGAGTATGATGGATCCCATGTGGAGATGTCAAGGTAAAGACTATCCTTCACAATCTGATCATCAGGGCAAAACTCTTCAAATTCCTGTTTAGAGAAGAAAATTAAAGAAAAATCCGAGCATGTTTGATCACACACATGACAGTGCAATGATTAGCTATGAGTCGTTTTAAGTGAGAGAGAAAAACAATTGTGTTCAATATTGATTCTCAGGGAAAACATTACAAGCTAAACACCTAAATATGCTTCCAGCCAAAACCCATCCACTTAGATACACACCTTTGCTGCTTCCTGGCAGAACTCAAGGCCAATGTCTCCAAGAGCTTTCTTCACCTGCTTCCTGGCTCTCCTGATCCTTGTGATGTTATTAACTGGGAGTTGATACATTGCTCCTAAAGAAAATAATACATTCATGATTAGTTCAAAGTAGGTTTTATACCATGTGGAATTGAACATTTTCTTGGTAAAATGGGTTTGCTAATACATGAGGTCACTGCTTAACATAATCACACGACTGTTTGGTCTCATGAACAGATGCACCATCATTTGAGCTCTGATGCTCGGTGCTTGTCAGCCTACTTACGGGCTGATCATTCGTCCTGTTCGTGTGAAAGGCGCCAGTTCCTGCGTGGTCCGGTACTGTTTGGTCATACATCATGTGAAGCTCCAGTTATGAAATGAGTGGCGCTAATATGAAGCACATTTCCAGTCTATGCTCATGTACAATGTTGGATCAAGCACATGCTAGTTCTGGTGGTCAGTGTTTAACATGTTATTAGCGGCTTTTTTGCGCCTAGCATATTAGCCAATATTAGCCGTTTCATTGGACCACAGCTAGCTTTAGCTACACAGCCGGTTAGGCTGGCATGAAAACAATATGTGGACACTCGAAGAATAGATTTACGCACCGTGTGAAGGATGTGGAGACAACCTTCAAGCAGGTCCCCTCACCAGATGAATCGCTAACAAAGAGGCTAACTGTTCGCCCGGGGCGGACCGACGGAGGTTAGCTGCGGCAGCCGGCGCGGCTGGGGCTAACAGGCTAGTTAGCTAGCAGGCAGGTAGGCTGAGCTGCAGAGGAGGGTCGGTAGGCTGGACAAAGGGATGCTCCTTTATGAAAAACACATAGTCCACAGATAGGGACTAATGGGAACACCCGGGACTGACTAGTCGTTTCTTTCTTCAAGTCGTGGTGGGTGCAGGGTGGCCTGCTAGTTTTCGCTATGTTGCTATTCGAGCCAACTTCAATCCAAAATGGCGAGGACAAAAAAAAAGAAAAAAACGGAAGCGGCTGCAGGAGGGGGCTGATGCATTCAAGCCATGGTTTAGCAGCACACATCAGGAGTACTATGGAAGGCTCATGGAATACAGGGGCACATTTGGCTTATTATTTCCACAAACACATTTGTACATTTTTATTTCCCATGAGAATAAGGTGCAAACACAGCAGGGACTTTATTCCAGTGGCTCAATAACTTCCAGGACAATAGCCCGAGGTCCTGTCATCACCAGCCTGGTGACTGTCCTGTGGTCCAGCTGGAGAACATCCTGTCCATTTACCTGGAGCACAAACTGCCGCACCTGAAGACAAAGACAGCAGTTTGATGGTTCGGGCAGCTGTGGAGTGCATATGATTGTCTTGAGTGTTGGAACAGCAGTGTGTGACCATACAGGCTCTTACCTTCACCCCTGCAGCTGCTGCGGGGCCTCCAGGGTCCACAGCCTGGACGTAACAGGGACGGGCCCCTCTGATGACAAAGCCCCAGCCCAGGGCGTCCCCTATCACCTGGGGCGTAGGATATGGTGCATACGACCAGTTACAACAATGAGCACTTTGTTTATTGTGCAAAAACAAAGTCCAAAGTCTAGTTTGGTTCCATGAGAGAACAGATTAGAGAATAGTTTCATATCATTTAATGATGCACTTAAATCATTCCTTAACTAATTAGTGCCTCATGATCAGGGCTGCCAAACCCATGTTAGTTCAGGTTCCATAGTCAGCCTAAAATAATCTAAAGTGGGCCAGACCAGTCAAATAATATAAATAATAGATTCAGAACTGATAAATAATGTCAATTCCAAAGTTTTCTCAATGTTTTGTGAGTGAAACAAGTAAAATTGCATAATAAAAAATGATTACATCTACAAACTGTCCTTGAACATAACATGAACAAATATCAACAACCTGAAAATTATCAAGAAAAATAAGTGAAACGTTATCAACATGCCTTAGTTTATCATTTATTTATGTGCATTATAACATACAGATCACAGTGGATCTACAAATACACACAACATTTAATAACAGGCAGAATATTGGTATAATTCCACATATTCTATTAAGCCTTTCAGGTTATTCACATTTTTTGTAAAAGGTTAGTCTGTAAATGTAAACATTTTTGTGTAATTTTACTTGTTTTACACTAAAACAGAGGACATTTTGTGGTTTTCATTATTTATAGGTTATTATGGTAGTATTTTACTGGTGTGACCCACTTTAGATTGAACTGACCTAAATTGAGTTGAACATCCTTGGTTGTTCATGTCTTCAGTGTCATTTTTGGGGCTGGATTGGACTCTTTGGGGGCCGGTTTTGGCCCCCAGACTGCATGTTTGACACCTGTGATGTAGATGAATTAATGCAGGGTGACTGTGAATCCTTTTGTCATGATCAAGTCACAGTTGCTTTATGTTTTTACTGCACACATGCTTGATCATTATGAGATGATAAGTCATAGTTAACTCATACATAACTTGATACTTCACTAAATTACATGAGTTTCACAAATGTTCATTTCAGATCCATCTGATAAGATAAGCCTGGCTGTAAGAGGCACTGTCCATATTCTGATATTATAAAGACCAGTTTAGTTAAAGAAAGCTCTCTATAGGCCCTGGTCTTACAGAAAGTTTATCAAATATATGGATGTACAATGAATGTTTGTGAAATCCAGACAATGTAGTCGAATACCTATCAATGAAAAAATACATGTTATATAATCACGTAAAGACTCAGTGACTGAAACATTAGTTCATAGTGAGAAACAAGAATTTATGATATGTATTGCATTCATTTATCCATTAAATAATCATGATTCATACGTTAAGTCATATTTACTTAAGTACACAGTATCCCACTACTATAGTGTTACTGTAAGTATTAACCACAAACCTGGAGACAGAAGAAGTTTTATATTGTATTTATTGTATTAATAATGTATTGTATGATGTACACTTTTATATAGTAATGTGTTTTATACACTGTATTGTCTTGTTTGTATGTTTAGTCTGTTTTTACATGTTGAGGACTACGGGTGGAAAATAGCTCACGGCTAAATCCGGCATATTTACACAAAGTAATGTTTTTATTTCTACTGAGTGTTCATTCATATGCGCTGTCCTCATCAAATAAACAAATACAGATAAAGATAAGACCACCTTTTCGGTCTTTGTCTCAATGTCATCATGTACTTACATACATTTTTTTATGTTAATACTGAATTAAAGTATGTAAATATTACCTACATATAAATAGCCATGCTTGAATCCTTTACTGACTCACCGTTAACACTTTCTTGATGAAAGCTGCACCAGGAGCCAGTAACTCTTCACAAGTGAAATTTCTTCTGAGTACTGCAACATCAGTAGAAGATTGTATTAGTTCTATATACTTTTAGCGCTGCAGTATTGAAGTACAAGCCTAAATCTAGCTTATGTTCAATACTGAGTTTTGAAACTCATGTCTGACTGCTGATGCTCTTGCCTGACTTCGGGTTGCATGTGACAGCTGAGGCTGAGGACGGAGGAGGAAATTCAACAGGATGAAGCTTCAGGGAGTTCAAGCTGCCTCGACGTCCACCGGTAACCGGTTTCAAGTCCTGTCGTGACCCCACTGTTGAATTATGCACAGAGTCTGTCATGATCCTATATTTATATGACAGCAAAGAGGATAGTAAGTATAAAATGCAGAATTGTTTTTATTTTCTACCAGACTGGAACGCGCTCTTCTCTTCTTGAGGTGGGTTTTTGCGCAGCTCAAATGGACTCTCCTGATGGGCCTCCTCTTTGCTCCCCACCAGTGGCCCCTCATCATTGTCTGCCTCACTTTCATTCAGCAGTTCAGATAGTCTGCGGCGGCGGCGAAAATTGATGCAGAACTGATAGAGTAGTCCGCTGTCAAAGAACTCATGCTTTTTTGCCACTAGTAGCAAGAGAAACACAAAAAAGAGTGACATGTTTTAGACTTAATGGGACTTTTGTAGGAGACCGTAAAGAGCCTGTTTCCTGCAGAAGTCCCAGCTGGCCTCCCAGTGCAGCAGACGCTGACAGCCGCCTCATTTCAGCCACCGTCCTTCAAAGGGAAATGAACACTTCTCTCACCGTGTTGAATGATGCCGTGCTCGTGCAATGCGCGGCACAGTTCGAGTCCCCGACGCCGGCTCTCAGTCTGTCCATTCTGAAGGAGCCAGTCAATCAGCTGACAGCCTGGAAAGGCACGCTGATAGGCAACACCATGTTCCACTCTCAGCTGCAGTACGGAGTTCTTGTCCCCTATGAGACTGAAAAGACGGACACTAACGGCATCGATCGGACACGTCATCATAAGCAAGTGTGCTGTTGACTGTATACAGTGTGTGTGTGTGTGTGTGTGTGTGTGTGTGTGTGTGTGTGTGTGTGTGTGTGTGTGTGCAGTGCTGGAAGAAGCATTCAGCTCCTTTAAAGCAAAAGGACTGATACCACACAGTGAAAATACTCAACTACATGAAAAAGTTCAACATAAACACCCAGGGTTACTTTTGGGGCACTGCTGTATTTTGAACCGTTCTTAAGTGATTTATCACCATTTCTTCTAATATTATCCGCTGTGTTTTGCTTTTTTCAGGGAAAATCTGGTATTTTCCCACATTTCATTCAGTGATCATGTAGATTTTCATTAAAAAAAAAAGCAGCTCATATTAAAGTTGAGGGTTATTATATCAAAACAGACAAAACTGAATAAACAGTGTCTTTTTCAGTCCAGTCTGTCCTGAACTGAACATAAACCCAGTGTGTCCATCCACTGTC
>JAPQRP010000024.1:235985-249565 GCA_037367295.1 Apogon hyalosoma
TTTGGCGTATCTGGGGGAAATATGGCTAGCTTGTATTTTGCTTGTTTTATTGATTATGTGTTATGTCTTACATTCTGTTCAACATGTGAACGCAATGAGGGTTTACTTAGAATACAGTTTTTTTTGTTTTTTTTTTATTAGCTTTAATTTCCTGAAGTGACATCTTCTACTGTGGCTTACAAATTGAAGTGTAGATGAAAGCCTAGTTTGTTCACTTGCATGTTTCAGCCTGTCAGTAGTTTTACATTGTCTTATAAACAATGACATGCTCATACGGGCAGTAGGAGGTGCTCTGCTACCGTGTAATAGATTTCAGCCTACAGGTAGTTTGTGTTGTAATTTTCTTTATTTTTCCTTGTTTTAAGTTGTCTGAAACTCTTCTTTAGTGGGTGATGATGTAGCTATGGAACAATGGTGTTCAATCCACTGCAAGACTGTCAACTATGTTTGAAGGTTACAACTTTTTTTCTTGTAGACTCTCACAAGCATAAAGACAAATATAAAGACAAAGAACACAAACACAAGGACCACAAGAAGGACAAGGAACGGGAGAAATCAAAGCATGGCAACAGGTATGGGGCGTCCGTCCGATCTCCCTATTGCCTTGGTCGAGAGATTGACACTATATTGAGTTAAGCTATGTTTGAGAACTGTAGGTTAATGGGAGCTGGAAGCGTTCACTTAATAGCTTTGTATTACTATAAATTTTAGTGATCATAAGGACTTCTCTGACAAAAAGCATCGAGATAAGGAGAAGGAAAAGATGAAGCACAAAGATGGGAGCACAGACAAACACAAGGACAAGCACAAGGAGAAAAAGAAGGAAGAGAAGGTGAATTGTCATGTGATGTTATCAGTGTAAGATTTGTCATCATAAGTCGTGTAGTGTTAAGTGAATGTCCGATCACTCACTCCTGCTTATTCTATGCACATGTCTGTGTTGAAGATGTACATTAATCATTGGACTTTGTTTCTGTAAGGATATTTAACCCAGTACATGCCTATCATCGCTGTTTTTGTATTCTCCTTGCAGATGAAATCCCTTGATGGTAAAGTCAAAAAGGAAAAAGAGAATGGCTTTGCCAGGTACGTCTGGAGTTGGGTTTCCTCTGAGTGATACATTGAGAGTAACAGAATGTACATATTTATGTGGGGTGTGTCTGACCTGAATGGTTTTTGTTTTGCAGCCCTCCCCATATGAAGATTGAGCCTGAGGAAGACTTTTACCACTCACCTAAACTTGGAAAGTCTCTAAAACGAGAACGGGATGATGACAATGAGTGAGTTCTGTAACTAGTTACACTTCTGCAAGTGTTTATTTGGCATGTACCATTACATACAGGAGTGTCTGTGGAACCAACTGTTTCCATAACCAGTCTGTAGTTGTTAATGTGGCCCAAACAGTGAAATCTCTAACAGAGTGTTGTCCTGCAGCTTGGACTTCAAGCCTAAGAAAATAAAGACTGAGAATGATAAGAAGGCTAAAAAAAGAAAACAAGAAGATGAGGTAAGTCACTTCCATTTGCATGTGAAATTTTAATTTGTTGTTTGAGTACATAATAAACATAACAGAAGTTAAGTGGCCCTTTGACATGTTCTGCTCAATATATCAACAAGTAATTCTCTAGTGTGTCTAGTGTATTCTCTAGTGTTCTGACAATCTGGGAGTGAAAGACTTGTATAGTTTCTCTTCCTTTTTTTTTTTTTTTTTGTAGTCCAAAAAGACAAAAGACAAAAAAGGAGAAGTCACTGGGAAAAAGAAAGTAAAGAAAGAACCAGAAGAAAAGTGGAAATGGTGAGTTCTTCATGTCTACCTACATGTTGTTTATTAGGGTGCTGATGTCTTATTTCTCTGGCATTATCGAATTCCTTATTGGATGGTGCTACTTTTTGGATGATTCCAGGTGGGAGGAGGAGAGATACACAGATGGTGTCAAATGGAAGTTTTTGGAACACAAAGGGCCAGTGTTTGCACCACCATATGAGCCTCTACCTAGCCACGTAAAATTTTACTATGACGGTAAGAACACATTACTCAAGATTACTTGAATTTTGCTTCATCTAGGAGCTTTATACAAGTATGTGATGGCTACTGTAGATGCATGTCACAGCTGGGTTTTTATTCACTTTTAAAGGTAAACCCATGAAGCTCAGCCCAGAAGCAGAGGAAGTGGCGACATTCTTCTCCAAAATGCTGGAACATGAGTATACGACAAAAGACATTTTTCGCAAAAACTTTTTTAAAGATTGGAGGAAGGTGCGGTCGAATATGGGCCATTTCTGTACGGTTTTTCGTTGTGTAAAGTATTTGTGCATATGCCTTTTTTGAGCATATCATGTGTGCTTATTCTAGGAAATGACCCCGGAGGAGAAGGCCAGAATTACAGACCTAAAGAAATGCAATTTCTCTGAGATGAGTGAATACTTCAAGGCACAGGCTGAAGCCAGGAAGGCCATGTCGAAAGAACAGAAGCTGGTATGAGCTGAATCTAATCCTTTCCCATTTATCAAAACTAGGTTAAATTCTACAAAGGACCATCCACTGTATGAGTGAGATGGTGTGATGAAAGGTCACATCTATGACTTTGGGTTGAATGGCTATTTATATAAATGTTTTGGTTTTTTTTTTGTAAACTCCTTGATAATTGTTGTAACTCTTGGCCATTTGATGCAGTGACAACACAAATTAAAACCTCCTTTTTTGTACCTTAATGTTGCTCCCATATGTCTGTGTAGTTAAATTATTGTTGTTTTTGCAGAAAATCAAAGAAGAAAATGAGCGCATGTTGCAGGAGTACGGTTACTGCATCATGGACAACCACAGGGAACGGATTGCAAACTTTAGAATTGAGCCTCCTGGCCTTTTCCGAGGTCGCGGAGACCACCCGAAGATGGGCATGCTCAAACGTCGCATCAGGCCACAAGACATCATCATCAACTGCAGCAAGTGAGTAAAGTTTCTTTTCGGAACGGTCTGGGTTATGGACTGCTCTGAGTGCAGTGATTCAATGTTTGTTAATGTGCTACTCATAGGAACTCCAAGCACCCCGAGCCCCCTCCAGGCACCAAGTGGAAGGAGGTTCGTCATGATAACAAAGTGACCTGGCTGGTGTCGTGGACGGAGAACATTCAAGGATCCATTAAATACATCATGCTGAATCCCAGTTCTAGGATCAAGGTTTGTGTTTGACTTGAGTAGGACAGTTTTATTGAAAACATCTGTCCTCATTACAGATGTTTTCATATACTCTAAAATGCTTTTTTTTTTTTTTTTTGGTCTTAAATGTAAAAACAAAAAACCCTCCATGTTTTGAGTCTTTCCACTACTGGAATTCCAATGGTTGTGTGTGCAGTTTGTTGCCATGCGTGACATGTCCTAGGCTGTGCGTTAACCTGTCAGCTGAGTTCACATGACATGTTTAACTATAAACATGTGCCCTCCCCTTGTTTTTCTGTAGGGAGAGAAAGATTGGCAGAAGTATGAAACAGCCCGCAGATTGAAGAAATGTGTGGACCGCATCAGAGCGCAGTATCGTGAAGACTGGAAATCGAAGGAGATGAGGGTCAGGCAGAGAGCTGTGGCAATCTACTTCATTGACAAGGTAAGACTGGGGCTGTACAGAGTTGGTATGGGTGCTTGAAATCCTTGAAAATGCTTGAATTTCAAGGTCTGAAAAGTGCATGAGTTTTAGTTTAAGTGCTTGGACGTGCAATTGTAACTCTGTGATGTGATTTGTTTATTTTCAATATGAACTCTGCCAGGTCAGATGTCAAACCAAAGCTGCTTACAGAGAGGTGACACATAGAAAAATAAAACCATCAAAAAATAAAATTCTCAGGCAGACTCGGGTACAATTTTTAAAAATCTTAATCTTTGTTTCAATGCAAGTGTGTCTGAAGAACAACAAGTGGCTTCCCTTTTTCTGAACTTTTTGCTCTTAGGAAACATAATTTTAGATGTTTATAGTAGAATACGAAGTACATTGCAATAAAGTTAAAAAAAAAACCAAAAACATAATTGTGAGTTTATTTATTCCTGTAGATGTGTGTTTTACGCCAGCGATAAGGTGCTGGGCTAGAAAAATTAGAAAATGACCTTTAAAAGTATTTGAATTTGACTTGAAAACTGTGTGTGAACCCTGGTTGGAGTTTAATGTAGTTTTTAAACAATGCCTAAAATCTAACTGGGGTTTAAGCGGGTGCTTAACCAGTGGCTGTAGTGAGGGTCATGTTTTGTAAGCCGGCTTTAATCCTTCTGTCCTGATGTGCACTAGCTGGCTCTGAGAGCGGGGAATGAGAAGGAGGAGGGGGAGACTGCAGACACTGTCGGCTGCTGCTCCTTGAGAGTTGAACACATCAAACTCTATCCTGAGAACGAGGGTCAAGAGTATGTAGTGGAGTTCGACTTCCTCGGTAAAGACTCCATCCGCTACTACAACAAAGTCCCAGTGGAAAAAAGGGTAAGGGCACTTCCCACAGTGAAGCAGCAGTTTGTGTGTAAATATTACTACTATTTACTGGTTGTTGTTGTTGCCTCTTTAGGTATTCAAAAATCTACAGTTGTTTATGGAGAACAAAGAGCCAGATGATGACCTGTTCGATCGCCTGAATGTAAGCAAAACCTTCTGTTACTATCTAGTCATATGGCAGAGGAAATGGTGAGGGTTTTACATCTTCTGTGTCCGTCGGTTTCTTCCAGACTTCAGTCCTCAACAAGCACCTTCAGGAGCTGATGGACGGTCTGTCGGCTAAAGTTTTCCGTACTTACAACGCCTCTATCACCCTGCAGCAACAGTTGAAGGAGCTCACAAATGGTAATGCTCAGCTTGGTTTAATCATGGAGCATTAGCAGATACAGCAGCCTGTCTGCGGGTTTTTTAGAACTACTGTCCAGTTTAATGTGGATACTGTTCTGCGTTTGACACTTGAGTCATTCTGAATGAACTAAATCTGATTACACTCCTGTCATACTCCAGAGGATGAGAACATTCCAGCCAAGATTTTGTCCTACAACAGGGCCAACAGAGCTGTGGCCATCCTGTGTAACCACCAGAGGGCTCCACCTAAAACATTTGAAAAGTCTATGCAGAACCTGCAGGCTAAGGTGAGGATGGGTTTTGAATTCTCTGTATTTGTAACGCCTCCTCACTAGGAAGTGGATGTGTCTAAACTTATATTAAATTCAAAATAAGATGGAATAGAATCATCACTTGCATACTTATTGTATGACATGAACATTTTGAATGGTTGCCAAACTGTAAATGTTTTTCAATCCTTGTTTTTCTAGATCGATGCTAAAAGGGACCAGCTTGCAGATGCTAAGAGAGATCTCAAAGCTGCAAAGGCTGATGCCAAAGGATTGAGAGATGACAAGTCCAAAAAGTATGTGCACACTGGGGAAAAGCTTGATTACATGCGTTACACTCCATTCACACAGCAAGTCTTAAAGCACAGTTTGGGTTAAATGCGACTTCTATCAGTTTTGAGTCTGAACTGAATGCAACCCTGAAGTGACCCACATGGACTAAAGAGGTCCTGATGGAATAGGAGACCACACAGACACACACTGAAGTAAATATGGAGGCATCTCATCTCCGCACAGAGTTGTTGCATTTCAATGACGTAAAGGTCTGATAAATGCGACCTGGCTGTTCAGACTGAAGTCACATTGTAAAATATCAGATCCGCATCAGATTTAGGACCACATGTGAAAGTGGTTTGGGTCGGACATGTGCTGTTCAGACTGTCTGGAACGGATCAGATACAGGTCACATGGACACATTTACCTGCAGTCTGAATGTAGACTTAGATGCCCGTCAACTGTTTCATACCAACACTTTTAACCCTTTGTTTGCATTTGTCCTGCAGAACAGTGGAGACCAAGAGGAAGGCGGTCCAAAGGATAGAGGAACAGCTGATGAAGCTGGAAGTGCAGGCCACTGACCGTGAGGAGAACAAGCAGATCGCCCTCGGCACTTCCAAGCTCAACTATCTGGACCCTCGCATTTCTGTGGCTTGGTAAGATGTTAATATTTAGGGGAAAATATTGCTGTTTTTTCTCTTCACCCATTTTTGAGAAACTGTAATCAGCCAATAAACGGTGAACTTAGCCCATGTGTGTCTTTGTTTCTGTAGGTGTAAAAAATGGGGCATCCCTATTGAGAAGATCTACAATAAAACCCAGCGTGAGAAGTTTGCCTGGGCCATTGACATGGCAGAAAAAGACTTTGAATTTTAAATCCCAGTTTGTGGTTTTAACTATGATACACTCATTTTTTTTATCGGATACTTGTTTTTTTCCTTCAGCTTAAATGAATTTTGCTCGATGGCCAGACCTGACGATTTTCAGACAGTTTGAGCAGAAAAAACAGCTACGATGCCGTAATCCAAGGTGAGGCCATGAGTGTTGTGGGCAGCCTAAACATCTGATCTGAGATCAGGCAAAAAGGCGAACTATATCCACAGCTGAGCGTCAAGGCATAGTCCCAGTAATTGGAAGACCCTTTGACCTTTTGTCTCGCTCCCTCACTGGGAACAAAAACCTGGCAATGCCTGAACTTTGAACTCTATGGTCCTATAGCTACTGTATTAGCAAAAACAAAATGCTTTGTATTTTATTTTCTTTGTTCACTTGCTCTGTATTTTAGCCCTCCCATGTATTATTAACGAATTCTATATTTTGATAGACAAAGTTAAATCAAATTAATTCCTTAAATACACCCACGCGCCTTTTGAGGAAATGGAAATGTGAGCTTGAGGTGTGTGTGTGTGTGTGTGTGTGTGTGTGTGTGTGTTGGGGCTAGACCTTAGAAGCTGTCTGTTTTTAGGGTGAACATTTTAAACTGGACTCTTGAATTGTTTAGCATGAAAGATGATGTCTGAGCAGGCAAAGGGGAAAAATACTGCAACCATGTCAATATTTACTTAAGCAAGCAGAATGTGAATATTTTGTTTTACAGCCTCTATCAGGGACTTCTTTTTCAGTGTAAATGTGAACCAATCATTTTATCAGTTGAGTTGCAAGTATCCTGATTCTCTCCGCATAGCCCTGTCTACATCTGAATTTTAACTTAATTTTAACAATTGTTCCAAAAAAAGACTCCCTTACCTGTTACTTGAAGTTAATCCTATGATGTATTTAAAGTCAGTAAATGGAAAATGTTTTTCTTCCCAGAAGTGTGTGTGAGGGATAACAACTTTGCCAAAAAAATCACCAATCTGTTACAATTTTAGGCAGGCTTTCAATCATGTAAAGACTGAGGAAAAAGTATGGTATGTTTTTAATGTGAATTCAGTTCATTTTATTCCACTCTTATGATAGGAACGTTGATGTAAGTAGCTGTAAAGTCAACATCCTATTCTCGTTTTACCTTTGTCATAGCCTTTGATTGTTTTCTTTGAGTTTATTGCTCATTGTAGGTTGAAAAATGAATAAAACCCTACAAGTAAAATATACTTCTGTTACTTCACTTCTTTAAATCTCTGTTTTTTTTATTTATTTTTTTTTTGTCTTGAATGTTGTAGGAAACTGCTGAAGACCAGTATATTCTTTGAACAGAGCTTTAAAAAACAAACAAGACCCTTTTCCTTGAGCAGAGGCCCCCAAGTAGCGCAGCTGCCTGTTGGTTTTGGATTAGTGGATGTACTGGTGGTCTTGCCAGAGTTTCAGCATCCTCATATTTGCATTGTCATACATATTTGAGCAGCCTAATCACAAACCGTGTTTCCAGTTCCTCTGTAAAAACTGTCAGTTGTGTAAAGTTTAACGAAAGGGAACAAATCTAATCCACACGAAGACTAGAAGATTATTTCAGTTTCTCGTTCTTACCTCCCCACTTGGGAAACAAATTCAGCAATGTGACCGACTGGACTCGCTACAAACTTTATGAAGTATTGTGAGGGTGTGCTTCAGGCGTCCTTTGTGCCTTGCTCAAGAAGAATTTGGTTTTTGGGAACATCTGGCAGCCCCGTGCCCCCGTGTTTATAACACGACTTTGCCCACAGCACATATCTTGGTTACCATCTGCATACACACCTACGAGCGAATAACTTCAATGCAGCTTGCAGACAAAACAAATAGGTTATTCTGCAGACTGCCTTCCCATGGAAACAGACTAAAACTGTGCCTCAATGATTCTGCTCTCAACACTGAACTGTACTGTCAGCTTGTGGCCAGCAGGTGAGGCTGCATGCTTTCTCCAATCTCACTGTTAGACATTACTTTCATATTTATCACACTGAATAAATTGAGTGGTTTCCATGGAATAATTCATATTCACTTCTGCTGCAAGGTGTGTCTTCTGTAGCTGCTGAAATAATGAGACGTTAGTGCTTGGTGAGTATTCGGTTTATTCTGTAAAGATTCATAAGTGTAGAAAGGATGATACAACAGTGCTTTATGATCAGACTATTTCATAAAAGTTTTTAAGTGATCATAACACCGTAAGTCCAGATTCCATTTATCTCAAACCAAAATAAATTTGTAACATTCGACACAAGTGCATACACTGCTGGTAGGAGATCAACCTCCAATTTCACTTTGGATGGTATAGCACCGTTCTTAGCTATTAGCAGCTTGACAAAGATGCAGCTTAATAGGATTCATGTAGTGACTGTATGTTTATATAAACACAAGAAAATTCAGAGGAGAGCAAAGATCTCCTCATTTGGCTCTCTAGCTAGCACAATATCTCACTCTGTCAGTGCCTAGGGATCAAATTGATAATTTTGCTTGAACAACATTTTGCCAGTAACAATAGTTGATACAATTACAGCTTAAACATCTCCAAGTGTACAGAAAGCAGCACAAGATTTTTTTTTTTTTTCACAGATATAGACCAACAGTGACCATCGATGCACTGGCATGTTATTTTTTCTTTTTTTTTTTTAGGACAGCACAGTAGCTGGAAAGCAAGGTGATGGACAGACAGGTCATATAAACACATGGACAGAGCTGAGTAAGGCAACGTTAGCGTGACAGGCTTCTCTCTGTTCAGTTTGCAGGGCAGTGTAGTGTATTGATCTGGACAGAGCAGTCAATACCTTTACTGTGGGGCAGTGTGACTTTTAGCATTGTTGTCTTCATTAGTGCATTGTATATAGTCTCTTGCGTGTAGCTGAACTGCAAAGTGATCACCAATATTTATACAGATCTAAATAAAACATGTTTGATTGCATCTGGACTTACAGTGACTATAGAAGAGTAAATAGAATTGAAAAACCAAATAACGGAAAAAGTAAAATTCAAGGCAGTGCTGAAGTACTGGTTGCTAAAAAAGTAAAAAATATCACAAAGCCAACAATAACATTTCCTCGACACATCTCGTTTGTCCAGTCAGTACAAACCTCCTTTTATAGTGCAGATTCAATCATATATACTGTATATATATATTTATATATATATATTTCTCCATCTGACCCAGAAACAATATCTCTCGGCCCTATCCTACCCTATCTTCGCTTATTCAAGTCAGTTTTCCAGTCAGTGTGCGTCTTTTCTCTTTCTTTTCTTTGATCCCTCGTACTGACCTCATTGTGCACCCTCCCCACACAACCACAAAGAAGCATGAAAGGCTTAAACATCACAGGACTCAAAGGTGAGAAGTTCTTTCTTTTGACGATGGCAGGAAGTGATGGCAGATGGAAGAGGAGGAGGAGGAGGGGTGGGGGGTATTCACAGTTACAGTCAGAGTCCAACGGTCCAGCTACAATCACATCTGCTGTCATTATGAACACTCTTTTAGACCATGGCCAGGGAGCACGCCAGCTTTTAAACATCATGTTCCTCTGGCGAAACTGGGCCTTCTTCATCACACCTCCAGCAGCTCCATCCTCAGGCGGTCCCTAACATCAACACACACAACAGACAAAGAAACAGGCAAACACAACGTGCAAAATGTCAAGGTGTGATTGGAAAGTCGGGTTTGTATTACATGACTACTGTAAGGCAGGTACGCTTCGCGAGGCCGTGTTGTAAAAAGATGCCTGTGTACAGGGTTAACGTGCCTCTCGGAAATCCATCTCACCAAAGACAATTGTCATGATTTATTCACATATATTAGCATGCGCTCTCAATCTATAATTCAACGGCCCAGACTCCTACTTATCTAAAAATAGCTTCTTAAACACAGACCTTTGATTGCCTGAATAAGCTACTCAGCGTGAGTACCTGTACACACTTCTTCTGCCGCCTTTCTACTGTACATCATGCAGCAACAACTACAAACAGCAAGCTGTCACGCTTTCATCACTCCACCTGGCGTACATTGTTTTTGTTTTCTTGATTGATAAATAGCACTGAGCCTTCAAATACTCCTAAGGCACTTTGAACGGGACATGTTTCCCTACTTCAGTATCTTTTATCACACCTTGTAACTCAACCATTCTGACTGCAGTACCTGGCCTGATTGGCGTCAGTCTGTTCAATGAGTGACTGACTGGCCACTGGCTGCTGGTGGTCCTCCGCTCTCTCTGACCAAGGATCCTGCAAGACTCCCATCTGCGCCGACTCCCCAGGTCTTCCTCCCACGGCGCTCTCCTTGGATCCCATCAGCCCCAGCAGCGGTGAATATGAATCCTGCCAAACAACCTGCTGTCCTGAGTTCAGTCCTGCTTCTCCTTCAAGGTGCTTGTTCATTTCTTGCTCAACAAATTTCTTTTTGTCCATTGGAAGGTCCTTCTGCAACTCAGCTTCAGCATTCCCGTGACCCCTTACTTCCTCGGGCAGTCGCTGATAGGTCTCTAGCCACTTTAGCTGTCCGTTCTTGTGGCTGTACCGGCTGTCACTGAACCAGCGGACTACCTCTGACTTGGGAAGGCCTGTTTGCACACTTAACTCCTCATACTGTTGACTACTGGGCCAGCGTGTGCTAGAGAAAACCTGCCGAAGTATGTGCAACTGCTGGGGGGTCTTGTTGCTCCATGGGACTGAGAACGATGGCTGGGATTTAGTCACCTCAGCTGTCTCACTTGACTTGAATTCTTGTACAATCTCAGAGTTAGCCGCCTCAGATTCGTTCACCTTCAGCCTCTTGAAGTTGATCTTGATGGGGTCAACTTTCAGTTCTGGACAGTTATTGTCTCCCGCAAACGGATCCTCGTCCTTAATGAGTTGTTGTAGGATTGACATGCCTTTTATAGGAAAGTCCTTGTTGCATTTACCCTCATCTAAAGTGGACACGTTGCTTATTGTAATGACAGTAGTGCTGGTGCTTTCAGTTGGGGATTTGCTGGCATGATTCAGGTTAGGGACACTGTCATTACAGGCGGTACTGGGGAGTTCACTGTTAACACTGCTGTTGGTGGTTTGGTGAAAGTTAATGTTGTGTTCATTGTCAGGCTTTGAGTTGTGGGCCTGCTCTTGTGGACTGATAATGCCACTGTCATGATTGTTACAGGTGATGTTGGGTTTGCTGGTGTTATCAATGATCTCTTGACTCTTAGTACTATTTGGACCTTCCAATTCGGTTGGTGAAATGTTGCCCTTGACATTTGGTTTGCCGTTGGTATCAGCAACACAGTGCTCATCATTATTGCTAATGTTGGCAGAGCAAGTGGCGACGCTGTTGGTTGGGCTGCTGTTGGTTACTGGTTTCCTGTTGAAAGTCTCACCGCCGTTACTACTGCTGATGCTGCTGCTACTTCGACTGCTGCTGGTGCTACTGACACAACCGCTGTTGACAGCCATGTCCAGACTTATGCCGTTGCTTTTGTCTGGCTCCACAGTGGGTTGAGTGTTCCTGGTCAGTACCTGTGATGTTCTGACAATAGATGGAAACTTTGGGGGTATGATTGGAGTAGAATAAGAGACCCTAGTGACATGAGGGTTGGTTGACAAGCTAGCTTGTGTTGTGACTCCAACAGGTCTGGTTTTTATACTGCCATAGGGAACTTTGGCCATTGGGTAGTTTGGTCCTTTTGAGCCTGGGTGTGCAGTGACAGTATGGTGGGTTACAATGTGATTGACATGCCGTGGTGTAGCAGGCTGTTTCTGAGGTGCTCCGCCCTGGAACACCGTATTGAACATCTTCCTCCTGGCCTCTTCAATCTCTTCAGGAGACCAGCTTATGCCCTGCTTGAGTCTCTGGGCAGTAAACCACAGTTTGATCTGCTCTTCGGGGAACTCTGAGACCACCGTTAGGTAGCAGAGTTCAGCTTTGGTCGGGTAGGGAAACTTGCCAAAGGATGTTTTGAGAAAGCTGCTGGTGTCCATGGCGGCATCATAGGTGGGGATGCTGCTAAGGGGGATCATCACCTTTGGAAGGTCCTTAATGGAATTAGAGGATGGGGGAGAGTAAAGGGAGGGAGTGTGCTGGTGAAAGACTTGGTTGGACACTGTCTTCGTAATCACATGAGTGACAGTGTTCCTCGGCATAGCTGGGGCACCAGAAACACTGAGAGCCCCGTTTTGGAGTTCAGGCACATTTTTCAGCATGCTGGGGTCTACATCCTTTCCAGTGTCTATCTTCCGTACCTCTACGGTATGAGAAACCACAATCTTTTTGTGCTCCCCCTTGGCTTTCATCATCTTTGCAATGGGTGTTTTGGTGAGGGAGATTCCAGATTCTCTGTAGTCTTCTCCGCTGTCTGTGAAAAGGCTTTGCTCCACGGTCGTTACTCCATCCCTCTTGTTGACACTTAGGGAGGCGGTGACCAGGCCCTCCATTATCTTTGGATGGGCATTAGCATTATGAAGAGCCAGAGCCTCAAAGCGAACTACTGACACCCCGCAGTTCAGGCAGTAGAAAGTGGGCTGAGCCCTGAAGTCTAAGTGGCAGTTGTGCATGTGATCCAAAAAGTAGTTCAGATCTCTGGACTCAAAATGGCAGGTTGGACAGCTATATGAACCTCCTTTCTGCATCTCATTGCCACATTCAGATTTGGAGGAGCTGTTAGAGCAGTGGCCAGAATCCTCTCCAGAGATGCTGAGTATGCTGTCTTCTGGGATCGTTGGTAGGAGTTCTGGTAGAGAGCCCAGTATGATTTCCTCACGCACATGTTTGGATTTGGATGGTATCATGCAGGGTACAGTGGATTTCCTCTTGCTGGCCATTGTGCAGCTTTGTGTAGATGGGAGAGTGAGTGATTGGTTGTCCAGTATGATGAGAGCAGAGGGTGGGTGGATAGTGGAGAGGGTTGAGTGGACTTTAGTGTCATGGACCAGCCACTATGATGTCACAGTGTTGCTTCATGCCTTCTGCCACTTTAGGAGTCCTGTCACATGGACAAACACTTTAACAGCTCCCAGGGATCCTGTGAGGAAAAGAACAGAAGAACAAAGACATGTGATTCTTTCATCCATCTTTAATCAGTCATTACCGATAGAAACAAATAACAACGCCTTGAGTTAAGACAGTGTTGGTCAGACTGTGGGGCGGGCCCCCTAGGGGGGGCATGAAGTCTTCCCAGGGGGGTCCTGGATCAGTCCTGGGTGTGTGTTTGTTCTTCAGGTTGGAACATGTATCAGGTGGAACTAGTGTTCTGTGGTTGGAGCAGCTGGACTCGTTTAGTGGACGCACACCAAACCAGTCTAGTGCCATGGTGATCTGTGACTGGACTAGACCAAGAGTTCAGGTTTGGAC
>JAPQRP010000024.1:256272-267001 GCA_037367295.1 Apogon hyalosoma
ATCCCATGACAGGAAATTTCTTGGTTACGACAGCAGAGAAGCTGCACGTAACAGGCTGCCACTCAACAGGCGCCAAAGCAAGATTCCTGGAATTACAGGACAGAATGCAAGCACACGCATAAAAACATACTCAGACAACATTCAATACATTATAGACATGGTACACGCGGTCAAAGCAATCAATAAGGTGAAAATAAAACACCAGTAAAACTGCAGTAAGTAACGGTATGTAGAGTATGAACATTATACAGACATATTATACACAGATATGACAACAAATATTCATCTGCAACAAGCAGATGTTAAATGTGATTATTTGTTCTTGGTCTATGAAAGAGATAAACACCTTATAGTCATATATAAATAGAATAACTGTCTGAGCTTTATTTCAGTTAGAAAAAAAGCATCAAATATTTGTACAGTGCATTAGAGTAAGCTGAGTACAGAGGATGCCAACAGCCCCACACTGGATAATAGGTGTAGGTGGAAATACAGTGTGATAAAGTGTGGGAGGTGTAGCAATTAGAGCGCACTAGTGAAAAGTCTAGGCTTTTTAACAGCCTTATGGTTTTTACTAATAACCAAACAAAAAACTATGATGCTTACATTAAAATGAAAATAACTGTAGAGGAAGCGATAAGGTGAACCTGTCTCATTATTTTTCAGAATGATATGAACGAACAGTTATGAATATGTATTTAAAAATCTGGTGACTAATTAAAAATATATTATACTGAAGATATCAAGGAAATCTACAAAGGTTGTTTTTAATAAATGACAACTTAATAAAAGTTAAACAGCTCTAACAAACAGAACAACCTGTCAGCGTTGTGCTTATTTACTTGGATTTACAGACTTCTGTCTCGCTGTCAGTTTTTATGAATTTAGAAAAAAGACCGTGAAAATCAACAAAGGCAGAAATGACAGTCCACTCTGAGTGATATTTGCTGTTTTCTGAGACTGCTGCCATAGGTTTGGCTCTTGTAATTACTGATGTGGCATGTGTCCACGGGATTATTTTTAGGTAGCTTTCATGATATAAATGAAATCTAAAATTAAAATGACATAAAACACACGATCCGTACATTTGAAGTGAATGTCATGTAAATGTGATATTTCAGTTGAAGGACAATTTGCCTCCATTCCTGAAAATAGTTAATGTTGGAAAATGAGCGTCGTCCTCAGAACCCCCAGATACCGATACTGACGGACGTAACCTTAAAGCTGTTTCACACTGTCTGAAAAGTGACACAAGCACAGACTGTCCACACTGAATATCCAAGAAGAGGCATTATGAGTATTTCATTTGAACTGCATTATAGATCTTAACCTCCTCAGACCCAGATCAGGGTTTTCTGTCCACGTTTGTGGAAAAGACTTTCACAGCTTTAAAAAAAGAAATAAAAAAATGTCCAAGGACATTCCATAAAAAATGTTAAAATTGCATCTGAAAAAACGGTTGCATCATGTTTCCAATACAGTCAATCATTTAATTAAAAAAAAAAAAACCCACTCTTGTATATTCCTGGGTCTCAGGTGTTAAATTATTTGACATGCACACTGAGGCTAAGACGCTGCGCTTTAGTTTCATACTGTAAAGCAGGGCTGTCAAACTCATCGTCTTTCAGGTTCCACATTCAGTCCAATTTGATCTCCAGTGGGCCGGACCAGTACAAGAATAGCATAATAGCCTATAAATAATGACAATTCCACATTTTTCTTTTTTTTTAGTGCAAAAAAAAGCGAATAACAAGCAATTATGAAAACATTCACATTTACTAACTATGCTTTCGTGAAAAAATGTGAATAACCTGAGAAAACTGCCATTTCTAAGGAAAAATAAGTGCAATTTTAACAATATTATGCTTATAACTGTGCATTTCTTCATGTGCATTACAGACTGGATCTACAAAAGCACAAAACATTTAGTAACAGGGAGAATATTGATCAAATTCTGCTAAATTCTCTTAAGACATTTCATGTTCATATTTTCTCAGGTTATAGGAGGATAGTTAGTAAATGTAAATCTTTTCATAAATTTAATGGGTTTTCTGCACTAAAAGATAGAGATAAATTTGGATTTGTTTGTTTGAAACTAAAATAAGAAGAATTCCAATAATATTATTACATCTCAGCTTGTTATCAACCCAACTTCCAGACCACAGTGGATCCACAAATACACCAAACATTTAATAACAGGCAGAATATTCTTAAAATGACACTTCTTTCATTTAAGGCAGTTCAGGTTGTTCATACTTGTTCAGGTTATTCACATTTTGTTGTTAAAGGATAGTTTGTAAATGGTATTTTCACAATGTAACATTATTTCACATTTTGACTTTCATTTGTAGTTGTCATTATTTATAGGCTGTTATATTTTATTTTACTTAAGATCGCAATTCGACAAGTTGGACGAGGTCGACATCATTGACTGTTTATATCTTTAGTGTAATTTTCTCATCCTGTGGGCGAGATCGGACCCTTTGGCGGGACAGTTTTGGCCCGCGGGCCGCATGTTTGACCCCCCTGCTGTAAAGTGAGTTTACATTGCACTGCTGAGAGAGTGAGTGTTTTACAACCTCTCAAGGGTAAAGGCCATATGTTTTTACATTTCATATTACACTGTACTTTCCCGGCATAATGTAGTGTCAATAGGGGAAATAAGTAGAGTGTGTGTGTGTGTGTGTGTGTGTGTGTGTGTGTGTCCCAGCTGTCAGCCGACAACAGTGTTGTTAAGGACCTGAAACATTCTCATAAGGTCTGAGGAGGTTAGTACAAACACATCTGAAGCCATTTACAAGCTGTCGGCTCAAACCACCTCATCCTACATTTGTTCGGCGAGCAGCAGGACATCGTGTGCACGCATACAAACACAATACACAGCTTACTGGGTGCACAAATCCATTAGCAAACCACATCCACAGACTTTCCCCCACTACAATACTCCAGTCATAAGGATGGATACGGATTGTCTCTGCAGTCTTGTACATTTCTTTCCTTTTTTTCCCTCCACATTATGAACTAAAAGCATAGCTCTATTGTCTTGCAAAGCCACAAATATTTAACAGTGTCGTTGACAAGACAACGGATACGTGCTGCTCAGCGTTTCAGCTGCAATACAGCTAGTATTTATAGTTGTTTTAATAGTGGGAAGGGAAAAACATGTCGAGCACATCATGAGGAAGAAGTCAGATATGAAAGCCGTGCACCTTCTGCCCTCTGCGTGAACCTGTAACACACAGCCGGAGCCGCTGCACACATCACTCCTCTTACTTTTCTTAGACTTAACAAACGCATCCATGGGTGACACGCTGCCAAAACCCGCTCTCATCCTTTCATCATCTATCCATTTCATTCAGGCTTTACCTTCTCCTGCAACGTTATCATCCTGGGAAAAACCAGGAGCCGCACACATTCGACACCACACCAGCCGGTACCTGGTTTGTGTTGAAATCCAGCATACCTCAACAGCTTGTACTGTATTTTGTCAGTTACAAAGAAAACAATTTCACATACTTTCACCAGATTTTTAGACACAGTGCATTCGTACGCAGCTGAAAAGCACTTCCACAGGCTTTCATCTTACTGCATCCACGTGCATGTTCACCAAGGCCGGCTGGATGGTGAATAAAAGATGAACCTGTTCCAGAATTAAAACCCTCAAATGACTGACCCAACAGCACACACTGATCCCAGACAGACCGGGACGCTCTGCCTGTAACTAACTCTTTTTTCATTTATACTGACGGCTGCTTTCAGATATATATATATATTTAAAAAAAAAAAAAAAAAGACCTGAAACAAAACAAAACAAACAACAAAAAAACTAGGTCACCAGCATCTTATGCAGTAATCCCGGTTCACTGCATCCAGACGCGGGCATGTGCTGTATGTTTTGCCGCCAGAGAGGTCATGATATCCTCTGACAGCACACTCGATTAACCCCTGGTGAGGACACGGCGCTCAGCGAGTTTGTTCCACTGAACTCGGAATGTAGAAGTCAGCTGTCATGTAACAGAGGCATGTGCATCTGAAACATCTGGGAGACCTTCTATAGACCAGGACTGTCAAAGCCGTGTCAGTTCAGCTCCAAATTCAGCCCAAATACGGTCTGAAAGGGGCCGGACCAGGACAATAAGAACACTGAAAAAAGTCAAATTACATATGAAAATGTTTACGTCTGCAAAGTTTCCTTAAAAATCTAAATAACACAAACAACAGGAAATGTCTTGAGAAAAAATAAGTGTAATTTTAATACAATTCTGCCTCAGTTGATCATTTACAACTTACATTACAATTACAAACACACAAAACATTTAGAAATGAGCAGAATATTGCTAAAATGACACTGACTTCTCTAAAGGCATTTCAGGTTGTTCATATTTGTTCAGGTTATTCACTTTTTCTGTAAAAGGATGGTTTATAAATGTAAACATTTTCATGTAATTGTACTTTTTTTTAACTCTAGGAGAGAAATTCTGCAGTTTTCACTATTTATAGGTTATTATGATGGTACGAGTGCGTTGACCTGTGGGGAACCACAGGTCATAATAACACTGATATCTGGGGACTGGTGCTAGGAACTTCATTTCCCATCATGCAGCGTCGTACTGCACTTCCTGTCAACGGAGCACCGTGATCGTAAGGCTATTGTATTCAAAGTGAGTAATATCTCCTAAAATATTGGACCAATCAACTTGCTGAGATATTTAATGTGGGGATGGAACTATTCCTCACTTGTAGGAACCAAACTGGACAGAAAAAAAGGTCGACATTTATCAGAACCGCGCAGACACACACACAGACGCTCTGAGACCTTCCAGTCTTATGATGTAGATTTTCCTGGTTTTAGATTGGTCTGTATGTGGAACCTGAATTAAAACTATTTTGACTCCACTGATTTTAAATATCTGCAGTGTAATTTTTGTTTTTCACAAATTCATCCCGCAGGCCGGAATGGGCCCTTTGGTGGGCCGGTTTTGGGCCGCGGGCCGCATGTTTGACACCTGTGCTATAGCACTTTGCCAAAATCTGCTTCATTTAGCTGTTCTGAAACCAGCTGTCGGACAGACAACACACTGCATATTGTTTAAGATCAGCATCAGATGGAAACTAAGGTGATGGAGCTGACTTTGTGGCGGCGCTGGGCTGTAACCGGTGTAGTTCCCAGAGGCGACGCCGGTCTGGGTCAAGACAGACGCTGGCCTAGTACAGAAGCTCCCCTTTCTGTGAAAAAACACTCCACTTCCTGCATGAGAAAACCCAAGACAAGCCAAAAGTTGAGAAAGGTTACATAAAAAATCAGGTCACCTATCAAAAGAATGGGCTGCTTTATCTGGCGAGAGAGAGACGTGCGATCAGACACAAGACAAGGGCTTCCCAGACAGGGAGTCACTGAATGGTTCCCTCTGAAAAGCCAGGCCTTGTGTTTCAGCGGCGAGGTAGACACGGCTCAGACGATCACTGTCCCCAGTGTGTCGTATGTCCTCGCACTGGCACTGGCTCCGTGGCACAGGGGGAGGACCGGCTTTTCATCTCCGCAGACCAGGGGAGTCGGATCTGAAGTGAGGAAAAGTGGCAGAGCTCTCAGACGGGCTTTCTGAACACCCACGCTTCAGCGTAAGCACGGGGGCTTGTTCGCTGAACTAAAACCACGCTCGAACCATTCAACTTTCCAAAAACAAGCGTTTCCAAACAAATGGGATTAGGCTAGGTTTAAATTCTGATGGGGTTTATACGTTCCGCATGATTTAATAGCAGCTTTAAGATTTGCGGGAGGCCTCCCTTATGTGCTCTTACACTGTCATTTCCATAACAATATTATATTTACATCTCATTAATATTTAATTATATTCTTTATACTTTTAAATGGAAAACAGCTGAGTATGCTGCTCTCATTTCAGCAAACCAATTGAAAAAAGCAGCATGTATTCCCTTTCATCACCTCATAAACTGCTGCAGTAATTACAATATTACAACAGAAAAAACATGTCCAATCTACAGCAACGTGCTACCAGCGGAAAAGGAGGCGAGGCTGCAAAGTGGTTGCTAGACATTAAAATTTAATTCAAAACAGTCCACTGATTCAGCCACTCCCAGATTGTTGGGTCACCTACAGTTGACATTAACCAACAGAGATTGGTGTTTTGTTGTGCCGCCTGTCACATGAATGAGAATGCGAAGGCTGGAGGAGGAAGAAGGACAAAGGAAGACAAAACTCAGACATTTGGGAGTGAAGTGAGAGGATGACTGATGATGATGACAGGCTGTGCTGTTTCAATATTCCTCCCCGCTGACACCTCGTAGGCACACATCTACACACATCTACACACACTCCCTTCTCACCTCCACAACATTTAGCACCTGCACCGTTCTCAAATCTTTCTCTTTGAACTGAATAACTGCCAAGGAGTCTCTTGATGCGACAGTCACAAAAGAGCTCACAAATAAATAAATAAAGGAGAGGCAAGATTCTCTCACTTGTAACAATATTTGTCTTGTGTGTAATTTGTCTTGACAGCGATCCACAACTCTCTTGAGAATCTACTTTTAAAAAAAAAAGAAAAAAATCCACCAGAGGATGACTTGGTGTCCGCTAAGGGTCGGGGCAGAAAAGGGAAACTCCTGACAGATACATTTGAATGATCAAAAAATCTGTTTAGCGGGAACATTTTCTGCCAAATGTCCATTAAATAGATTAACGTCATGTGAGTGGATCAGCTGGACACCCAAATATAAGCCAGAGACAGAGAGCAATTACTGTCTTGCACAGAGAAGAGATTGGGAACAATGGCGCCTCATTTATAAGGGAAACGTGATCCAGCGCTAGGAGCCTTTAGACGGCTGACTGTCGAATTGCAATTGTTCTGTTTCTTTGCATGTCTGGGTGTCTCCTGTGTCCATCATGCTGCCAGTGTGGACTAATGGAGGCTTTTTTTCCTTTTTTTTTTTTACAGAGTGGACAGGCTTCAGTTTGGGGAGAGCGTGGTGTGTGAATGGCAGTGTATGCTTGCCAGCGTGAATAAGTGTCAGGCTCCAGTCTTGTGTGTGCTGAAAAACATTTCAGATTCATCAGGGTCATTAGCACAGCGCTAATCCAGCACGCGGCATCTTCACCGCCTGTCCGGATTTCTGCTCAAGACGCGCCACAGCTTCAGTGTGTGGAGTCTCTGTGTCGGCTGCAGACTCTTTTCCCTTTTTTTTCCTTGGGTGTGTTTGTGTGTGTGTTTGTGTCTTAATGTCTGAGACGCAGGTGTTGTCAGCCATCTCGTCCTCCTCCTTCTCCTAATCTTCACACACACACACCCTTACCTCCATGACTGCAGCCGTGTCCACTGGGAGACCGGTCGGTGGTGCCACTCATGTGTTAACATCACCATGGCAACCCCTCTCTTCCCCTTGCCCACCACGCCACACAGCGGAGTCACTCGCCCACACCCACCAACCTCCAGACGCACGCACACACGCACACACGCACACACACACACTCTGAATTCCTTGGACTGCATCCGGTGCGGGACAAACTTAATCCGCGTGCCCTGCCAGCCATCTTTGAAAAGTCCATTCATGGTTCAAGTCTCTTTCAGATAACTTTGGGTGAGGCCCCTAACAACTACTTTGCTTTCTTAATCAGGTGGTAGCGACAGAAAAATTCCTGCTCCCCTATTCTTATGTTTATTTCAGGGACTGATGAAAGAAATATTGCAGCAGAGCACGCTGCGAATGGCCTCCTGTCAGTGGAATTGTCGTGTTAAATCAGCGTCCAGGCCCCGACGCTGAGGCCGTACAGTACTGCACTCTACCTGTTTGACCCTCTTTGTGGCACGGTCCTACTTCGTGTCAGGGTCAGCGCTCAACGTTGAATCTTACATTGTTCACCAAATCCCTCTAAGTGCACCCCAGATGAATGACAGACAAATAAGCCATAGTGCACAGAGAAAAGATTCTGAGTCATGCATCCTTTTACATCACTTTTGATGAATAACTTCTTCAGTTCTGTAGCCAAGACTACAGGCATTCATTTGGCAACTTAAGAAGAAAAGGAAGAAAGATGGCGGCATACCGCACATTGTACTGTCCATCCTAAAATGGCTGACATCACAGACTCCTCTAACTGCCAAACCCTGGCAAATGCCAGCTCCTGCTGACCAAACCTTTCTTGCTTGGGACACAGAAAGTGGCAGGGGCTCTTTCCCCACTAGCCTCAAGGTTTTTTCCCCCATGAGTGCAAAGGCGTTTCTTTTGGTTGGAACTGTGTAAACATGCTGTTTTAGAGAGGCTTTTGAGCGGTCTGGGCTTCGATACGGCATTGGTCCAGTGACAAAAGCAATACCAAAAAGGATGAAAGACTCAAATAAAAGTGAACCTGTATAGGACGGCTTTTCTTCAAGGAAAAGAGGACTTAGCGTAGTGTTTCGAGAATATTTTGTAAGGATCATGAGGTATGCCGCTATCATGAATGCTTGTTTGTATTAAAAGGGTTGGAGAATAGATCTGGTTGGCATTTGATACTTGATTTTCTTCTCTGAACTCAAGGAATGTTATACACTCCATGTCAGCTAAATCTGCAAATCATGACCATATGACCTTCCTCGGTATTCTCTGGCAGGGGATTGAATATTGAGCTGTGGGAGGCACACAAACATTAGACCTACAGTCACCGCTCTAACACCAAACCCTGGAAAGTACAGTGTTCCAGGTATGAGGAGGGTGGCGTTAGCGGGGGGCGGTGGGCGATCTGGGCCCACCTTATTGTGTCTGTGTATACAAACACTCCACTGTGGTTAGAACGAAAACTGTGAGCTGTGCCTCATTGCAGGGAGTGAGGGATGAAAGGCAATACGCCTGGCCTCATTAGAGCAGTTCCGAGAAGGGAGATGGAAGACTGTTCCCAGGGATCCACAAAGGGAATTGACATTCCCCCAGTGTGAGCGTCCTGCAGGAGTAAAAGCCTCCGCACACACTCCACTCACCGGGCCAAGCTGAGCCGGGTCTGCCAGGGCCGCACAGCCAGAGCTCATTTACCTTTGTTCGGCCGGTCATCACACACGCCTGCAAATGAAGTATGAGAGCGCAGAACTGCCCACTGGAGACCGGCCTCCACTCCACACCAGGAGTTCCACTCTGCAGCCCAAACACCTCCTCTCTCAGGAAGATCTCAATGGCAGAAGCGTTGCGCAGTCATCTCCATGACCTACATTATATGGAACAACCTCGCACGATAAACATTTCAAACACATTCCCAAAATGTTTAACTCCTGCCTGGAAAAACTGCGAGGACAGTTTGGGTTTTCTTTTCTGTTGTGGACACTGGACCCACGCATGATCCACAGAGGCAACATTAGTCAGCAGAGGTCCCTCCCCTAAGGCAGTGGAGACACATGGCATTCAAAGCTGGGTCAATATTTATGTACAGATTGGAAATGGGACTGAACAGGAACTGCTATTTTCAACACAACGCCTCACCGATAATCCACAGTTTGCAAAATATCTGCGTGAAGCTTTACTTAGTGTATGTGTGCGCGCGCGTATGTGTGCGCGCGCGCGTGAGTCGGCAGCAGCACATGTTGGCAAAAGGAAGAGGAGGAAATGAAAGAAAAAGAGTCCTCTGCACAGATCCAGGCCTACCTTTCTGCACTGGCAGGAGGACCTTTGGACACAGAAAGCCGCCGCTCACTGGAAAGTGGACCCGGCTTTGCCCCAGCCTTGCCCCCGCTTTGCCCCAGCCTTGCCCCCGCTTTGCCCCGGCCTTGCCCCCGCTTTGCCCCGGCTTTGCCCCCGCTTTGCCCCAGCCTTGCCCCGGCTTTGCCCCAGCTTTGCCCCGGCGGAGCGCAGCCTGTGCGCCGCTCCTCAGAGCTGCTGTGGCTGCTGGTCACAAGTGTTTCCCAACTACAAGCTCCGGCTCAGCGCAGAGGGGAAACACAGCGCGTTGTGCAATAACAGCAGCAGACAGGCCACATTGTATAGCAGGAGCAGGAGCAGGAGCAGGAGGAGGAGCAGGAGGAGCAGGAGCAGCAGAGCAGGAGCAGCAGAGCGGCTGCGGGCCGGACCGGACCGGACCGGAGCGGACGGACCGCTTCAGCCGCCTCGGTGCTTCCACAGGCGGCTGAGGAGCCGATCTGCTGCTCTATACAACCTTCGGAATATTCCCCCAAAGCCTCCACCCCCCTCCACCTACTGTCGCCATTTTATACATTGGTGACTTCATATAAACTGCCTTGACTACAACAGCAGCAGAGGAAAATGCAATATTCAATAGCGACACCGAATTTCAGTCAACAACTTCTGTGATCGCTCCTCGTCATTTGACGGAGGACATCGGTGCGCCTTCGGATCAGTAGATGCGTCCTTACCTCAGCGGTCGGCGGCAAAAATGGAATCCGACATTAATATATAAATGAATAATATTGGATTAGCTCCGATGGCTGCGCTTGGAGAAGAAGAGGAGGCGAGCAGGGGGTGGGAGCTCTCCTCAAGTGAACCCGGTGAACTGGCGTGAACCCGTCAGTGACCGCGGAGACGCACCGAACATGACAGGAGCTCCGCAGCCGCATCCACACTGCACGGACACGGCAAAACAAGTCCGGTCGGCGGCGCAGGACGAGGCAGCTCCCAAAAAATTATAGCGAGTGTATTTCCTATGAACACGTGATACGAGCGTCATTCAAATCCAAAAGCCCTTTCATCTCAAATTTTGGAGAGGGGCGGGGATGGGATGGGGATGTGTGCG
>JAPQRP010000024.1:286462-297015 GCA_037367295.1 Apogon hyalosoma
ACGTGTGTATACATATACGTATATATACGTGTATGTGTGTGTGTGTGTGTATATATATATATGTATGTGTATATATATATATATATGTATGTATATATATATATATACACATACTCATACATATATTTCCAGGTCAGACTGTACAATCCAGTCCAAATGTGTTGAGGGTAAACAGTTTGTGTGTCCTTCATACTAATGGAGCTGGTTTTATTCTAAATATCATTTAAATTAGTTGTAATATCTCAGTGGGGTTCAGATCAAGATGAACATTCTTGGAACAAGTGAAATAATCTAAACAGGATTAAGTTTGAATAAGTAAATGAATATAAAAAATGATCTTTCAGATAAATGCTCGTCATTCCAGTCCGTTTATCTACGTCAGATCTTCCTTTTTTGCAGTAAAATACAAATACTCCACAAAATTATAATCTTTTCTTCCTCTATTGTTCAAGTGTACTTCTGATAATTTTTTTGACTGTCATTAGTTCAATCAATTACTGCTGTCTTCTTGTTCTTAATGAGGATGAGAAAGACGAGTAATTAGCACTGATTAATTAATTGTTTTGTTTTTTTGCTGCGAGCCTGAAGTAATGTTAATGTGTTCTTGAAAAATATCCTAAATAGATAATGTCCCTCCAATAATCACTCACTATATCACACATCTTGGAACACGATTAATTAAATACAAGTGCTGCAGAAGTTTTTAATTTGGATTTTGCCACATTATGAGTACGTTAATACAGCGTTGATGGTGAACTGTAACATGGCAATAAGGTGAGACCAGCAGGGCCTTGAGCGGCTCCTCCTGTAGCGCCTGCATCTCCTACCAGGCAAACACATCAGAAGCCTCTGCATTCATTATGTAAAATGGCGCAGCTGAAGGGAATTGATCTACAAGTAAATACAATGGTGGTAATATGTGAGAGAATGGTATTTGATTTTAATTGGCTGCCACAAAGCAACCACTGGCTGTAATCAAGGAAGCAGTGGGGGATCCACAACACAACAGTCTGCACCTATTAGGCTGCCTGCGCCGACAAACACACTTTGGTTTTTCCACTTCACATACGCCAATTAAAACACTGTACCTAGGATTTACTTTCTAACTGATGGGTTTTCTTTGGTTTTTTTTAGCCTAAACCAGGGCTGTGAAACATACGGCCCGCGGGCCAAAACCGGCCCGCCAAAGGGTCCGATCTGGCCCACGGAATGAATTTACAAAGTGCAAAAATGACACTTAAGATAGTCACAAAGATGTCAGTCATTTTAGTTCAGGTTCCACATACAGACTAATGTAATCTCACATTTTCTTATTGGTTTAATGTGAAAAAAATACTAAAAATTAGATTATGTCTATAAATAATGACAACTCCAAATTTTTCTTTGTTTAAATGCACCTGTAGGAGCCATGAATGAATTCAGATGGTTTAAATATTGTTTTTTTTTTTTCTTTTTAAAGTGTTTGTGATATTATTTAGGGTTTTGTGTCATCATGTTGTAGGTCACAGATATGGGGGGGGGGGTGTTAATATAGACACCTGTTCACCTGTGTAGAGAGAGAGAGGGTGAGCGGGACGCCGTAGTTTTGGTTGACCGCTATTTTCTTTGATCACTTTGACTATGAGTTTGTGCGCAGTATCATGAGTTGATTATTCTTTTTTTATTAATTAAAAGCTAAACTTATTTTTTGTGTCACTGATTTTTCTCTGTGAAGTGCATCAGACAAAGGACAGCCTCAGCCTCTCAGTGACTCTTTTTGTTGAAATCACTACAGCAACAAATAACATTAAATTATGAAAATATTTACATGAACAAACTATCCTTCAACAATAAAACATGAAAAACCTGAACAAATACGAGCAGTCTGAAATATCTAAAGAAAGTTACGTCCAATTTTAACAAGACTCTGCCTGTTCTGAAATGTTTTGTGCCTTTTGTAGATTCAATCTGTAAAACATATGTATAAATGATAAGGTGAGGCATAATATTGTTACAATTGCACTTATTTTTCTTCAGAAATGTCATTTTTTTCAGGTTATTCACATAGTTTTTGTTTGGATAGTTTATAAATGTAAATATTTCCATAATTTAATGTTATTGTATTTGCACAAAATCAGAGAAAAATATTAGGAGTGTTCATTTATTTATATGCTGTTATGAGATAAGACTTTATTGATCCACCACGGGGAAATTTCACAGTTGACAGCAGCAACAAACAACACACCAGTGCAAAACCCCACAAGTGAGAGCGAAATAGAAAGGAAAATGAGACATTTGGTATTTCTATAACTAAATATTTCTATAAATAGAGAATTTAGAATGAAACATTCTTAAAACTGACATGGTATTGACATATTGACATTACTTGCATACTTTACGTTGTGGCTGCACATATTTTCCTGGTCGGACTCAGTGGAGATCAAACTGGGCTGAAAGTGGAACCTGAGCTGAACGGACTTTTCCAGCCGTGGCTGATGCTCACATATGGACACGTGTGTGACGAACGTTAGCTGCAACACTAGCAGAGCTCAGCCACCAGAGAGAGCCCTGTCCTCAGCTAAAGCCTGCTCTGTTTCACTGGCTCACAGACGCTTTCCAACTATGCAGAACAACAAAGGTATGTGTTCGTCGACATCCCCGTGGACTGTCACTACCATCTGTTTAACCAGGAGGATTCTGGATTCCTTTGACAGAATATCTGCAGCTTCAGTAATAAAAGACACGTTTGTTGTGGAAGCTTCATGCTGGTCCTCTTAAGTCTACAGTTTTTATTGTCGAGTTTGAGGAGACACTGTCTGATGTCCTCTTCAGGTCACTTCAGATCCCAGGAGAATTCGGTGGCAGAACCTCCACTGCTGCATGCTGGGTAAAATCCTTGTGGATGTCAGCATGTCTGACAGAAGGTGGAACCTTCTATCCAAGCAGACCTTACCTTCAACCCAAACCCAGTCGGTCATCGTGGGTATAATCTCAGCTGTAGATGTGAATTAACGTCTTAGGTACGAGCTGCGTGTGTGGACGTTGGTGGTTCACATTCAGTGCATAGTAGAAACTAAAGATGTTCATTCTGCATGAGTTGTGTGAATATTTTAGATTTCACTTCTTTAATTAAATGTGTGTCAACACCATGAAAAGCTGGGTGGTGTATGAACACTAGCCCCTCCCACAGAGTCCCAGAGGACAGAATGGATAAGGATGGTGCAGACAAACGGCTTTCATCACACAATTGATTATTGGATTTGTATCAATCACCGTGTGCATTTACGTACACGCCGTCAGTGCCTGGTTCTGAATGCACTGACTGGACAATGTTTTTCTGATGGATTTGATTATGATGTAATGAAATGAACAATCAAAGCAGAGGAGTTTGTGTGAAATGTGTAGACTTTTGGCTTTGGCCCCCTGGAACACCAACCATCAGGTTTGGCTTCTGACTCTGACTGACAGTCAAACGGCTCTCCTGATGCTGAACATAAACCTTTTAATTACTGCAAACATGGCTGATGAGTTTGAAGCTTGATTACTTGGCCTTCATTAGTCAGATTGTGAGCTATAGTGACTCCCAGAGGCGCAATTTGGCAACTCTAAACACTGCTGCGTTTAGCAATTACATTTACCCTCCACTCCACCCAAACAGGTGTGTGCACCCCAACCCAAACGCACATGCACAGTGCGAACGCTAACGAGCAGAGCTGCACGTTCCAGCCTCAGTCTGTTCTTTAATTTACAGCAATGACTCACAGAGAACACTGATAAAATGTGCTTACTGTGGTGTGCTGAGTCCTCGGCCGGTGAACTGTACCTGTCATGTAATGCTTCGTGTTTGCTGTGCCATCTTAGCGGCGTTTGTTTCCATCAGGGGTGCACGCTGGTTGTCACAATACCAGGCAGGGAGCGTTCTGCCTCAGGCCACAAACACTGATAATGAATGCTCAGCTCATTGGAAAATAAAGTGTCTGAATTCTGTGGTCAGAATCTGGCCGTTGTTTGGATGTGAGTCAGATGTGCGGATGTTCTGTTTGCACAACATTCAGCCGCTTCCTGCTGCGCGGCTGCGGCCGGGCCGAAGTGAACCTTATGCAGGTGGAACAGATAGTAAATGGACTCTTTCTGTTAAAGTGCATGTGGAGCCATGCTTTAACACTGTCCGGCAGCAGCCTGGGCTCTATTTTTAGATGAGTACAGCTGCTCCTTAGCACCCACCCTTAAACCAGCCATTCACCGGAGATTTATGGCACAAGCCCATAAGAAACAGCTGTAGTGTCCTGCTACTCGCTTATCCAAGGAGTACGTGCTGAGGTCTGCGAGGAATCATATTTATGTAGTTTCCTCTGATGCTTGTTTACAGCAGCTGACACGGTCACTCTGATAGTAAACGCACTTATCAGTGAGTAGGATGCCTCGTGCTGCTGAACGTTTAAACCACAAATCTGGAGCGTCCGGTGGCGCAGCGATGAGTCAGCCTGTAGTCACAACGCCACCTGAACATAACACGAGTTCAACACTTGTGCCAAGCAGCTCCCCCACAGCACCATGTGTCCCTGCACAGAGACTCCGAGAAGCGCCTCAGAGCTGAGGAACACTCCTTGGTTTGTTTGAAGATATTCCTCCTGCTCCTGATGAAAGTGACCTGGTGTTCGGGCTCATGCCTCTGGAGCTTTGTGTTTGATTCAAAGAACACACATGTGGCCTTTGTGCACTTTTCTAAGGCCTGCTGTGCATCTCCAACCTTATCTACGCTCAGATTAGCACAACCTCAATAAAGTTAACGCTAAAACACCGTAATACAGATGTTTCTATCGGCAGGAAACGGGTCCAGACCCACCGTAGGCTGATGAAGTGTCCTAGTGGGGGCTGCCTTTATGGGTGGGAACTGGGGGTCGGCACTAAACACACAGACCGCTCCATCCACACTGGAGCAGATTAGCTTCAGTTTAGCTTATCGCTGTCACTTTGTTGCCTGCATTATTCCACAGGGCACCTTATCAGCCACTATTTAGCCTTCACCGCTGTCTGTGCTCCACACAATGATGTTCTACAGCGTTCCACATTAACTCTGGTGTCTATTTCAGTTGCTCTCTATCCATTTATTGATGCATGTCTTCCATTGATCCCGGCATTGATTTGCCATGCAATCCATTACCCATCTGTCTGTTCCAGCGGGCTTTTAAATGATTCGTCAGATTGAGCTATTAAAGGGAGTAGTGGTGAAGTCCAAAGGTTGGTGATGCATTCAGAGACAGAGGGCTGCTCCATACGTCTGAGGATGTGTTTGGGGGTTAGGTACAGGTGTTCGTAGGCATTTACAAGTAAAGAAGGCTGGATATTTACACAAATGCACATGCTTTTGCAGGACTGAATATTGTAGTTACCTGATGAACGGAACTGGGGTTGAAATAAAACTCTTAAACATACAGGGCTTAAGGTCAGAGCTCTCAAACTCATTTTCTTTCAGGTTCCACATTCAGCCCGATTTGATCTTGTGGGCCGGACCAGTAAATAATAACATAATAACCTATAAATAATGACAACTCCAAACGTTTGCCTTTGTTTTAGTGCAAAAAAATCCCATTAAATTATGAAAATAGTTACTTTTATAAACTATCCAAACAAAAAAGATGCAAATAACTTGAAAAAACTGAAATTTTTAAAGAAAAATAAGTGCAATTTTAACAGTATTCTGCCTCCACTTATCATTTGTACATGTGCATTAAGATCGGATCGACAAAGACACTAAACAGTAACAGAAAAACGGTTCAAATTGTGCTTAATTTTCTTTAGACATTTCAGGTTGTTCATATTTGTTCAGGTTATTCACATTTTATTGTTACAGGATAGTTTGTAAGTGGAAATATTTTCATAATTTAATGTTATTTTTTGCTCTAAAACAAAGACAAAAATTTGCAGTTGTCATCATTTATCGGCATAATGTAATATTATTTTCACATCAGACTGAGAAGAAAATATGGAGTCATTATTATTTGTAGGTTTTTATGTTATTATTTTACTGTAGATCATATTGGTCTGTATGTGGAACCGGAATTAAAATGAGGTGAACATCCACATGGAAAGCTTATGATGTGTACAGATAACACACCAATTAAAAGTGGCGTGTGTATTTACGCGACTCATGATATCACGTTGAATTAACTATGCAGTGTCTCACTTGTTAACATCAACCTTTCAGTGACTGGAAACTTCTTAGTTTAAATTCAACCAGTGTTAACACCCATTTTTGTTGGAGAACACACATTTGTCTGGAGAAAATATACTAGTCTAATCCAGGTTTTCTGAAAAATGTATCAACTAAACCACAAAGAGTTCATCCTTAACAAGAACATCTAAAAGAAAACACTCAGGAGTGGATAAATGGTCAGATGGTTGGGAACAGGTCAGAGTTTTCCATTTTCCTTTTATGGCATTAAGGCAACATAACAGAAGTGACTTAAATTATTGGTCCTAAAAGTAAAGTTATTGTTTGTGATGAAAAATGTTAAGACAGGAAGACCCTAAAATCTTTGCTGTGGTTATGACTTGGTTTCAGTTCAGGTGTTAGTGGCTACAGCACTAGTCATGTTAAACTAGGGTCACAGTTAGTTGTGTTGTTGATGTTAGCAATGCCATTTCTAAGCTAACAGTAGCTAGCGTTGTGCACTGTTGTGGCTCCAGAGGAACTAAAGAAATGTGGAACAAATATGAGGACTTTTGCATCAAAGCTGGCCTTCTATAAAGAAAGTATTGTACCGTTTCATGACCTGCACGTAGTCAACGTGGACAGTCTTTAGCTCAGAAATGGAATTAGCTAATATCAACAAATGAGCAGCTCCAGCACAGACCGACTCCCAACACAAACTCTGTGGAAGTCATGTCATCATACACGAAGCCCGAGGCTAAGTCATGACCAACCATGCACAAAATGTGTGTCCTGAACCTTTACTAAATAAGTATTTCTTAAATGCACATTGCAGAGGGTATCAGATATATGCAGTGGGATTGGTATTACAGTTTTAAGAAATAAACTGACGTATTATCCAGTCCAATCCTGCATAAATTAATGTTAAACTTACATATTATGCTTTGATGTTTTGGTAGAAGTCTGTCAGTCACTCCTAAATCTGCTTCAGTCAAATCCTACATCCTACATATGCTAAACCCATCCTACATTAGCTTAGCATAAAGACAATAGAGGAATCTAATTAGTTAGCATTAGCTCAAAAGTACATGTATTCCAACTAAACAATAAACAAATTCCAACAAAGAAATAAAGTGTAAGCAAATATATCATTACAAGCGATGCCTCACCTGTTTAATACGTACAGTCATGAAATACAAAAATATGAATTGATTTATTTTATGAGTGTCTCTTGAGCAGGTGCAGCTACAACTAAGCTAATTAACATTAGCTTAATAGGCTACTCAATGAACCAGCATAGACTTACCCTCTCTGTTTTTTTTTAAAGTCAATTATTTTATTTTACTTGGCCTGAGGAAATTCAGCAGGTCTCATGCATGCTGACAGAAAAAAACAAAACAAAAAAAAAACTGGATAAACTTAAAAATGCTCGGTCATCAACCTACAAACCAGGTTGTGTTTGTTTGTGAAAGTTGGAAGTTTTTACCTGACAACAGCGATATTTACGGGAAACACACCCTTCACACAGCACCCAAAGTTTTTAAATTTGTTTTGAGGTAATTTTTTTTTTTTAACGTAGAGATACCGATTGTAAGATTTTTGAGGATTCGTACTTTTTTTGAATTATAGTCTGGCCATAACACTTTAATCTTCCTGTAAGAACACACTTTGAGGAAACAAAGAAAATGCCACCAGCCGAACAGAGATGTGGAGACGAGGACAAGGGGGGGATTTCAGATTGAGATGCGAGATGGATTCATATATATTCATGAATTCGCTCAGAAAAGTCAAACGGAAGCAGTATGATAATCTTGCAGTAATTGCATTTTTCCCTCCAACTGTTTTTGGCAGAGCTGAGTGCCACATAGTGAGACATGCAACGGGGATGCAGTTTGGAGGAGTGTCACAGCGGTAACAGAGGATCCACTCTGACCCTGTACTTAAGGCCAGTCAATCCACAGCAGGGTCAAGCGGTGGTTATGCCAAAGCCAATGGATTCATGGGTAATGGGATGGCTAGCATTAGTCCTTGGATGGTCATTTATATGTTTAATTAACCAGGACAGACATCAGATAATTGAACTATTGACTGGCCTCTTGAAGTCATATTTGTCGTGCGATCCAGGGGCCAACTGCTGATTTTTTTATTCGATTTTTTTTTTTTTTTTTTTTTTTTAGATGAGACCCTGATGAGTAAGAATGAAGTCTGGTCGGCGTAGCTGTTTGTGCTTAGTTTTCAGACGGGGCTCGTCTTCTTTGCCAGTTCTCCTTCAGTTAATTCAGTTATATTCTTGGGAATTATGCAAAAAAGAAATGTCTGAAGGTCCATATTTCAAACTTTCAACCTTTTTTAATACATGTCAGTCTGCTGGATACATGTCAGCAGCCATCTGAAAAGTGCTGACACGGCTGCCCTCCTGTCCAGCAGCTCTCTGCCTCTGTGTGAACTTGGATTTAGCTCAAGGGTATAGCCACCCTGCTAATGTGATGTAGCTCCAAGAAGGAAACAAATTGGCCTGACGTCTCATACACTGCCTTGTCTTGATTGTGTGATGGCTTCTACTGCTAATGTGTTAGGATGGGTAGACCTGCACACAGAGGGAGACGGCGGGTGTGCGTAACAGAGAGAGAGGGAGAGGATGGGGGAAGGGCCTGGGTCTGCAAGATCAGCACAAGTGGAATTGCATTGATTCAGTTAACTGCAGAGTTGGAGCGTGATGTGGAATTCTGTTTATCAAGGGTGGAGTTTACACCAGGCTCCATTTTGAGCTTGTGTTTTGCTTTGCACCATATTCATAAGGACTCCCCGCTCGTCTCTGTTTCAGCCACAAAATATCGCATCAGCGTTGTACGTATTGCTTTTGCCCCACCTGGGCTTTGTTAAGTAAGTAGTTAATACAGATTTCATGTCTGGCATTACATCGTGTATTCCTCAGCGTCTTTAGCCCAAAAACATAAGTGGAAGTGCTTGTACTGTTCAGATACAAGACTGCTGGCAGATACCGACTGCAAACATCACCATAATCTGTATTAATCTACCACATCGGATGCAAACAACTGACAGCATGTTCTGTAAATCACTGGGAAATGTGTCATGGATTCATAGTAAATACCCAGTCATTAAATACAAACTGAAGCTACCGGCCCAGAAAATACATCTGCTGAATCTTACCAAACTGCAAAAATAAATCCCAAACATTGTATTAATTAAGGGGAATAAATCAGAAAGCACATATAATAGTGTGCAGTTGTTGAAAATGAAATATTCAGTCCCCGTTTTTGACATTCAAGAAGGATACGTATATTTTAAATTAATGAGGCTCTGTCTCTTAAACATAGTGTACAATTAAAATGGCCATGTTGGACATGGATATTTGTCTTTCTCCCTTCCCTCTCTGCCTCTCTTTTTCCTCTCCTCATTTCTGTCTAGCTGTAGGGAATTTGTCTCCAAGGGTTTATCATGACTGCCTCATATTTCCCCCCCTAGTTTGTCATTTTGCTGATCCAGACGCTTTTTCATATTTCAGTATTCTTATCATCCACTGGCAGTAAGATGATCCATTTCACTTATTTCTTAGAAGTGTGACTGTAGCCCAAGTCAATATCTACAGAATGAATTCAGCAACTGGAGGGCTGGCCAAGGAGGGGCAGCTAGTTAGTGGTGGCGGTGGCGGTGGTAAAACTGGTGGTGCAGGACACTTTTTTTATCCAGAGTCAGCAAGGGTAAAATGTCAAGTATTTCTTAGGGAAGCAGCTCCATAGGATTCCATTGGAAGCTTTAATCTTAATTGAGAGCATCGCACATTGATATTCCATAGGCCTCTTTGCCCTTCGCCTCTCAGTTACTTTCATTTAGAGGACGGCCGTACTGCACTAGAGCATAGGGACTGCTTTGTCAGACAGCCAAGAGGCCAAAGGCAAGGTCACCGTCTCTTTGTGACGGTGGCTCACTACGCAGCGGAGCCTTCACCTCTTTGATGCTGTCAGGGCTTTGGAGAAACATTTGTGAGTCTTCCCCAAGTCAACCTGAATCCAATCTGTTTCATGTTGGATGAACAATGGCACGAAATATGAGCATAATTAGGGGATTATTTTATTATTATTAACCCTTTATAGTTCACTCATAGAAATACTCTGACATTCAACATTTTCAACCTCGGTGTGTTATTGGAAGACAGAACAAGACTTTAATACTTTTGGAAAAATAAAAAATATATATATTTTATTCGTATGTAGAAAATCAAGGTCACTGAAGTTACCATATTTGGTTCCTTACCTGTAAGTGGCAAAAATAAATAAATAAATAAATAAAAATCCAAGAAGTAGGGTGGATTTTCCTTATGTGGGACATTTTTTGTATTTCAGACTTCTGTAGTACATTACAATGTTAAGCCAACATGGTGGTAATAACAATAATGATA
>JAPQRP010000024.1:451286-466432 GCA_037367295.1 Apogon hyalosoma
AGACCCAAGTATAGCATTTACAATTTATTGGAAATTTTTTAAAATGAATAATTCCATTTTATAAAAAAAAAAAAAAAAAAAAAAGCAAAATATCACCTTTAAATTGATAAGCATGTATCCTACCATGGGCCTGTTCAGTCACTTCATAGATAGGCTGGTGATTTGGGTTTATTCTGTCTCTGCTGTTCATATTGTATTATTATATGCATTATGTGTGACGACTGACTAAAACAAATATCAATACATGCTCTCCCTGCATTATTTGATTTTATGGTGACCAGGACAGCAACATGAGGAACCTACTCGGCCCGCGCTTCCTCATCCAGAGAGGCTGCACCTATGACAGAGTTGAGTACCGTACTGCTATCCTACCCGGCTGCAGTGCTAACCCCGTCTTCACCTACCCAGTGGCTCTCAGCTGCCACTGTGGAGCCTGCAGGACTGACAGTGATGAGTGTGCCCACAGGGCCGGTGTGGCCGCAGCTAAATGCACCAAACCAGTCAGACATATCCACCCATATCCTGGACAGAACAACTATTTGATCCCTTTCTGATTCGTCTGCAGTTGATGGATACAGTTATATCTGTACTATTTATACTGTTGTCCATCTATTTTTATTTCTCTGTTGCTAACGTGTATGTGTGTGACAGTGTGGTGTTGTTCAGTTTACAATGAGGGGCTATCCTGTTACATAGTTTTGTCTGCCTCATTTTTTATCCCTGTGTACACTAGTGTATGTGTCCTACTCCAGTGCTTATTATGTTTACTCTAAATGGATTCTCCAAATACCAGTCAATTAAAGCTGAACTCTCTAAATAGCTTTCTGACTAATCTGTGCTTAATCACATCCTGTGTCAAATTGTATCACTCTGTGTGTACAATAACAACAACACAAGGCCATGACGCTCCACAGTGTCACCTCATGAGACTATATTTACCTCAGCGGTCACTGTGGAAGGCACATGATCGTTGACGTACTTATTAAAAGGTTTATCACTGAGAATGCTGGTTCAAAGTGTACCCAGAACAATCGCCAAGCCCCAGTATTACAATATGAGTTACTGACGAATGATTCTGTTTTATTCCAAGCAGAGTTTAGAGTATGTGTGGAGTTTCCCACTCACAAGGGGCATTTTGGGAAGACAGCTGATGCCTATTAATAGCTCAGCAGTTGAAGGTGGGAGTCAATCATGTGAGTCTCTGTCACCACGCTGTCATTATCTTTATTTACTTATTCATTCATTTATGATGCAATATGCTGTATATTACAGCATTCTTCATCTTTTGGTTAGCTTGAATAAACACTACTAAACTACAGTTATGCCTGAAAAGAAGCTTTACTCCTGATAATGCTAATACTAGTTCAGTTTTTGATACCTGACATTAGTTTGAAATCTATGATCCGTTAACCTGTGTTGTGGGATGATATCCAAAACACATCAGGATAGGTGAGGGTTGTGTAACTGTGTGAGGGACAATATGGATGGAAAAACCCAGTTTAGCTTTCTCTGACCCATGATTTTTGTAAGAGGCTTGTACAACTCCTGACAACCCGACACCTTGTATTTACCCTTCCAAAGTCAGCTGACAAAATGGTGGAGTATCATTTCCTCATGGCCTCCCAGCATCTATAGCCTGTCATTTATGCAAATGTATTCAGACTTTGCATGTGCTGAAAAGGTCAACATTATATTATTTTCATTGACAAATGTGTTTTAGACTTGTTCATACTTTCATTTTTTTTTAAATATGATCATTTCTTATGGCAAGAGTACCACACTGACTATATCTAAATGATATATACAGTACAAGTAAATATATTTTTGTTTTGTTTTGTTTTTGTCAATATGACCTACTCGCCAGTAAAAACCAAAGGGAAGGTTTGATGTTTTACAATGGTAGCTCATCTGACTTGACTAAATTCATGAGATTTATTTGGTATAATGGTTTGAATTGCCCCACTAAATTTCCCTGTGAGGTGGTGTTTTTAATGGATAAAGCAGTAAATGAAATGGAATTTGCTTCCATCAGCACTCCATGGAAGCCAACAGTGTGGCGCACATACCGATCACGCTTTCATTCAGACCAATTTACAGTTTTGTTTGTGTTGTGTTTATTCATCCGGAAGGAATGTAAGAATTTTCTTGTAAATACCTGGCTGGGTTTTGGAACCATACAATTCTATTGTTTTTACATTTTATCTGCTGGTGTTTTTAGAATTTGTTGTTCATTATAACTGCTGGAGTACATACTTATGCAAAACAAATACTGTTTTAAGTCAAATGTGATTCATTCCATTTGCACAGCTATGTCAAAGTAACAAAACTAAAGGAAGGTATTGTAACTGTGCACACTAGTACAGTAAATTTTCTTCATTAATAACAAGGTAAACCAACACAGCCCAACAAAATATAGTTTAATATCATGCAGCTTAAATAACAATTCTGGGCTTAACTTTTTTTTTTTTAATCATTATATATCAGACTGTCAGATAAACTGGACTTTTCACCTAAATTAACGCTTTAGTGTTTTTTATGAAAAATATGATTTTTCATATTATCAAGATTTACCTTCACTTAATGAGAAGCAGAATGGTGAGCTACTTTTTAAGGCTGAAGAGAAGACTAAAGCAGTTAAAAAGGTTGTGTAAGGTTGAGTTCCTTTTGTTGCCAAAAACCTGTATTTAAATTCTAGAAAAAGCAGTCACACCCTACACAAATATTCAACCTTCTTTATATGACTTTAAAAAAAAAAACTTGTTCTTCTTGACTTGGCTTGTGATTATGCAAGACCCATCCTGCCTATTTGAGGAGTGGTGCCATACTATAATTTTCTATAGCATGCATTGCAGCTTATACTTTGGATTGTGCAATGAATACCTACAATGAAATGGGATCAGTAGAACTTTCTAGACTGTGGTGCATTACACAAAAATCCCTTTGAGTAACTCAGTAGGCTGCCTTTTGTTCCTAAAATTCACCTTCACAAGAGATCAGTTGTCTGCCTTTGAACACCACTGAAGCTGTTTGCAAAGGTTTATTTGTCCAAGATCATTTCATTCAACATGAATGCTCCTTTTCATCTTGCAGTTGACAATAAGTGTGTAAGAAACAAGACAAAGTTCAAATCTCAACAAATTTTAATATTTTATAATAGCAAACATTTTGAATGACTTTGCATATCTTTCATTCTGGAAATACATAATGCATTAGTATATCTTTTAAAATTTAACATAAGCTATTTTATGAACTGGCTTCTATATAAAACTTTTATGTAAATATGACCTTCATGTCCATATTTAAATGCAAATGTAGGTGAAGCAAAATGAACAAGTTTTAAAAAAAAATAAATAAATAAATAGAGACATGCCACGGAAATATCCTTATTCTATGAAATGATGACACTTAGCTCTGTCATTGAGCTTTACTGCAGTTATTTTAATGCCATCCTGGTCTTAGCAGGACTTTCAATAGGCCAAAGATCATCCTGATCTTTCCGTTCCCTGTGTTTATTCTAATCACTGTAATTTAACCCAAAATTTAATGTCTAATCTCTGGGATGTGCTCATTTTTTTGTAACCACAATGACCAAAGTAAATGTTTCTAGAACAAGGCGTCAAGTTAACGCTGTCACCCACCTCTGTCACTTCCTGATTGGTTGGAGCTGTTTGACTGGCACCTCATCCTCCAATAAATACAAGGGGAAGGTCCAGAGCAGCCAATAAACTTGCAGTAGCAAATGATGATTGGCTGAACTCCAGTGACCACGTGATTTGGGGAGAACCGTGAGCCCGCCCCCCGATTTAAAACTGAATGGAAATTTCCAGCGGCTTTCATCGGAACTCTATCAGCAGCCAGGACAGGTGAGGCATACCAAGGAAGAAAGTAAAGGCACGAAACGCCCTCTTAAAAGATAATCTTAAGGTGAGTAAAGGGGATAATCATTATTTTATATAGCACCACATGGATTTAGCTTATTTGTGGAATTCGGGCTCCTTTGCTTATTGGGTGTGTATTACAATGAATGGGAGCTAGCTAACTGTTAGCTTAACCCTCACCACTGAAAGCAATGACTTTTGGTTGAACTGAGACGAGCCTCCACAGAAACTGTCCCCCTTTTACTTTTTTTGTACAGAACTTACATCGAAGTAGCTTAACGCAGTACAAATGTAATAGATTTGAATAACCGGCTTTGAAATGACAATGGTTTGTAAACGGGCATGTTTTCCGCTAGACTTGGATTTGCTTCGTTTAGTGCGTGGAAAATTTTCCGCTATGTTATCCCCGATTAACCAACTTGTCCGCCTAATGTTTAACGTCACTTGATTAGTAACCGTTAATCGCTTGTCAAGAATCTATATAACGTTAAGGCGGTAATGCCCATTTATGGTGTTCCGGTATGCGGAAACAGACACGCCCACTACCCTAGTCCCGTGACTGTGCTGGGCGTGGATGGTAGATAAAGCCTCTGCTGTGTGGAGGATAAGGAGCCCCAGTGAGTGAGTGAGTACTGAGGAACGAGCACACGATTTCTAAATAACTCCTCCTATTATCTGCTCATAGGACTCCATTCATTCAGACGCACTCGGATCTACAGCATTTGCTCTTCCTATCTTCTCTACTGTGTGAAAAAAAAGTCAACATGTCTCAGCAGCAGATCAGGTAAGTCTCATATATTTATCATTATAATAATTTAAAGGAGTCACGTAAAATTTCCTTTTTTAAATTGCTGCTTCTGTTTCTATTGTAGTGAATATGGGCTGCTGTGCAATTTAAAGTTTAGATATGAAAACTTTAATTTGTGTCTTCCTCCTCTTCTCATTTCAGCCTCCCAGCTAAGCTCATCAACGGGGGTATCGCTGGTATCGTTGGCGTCACTTGCGTCTTTCCCATTGACTTGGCAAAGACCAGGTTGCAGAATCAGAGAAAGGGTCAGCAGGTCTACAAGAGCATGTAAGTGTTTGTAGTTACCGTTGCCTTGACATGACAAACATCACTCTTCTTGCCTAAACTCCAGGCAGGCAGTAATATGTACATGTTATCCTCAGTTAGTCTTGCAAATCCTCTCCTGACATAGGCATGCATTGTGATGAATGTATGGATAAGTCAGCGCTCCTGACATGATGAATCATGACGACTGTGTAAATTTCTCATTCCTCCTCAGTGAATAGGTTTAATCCCCTTTGTATGCCTATGGAGAGTGGAAATTTACTGCTCCATTTACCCTCTCAGCATCTATATTTCTGTGTACTGTTTATGATCACTTGGTCCTTTGGAAAATAACTGCACTGAAAGTTGTAAAAATAATTAAGCCTCTGATTTAACACTCAGATCTTAATTATTGATCAGCTATTTTTACAATGAATGTTAATTTTTTTTTTTTTTTTGCTCTTTTTCTGAATGTTTTTCTTTCTCTTCAGGATGGACTGCCTTGTCAAAACAGTTCGGTCAGAGGGCTACTTTGGAATGTACAGAGGTAAGATTTCTCCATATCTGAACATTAAAACACAAGAGCTACAACATATAGGAACATATAGGAGTAGGACAGAGTAATATTTTTCTATAGTGAGGTTAATCATATTTTACATTATGACAGCTGGATATATCTGTTTTTTATTAGGGTTGTGATAAAGAGTAGTTTCAGTGCATGGGTTGTTTATTTTACTTAAAACTATATGTTTGATAAAGACAAAAGTTATGAAATAAGTGGCCAAAGCTGTTCTCATGCACTTTTAGCTTTGTCATATACCATTGTATTGAACTCCATACAGTACAGTTAATGGAAGACATGTTCTGTGTCATTATCAGTTTATTAATTTGTTGTGGAAAAGGTGATAACATATCAACATAGTTTATAACAAGAAAAATGGAGGCCTTTTAGTCTGGGTCTCTGCTCTTGTGAGGAATGCTGTTTGTTTGCATCTGTGTTTTTCATATTACAGACTTGGGTCCCCCTGGGATATTGAAGGCTAGCCGATAAGGCGCAGCCACGCTGGAGGCAAATCATTAAATGGTTCTTACAATATTGCTCTATTTAAAACTATAGGCACACGTTTTTGTTTTGCCATCTACTTGTTCTGTAATTTGACTTCTCTTCTGTAACTTCTTGGCTGTGACTCTTTACTGTCTTGTTACTTGTGTTACTGATCCTCCATTTCTCGATCATGTATTGTGTCAGTGCAGACTTTGGTTGATCTTGAAAATGCATCTGTGGTGATGATTGTTTGGCGTGGTGAGCAGCCTCACAGAGCAGCTTTTCAGTCTGTCCAAAGTCTGTAGATGCAGTACATGAGTCCAGGATGCTGTCTGTCCATTCACTAACACCTCGTCATTTCTGTCGTCTTCATTTCATGTCGTCATTAACCTACTTACATACCTGAAACTTTTCTCTAGTCCAAAGATTTCCTCATTTTTTCTCTTTCACCACAGAAAGTGGCTTCACCATAGACTGTCTAGTCTTGACATTTGCATTATCTCATATCCATTTCCTGTGTCATTTCTTCGTCCTCATGTCTTGTGCTTGTTTATCATTTTCATTTCACTTATTTAATTAAATGTCTTTAACTTCCCTCCATTTTATTGATTGAAACTACTCTAAACTGAGTATTTGTCTTGTCTTTGTGTAGATTAACTATACATTGGACTAATTATATTACCTTGTTGATAGTTGCAGGGAATGTTTTTATATGTGCATTAATACCGGATTGTGACATCAGTGCTAACTGTCTGTTTGTTTCTCCTCAGGTGCTGCGGTAAATTTGACGCTGGTCACCCCTGAGAAGGCAATCAAGCTGGCTGCTAATGACTTCTTCCGCCATCACCTCGCAAAGGATGGGTAAGTGACAACATCTAAGAGTGTAGTTTTAAAACAAAGCTGAGATTTAGCTGTTGATCAGTTGCTGTTGTAACTGTCATATTCACAGCTAGTTTTAATTTCAGTTGTATTTTTCTTTAACTTTCATGACCCATCAACAGTGTGTTTTTGATCTTTTTTTTTTTTTTTTTTCTTCCATTAACAGAAAGGGCCTGACAGTGTTTAAAGAGATGCTGGCAGGCTGTGGTGCTGGAATGTGCCAAGTCATTATCACTACCCCAATGGAGATGCTGAAGATTCAGCTACAAGATGCGGGAAGAATCGGTAAGAAGAATGTCATTTGATAGTGGATATTCGTATTCTAGACAGTGGTTTTACTATTTTATTTTAATATGGCGGTATATTTCATTTCCAAATGTTGTCCCTCATCCACAGCTGCCCAGCAGCAGAAGCCAGTCATGATGTCTCCTACAAAACTCGGGACCACAAACACACTACTCAGCCGCTCCTACAACTCTGGCATGGTGGTGTCGGCTCCACGAGCTGTGTCAGCCACGCAGATCGCAAAGGAGCTCATCCACACACAGGGCATCCAGGGGCTGTACAGGGGTCTAGGGGCAACGCTGATGAGGTAAACCTCTACCCTGTTCTGGTCTGGAATCACATACTGACTGTGTCCCATACTCTGAAGGTTTTTAATCTGACATACAACTGTGTTTTTCCTTCCAGGGATGTTCCATTCTCTATCGTCTACTTCCCCCTGTTCGCCAACTTGAACCGCCTTGGTAAACCCAGCGCTGATGAGTCGTCGCCCTTCTATTGGGCTTTCCTGTCGGGCTGTGCAGCAGGTTCGACTGCTGCAGTGGCTGTTAATCCTTGTGATGGTGAGTTTCAGAGCCAACATTACTCAAGCTAAAAGTTGACTGAAAATGATCTGGAAAGGCTTCAAGTTTTACACTGAAGTGTCTGATTCATGTTTTACATCCTTAAAATTATTGGATATTTTTGTTGTTTGCAGTGGTGAAGACGAGGCTGCAGTCTCTGAACAAAGTTTCCAATGAGGAGACCTACAATGGAGTAATGGATTGCGTCAGGTGAGACATTCGATCCTTTCCTTATCTGCATGACTCAGTTTTTCTGTTGAAACCCATGCTTATGACTAAACTGGTTTGTCTCTGGTCATTCACAGTAAAATAATGCGGAAGGAGGGACCGTCTGCCTTCCTGAAAGGCGCAGGCTGCAGGGCTCTGGTCATCGCGCCGCTGTTTGGGATTGCACAGGTTATGTACTTTGTCGGCGTTGGAGAATACATTCTAGACAACTCACCTCTAAGCCTCCTGTCAGCGTGAGAGCATCATCGTCATCCCGCTGGCTGGCTACATGCATCGGACCTTCTGAGTGTAGACGATGGAACACCTGGCAGCTACATACCATCGGTTTACAGAAGACAAAAATCCATGTGTGGTCTGACTGCTGAGAGGAGCCTCAGGGTTGCAGAGCCCTGGGGTCGGTCCTCTGTGTGGTCTGACATCTGTGTTGCACTTAAACACTTTGTGACTTATCAGTAGGCTATGGCCAACGTTTGCACTTGAAGCAGCTAGCCTTACTGGGTCGGGGGACCTGGAGTTCGCAGTGTTATTACTCTTCTCTTTGTCCCTGTCAGTCCAGTTCTGTTTCCCTCTGTGAGGGAGCTGGGCTGGGTATCACTCCCATCGAACACAGACCCATTTCCCATGATATAATTCTCTGAGTATTTTCCATGTGAGCTACATTATTGTTTTGAACTGAATGCAGTGGCTTGCAGTACTTCCCTGTTTGTATCTATTTTTTTTTATTCCATTGCTGTCTCATGTTACAAAGGCTCTTAGTTTTAGAGCCCAATTCAGACAATGCATTGCAAAGGGATTTATTTTCTTTTTTACTTTTTTTACATAGATTTTCATCATTAACTGTGAGTGTAAATGTTTAATTTGACTGATCATAAACCTTCCTGTTGACATGGGACCATACGGTTTGCCAAAACCATAAACTGTGTCCTGTTATATACTTGATATTAGTCCTACAGTTCAGTAGTCACTATCTTAATTTCTGCAAAAAACTTGATGCACATTAAATATGTATGTGTTTGTCTGTATAACCTCCATTATAATATTAGATGATCACATATGCATACCATCTATTTAACTTTTGGCTGTTGCCTTAACAGAGCAGACTAGACCATCTTGTGACTGAACAATGATTCTCTTGGCCAAAAAAGCATTATGACTGTTACTGTTTGTGAAATGAGAAAAAAAAAAAAAAGTTACATATGTGATTGTGATAGCTTTTGTACATATATTGTGTTAAAAAAAAATTACAATTTGTAATGTATCTTGTGTTTGTGGTCTTCATTTTATTACTCACCTAAGGCTTTTTTTTTCCCATTTAAAAATCTAATTTAGGCTAATGAAATAGTTCACAAATAAACAAAGGCACTGATAGAATAAGTATGATTTTTGCTAAAGGTATCAGTTGTGTAAAGCTGTTAAGATCTTACAGAAATGATTGCAGTCAATTCTGAGTAAATATGACTCACTACTTCAAACCTCCGTAGATAGCTAAGAGTAAGAGCTAACAGTAAAGACATTTTATTTTCAAAGAACAGTATTAATCTTACTACCAGCATTGTCTGTTCCCACAAAATGAAACCACAAATGAGTCATGTTTTCCTCTTGTTTAATTGCAACTGCCACCGGTGAAGGAACTAAAGAGCATGGTAATGAAGCAGAATCTTTTTTTGACCACAGCTTTGCACCAAACATGGCAGAAGTGTAGCTTTACACATTCCATGTCTTATCTGTATGAGTTATTTCATAGCAGCAAAGAGCACATATGGAGATTAGGGGAAAATTATAGCGCTGGTGCTTTTTGAAAGCACTTTTCAGTGCAAAATGTAAGAAAAGAAGCTGTTGTTGCTCCCAGATTCTGTTTGAATGGAGTAATGTTACGTTTCAGTTCTTGTCAGTTATTTTTCCAGCTTAGGGATAGGGATGCTGGTTTTTGAACTGAAAATAAGCCGGGTTGTTTTTCTACTGAACTTGCATCCGACTAAGAGCAAAACTGAAACTATTATAAAACTATAGATGAGTCTAAAACACCTTCACAAAACTAGGACATTGTGACCTTTGCAGTTCAGTTTCTACCCCCACATTCTGTCCCTAGAGTAATGACAAAAAAAAAAAAACATAAAAACTGTCTTAAGTCATAAAAAAATATCTGTCTGAGAAAACAAAATGAATATAACATTTTAAGAAATGAACAGCCTGATCAGTCTCTGGTTCTTTTAAGATACAAAAGTTTTCCCTCGCTTTTTTTTTTTTTATTGCCACATCTCATCTGTGTCAGTTGACCTATCTGCAGTGTAGACGTGTACAGGAAATGCAGCAACCGCAAAATTTACGCTGAAGAGACAGCGCTGCAGCTGCTGTAGACAAAATTCGAGAATCATCGTCTAGTCATTCAGAGACTTCACAGGCAGGAAAGAGGCACTCACATGTGTCAGTAAAAGCACAAAATACATAGTTTTATTGAGGTTAAAGTTTGACATAAACTATATTATTCTATACTTAACATCTTACTGGCACACCAACAAAATGTACATCCACAGTATTTCACACAAAATGCAAACTAGCTCACTGTTACAGTACACATGCTCCAGAAGAGCTCAGGATGTTTTTATCAGATGTATTTTTTTTAGATTTGTTTGAAGATTTACAGAGTGGCAGTTTATCATCAGACCCGTCCTAACCCTCATTTCTACACGTCCTATATTGTGCTTTGAAGTAGGAATACTTAAAGAGTGATGGCGGGGAGCGAGTACAGCTGTTATGTGCATATTGAAATCACAAGTAGATAAATATTACAGTAGCTGGAGGTTTATCTGTGCGGCTAAATAGGCACATCATGGAAATTTCTGCAAAGGTAGGCTAGTCCTCAAAACATTTAAGCACACAAGTATGGTTGGCATTATTAGGCCTGTAAATGACATAAAAAGAGCAAGTAAGAGCACATAATAAAGAACTGCAAATGCATAAAATAGGGGTCTGTATTTACAGCAAATACTCCTCAGTCACAACATTCCAGTGTCATAGAAGGCTGTTATGTGTGTTGTTGCTACAGTGCAGCTGCAGCCTCGCTGGAGCCGGCAGTGTAACAAAAGGATGTTAAAACCAAGGAATGTCACAGAGTTGTGCCAAAAGCAAAGCAAGCGTTATGGAAAAGAACAGATAGATAGAGAGAGAGAGAGAGAGAGAGAGAGAGACGATTCATGGTTTCAGTGCTGGTGGAGTTCAGGAGGCGTGAAGATACATCGATCCAGCGTATCGTGTTCAATTTGGTCCGTGTACTCGGAAAATTTGGATATTTGGCGATCAGTGAAACAAAATGGAGGCTTTTGTCCCTTCTTATTCAGATGGGGTTGATTACGAAGGGTCGAGTGACTTTGTAGCGGACTGGCTGCAGAGGAGGTGAGGTGGGAGGTGGGGGAGGGGGCGAACTCCCCCCCGTCTATATAACCTCTCTGCTGTTCCTGATGGCACAACACAGGACCATACTGAAGATCATACCGATAATCTGAAAACACACACATGTAGGGACAGGGTAGCAGCATTTATGAGATGAGCACAGAGAGGCCTGTAGAAAGACTATCACCAGGAAATGGCTGTTACAGGAAAGCCTAACTTTAAAAGGATGGATGGAAATCACAATGGATATTTATAAAATGGAAAAGATAACAGCATTTGTTAATCACAATTTGGAGAAATTCGCTTCATACTGGGAAACTGGGTCAACTACGTCACACCCTATACGCCTGATTTTGTTTTCACAAATCAGTGGTTGTGTTGTATGGAAAAGATCACTCCCTACCTGTTCATAGTTTTTTCTCTTTTTTTCCTCCTTCTCTTATTTGATTATCTAATAATAAGCAAATATATTATTCTGGCATTTAGAACAGATGACAGATGTATGCTATATGTATATATGATGTACTGAATGTGAACTTCTGATACTGAATGTCAATAAAAAAATTAATTCTAAAAAAAAAAAAAAAAATTAGCAGAGTTCAAAGTGCTATGACTAAAAATAATGCTGAATAAGACAGAATAAACTAATCATACTACTACTAATGGGAAGTAAAAAGGGCAAAAAGGAAAATCATCAATGTTCAAAGAGTAAATAGTGTAAAAATACAACTGCCAAAACACAGTCAGAGGCACTGAGATACAAAAATAATAGTTTATTTTTATTTCTTATGTATTTCTTGGTGATTTATTTTCGCAGCAGAGTGCCTCAGACTGGTTGTTGGCTACTTTTGCACTGCTTACTTCTTGAAAATTAGTGATTTTTTTTTTTTTTTTGCATAGTCCTTTAGTTTTTCATGCATTCTACGTCTGTCTTTAATGAGCATCTGGTTCATTCATACACATGCACGTACATTGTGTGTTTTTTGACACAGTGAAGCACCTGCAATAAATACTTATTTGATCATCAGTCTCTTAAAGCACAGACCAGAAGCGCTGATCAGATTACACAAACCTCAGATGATAAAGATATGCTAGCTTTCATACTTTCTCATCTCTTAAAGCTGCACTGTTTTTTGTTTTTTTTTTTTGGCAACTGGGCCAAAATTTCATAATTCCCTTTCAGCATATTATCAATCAAATGATATTAGATGACATGAGACTCATTTTTGGTTTCTAACAGTTTTTTTTTTTTTTCTCAGAGGAAATGGTATTTACTGATTGTTGATCAAATTTATTCAGTTGTGACCTGAACATGAAAACTAAAAACATCTTCACTTCTCCATAACATCAGGTTGATCTATACTTATATTTGGTCTTGGTAAGTGCGTATTTTCATATTCTGAGTTTCACTCCTGCAGCTTGAATTTTAAAATCTAATGTACAATGTTGGGAGTTAAAGTCATTTTAGTTCAGGGGCCACATATTGCCCACTCTGATCTTAACCCTTTATCAGACAAGTGACTATTTTTGGTCATTTCCGCAAACATTAAATATGGGGCCAATCCTGTGCCTCAGTGAGGTCAAGAAGCTTGGTGGTTTTTATTACACAATACAGTGATTCAGAGAGGTTTTACAGACATTTTGAAGCTATAAATAGTGAATATGACTGATTTTTGTCATTTTTTAATCTTTTAACAGTCATTTTATTGCATGTGTTTATTTTTTTAGCAAGTGCTGCTTAGATGATTTATGGCAAGAGGAGGGAGACAAACACACTAAAGTTGAAATTTTGAATTTCAGAGTATTTCAATAAGTGTCCTGTAATGGGTTAAGTGGGCCGGACCAGTAAAATGATCCCAGGCATAATAACCTATAAATAAGAATCCAATTTCCTCTTTGTTTTGGTGAGAAAAAAGTAAAATTACATTTTGAAAATGTGAATAATATGAACAACCATGTACAACCTGAACTTTATTAAGAAAAAAAGTGCAGTTTCAATAATATTATGTCTCAGCTTATTATTAAGACAGTTTACAGATAATAGTACAAATACAGAAAACATTTAGTAACAGGCAGAATATTGTTAATATTAAACTTGTTTTTCTTTAGAGGTTTCAGGTTGTTCATATTTGTTTGTGTCATTCACATTTTATTGTGAAAGAAGAGTTTGTAAATGTAAATATTTTCATCGTGTAATTTTACTTTTTTCACATTAAACCAAGAAAAACAAATGGAGTTGTCATTATTTAAAGGTTATTATGCTATTATTTGACTTGAGATCACATTAGGCTGTATGTGCACCCTGAACTAAAACGAGTTCAACACCCCGTGACTGCGAATATCTTCAGTGTAATTTTTGCACTGAGGGGCCGGATCGGACCCTTTGGAGGCTCGGTTATGGCCCACAGACCATTTGTTTAACTACCCTGGTATAGGTTGATAAAAATACTAAAAATCATGATCGATGCTTCATTATAACAAACTGTACTGAAGTGACATAAAAAAGACTAAAATCACAATAATGTAACATTTAGATGTAAAATATAACAACATAAAACAGTGAAATAATAAGACAATATGAAAATAATAATGAATGCTTCTGAATCATGAGACAAAAAATAGAATAAAGTTAAAACTACAAAGTCAATACTATAATATACAAAATATGCACATGAAGATCCATTTATAGGATTTCGTTAAATATGTAGAAACCAGTGTATTTGATTAGATTTGAATATGGTTCGATGACTTTATGAATTATTAATTAAACATTTTTGTGGATTCTCACCATTACTCCAGCTATACCGATGCCAATGTATCCGATGATGTGAAGCTTTTCATTGAAGAAGTCTGATATGGCAGTGAGACAGTCCTAAAAACAGAGGTCACAGTGATCAGAGGGCTGTGCTGCAGCTTTATGCAAACCCTCAGACAAGGGGGAGAAGAATCACATAAAATACTATACTGCCCCCTAGTGTGCATGACATGCTACAGCAGTTCACCTTCTTTGCCTCGTCCTCTGGACACATGGTGGTATCTGGTGTGGAACCTCCACAGCAGTTGAGCTGTAAATATAGAACATTTAATACACATGGGAATATTTTATGTGTGACATAACAAATAAACAATAAAGTAAAAGTCATGTCTACTCACAGTTTTGTGGTAAATCATTGCTATCGCTGTGCCGTTCACGTTGGTGGTGGAGGTGATGGAGCTGCTGTAGAACTTCTGCACTTCTTCAACAATCTGTTAAAGGTGAAAGAAAGCTGCGTGTTTGTTCACTTATTCATGCGTTTTTGTAAACTGTGACAGCACAGTCAGGGTTTCTGCCTAGTGATGCTGTTGGGTTTTAGCATTTTGCCTAAATTTGTAAAACACTTGTGGAGTTATGAGTGTGGATGTTAATATTTTACATTTTTAAGTAAAAATATAGCATTTAATATCATGTTGGATCATTTTTAATACTGTATAACTACATAAAAATGAGAAAAACACCCAAAACAAAGTACAAAGTAGAAGTGCAACATTAAGTCATTTTTACTAAGTTTTGATTGTACATGAGCTTAGTTAAGGTCAGTGGTTCACAACCTTTTTTGTCTCTGACCCCATTTTAACATGACAAATTTCTGGCGACCCCAGACATTCAAAACAGAGACATTTTTTTTTGCTAAAATTAATTTGTTTTTGATCATATAATAGTTTGCTATACTATGTTTCAAATAAATGTTAATTTTAGATGACATTTAGTCTATGTAATGTATATTATTATGGACGGAGGCAGTAAAGCCAGGTGTAGATTACTGCACAAAGGGAGAATTGGATTTTCCTTG
>JAPQRP010000024.1:466532-489578 GCA_037367295.1 Apogon hyalosoma
TAGATAGATAGATAGATAGATAGATAGATAGATAGATAGATAGATAGATAGATAGATAGATAGATAGATAGATTCAAGCTGAAAAAGTCTGCAAATTACTGACTTATACAATAAAAGCCTGATTAAGAAATTACTGGCTTCTATCCACTGAAATAGCAGAAGGCTTTTATTCTGAAAACACTGTACTTTTAACATTGCAAAAAGACTTGGCTCAAAACAAGCTTTCTCACTAAATGCAACCATTTGTACTTATTACACAGAAGAAATGCCAAGGGTGTAATTACCAGTGTGGATGTGGGCCTATACTGAAACTGAAACCATATCCTCAGGGTATAGTAGAGCCAAAATCCCATTATGTTTCCACAGCTCACCCTCCTCTTCTGTACTTGATATGTAAATCTGGTACAATAATGTAACCTGATCTCCATATGGTGCAACTGAGAGTCATCGTGACCTGAAGATATAACAAAGATGGAGAAACAGGACAATCACAGTCTGATTTATCAGATTTTGACGCATTTAAAAATATTTTCCGTAACAGGAAACACAGAAAATATAAATAGCTACACTTTACCCAACAATAAGAGAAGCAGTGCACTGGGAAGTTAAATGAACAGCACATGACAGCTGTGTGGAGTGGAGCCACAAATTTGTCTCTTCCATGTCTCCATCTAGTGGAGAAAATCCAAACTACAGGGTGTTGGTTGACTACATGTGCGGTGGCTAATTGGCTGTTTGAAACCACGTGATTCTGCAGCGGCGAAATTCAGACGGAATCGATAAATTAACAGCAAAATGGATGAGATACATGAAGAATGGACTGTAAGAAAATATTACAGTGACACATCCTAACATGAAATCACAGTGTATTTTAGACACGATCCATGTGGCATGAAAAGGAGAAACTGACCTGAAAGGCAGTACAAGTTAAGACTGCTACTACTGTTACTACTACTATTACTGCAGATGTCAACTGACAGATATGGATGAACTCATCCACAAACATTTAACCCACAGCTGACACTGCAGTGTCTCAACATTAATGTCATAGACGTTAACTTATAATTAGTAGATTAAGGAGTCTCATTGCAGATAAATCAAAGAACTGCTGCAGCCTGTATGGGTCAAAAAGCCTGGGACAGAACCACTCATGTACAAATGCAGTTTAAATAGTTCACTTGTAATAATCAGACTATTTACAGTATTCGTTTTAGGCATTTTCATAACTGAGGCTGGTGCTGCTGCACTTTCAAGACATGATCTCTGAATTAAAATTTGTTTTAAAAATTAAACAAAGCTGCTCCCATGAAGTATACTGATGCTCTGTAAAGTAATATCTCCCTGGGGTGGAAAGTCAGAAGAGAAATCACAGTTTTGTAGTTTCTGCAGCTTTACTGAGTTATGATATTCATCTGCTGACAATGATTCGTTTTTATAGACGCCACTGTATTTATGTCTACTGTGTAACTGTTAACCTGATATTTGTGTTTTATTTATTTATTTAAAACACACAGCTGAAATCTCCAAATTACAGCTGAACTAGAGACTTCCAAATAGTTTTTCTTGCACTTCCACCCTCAAGAACAACTGTTGTTATTTGACCAAAATTCCTTGTAAATGATTTACTATGGTGATGCTAAACAAACTAGAGGCATTTTTCCTACAAGAAACCTAGATCTGCACCAGGCCACGTATAAACTTTAACTTTATTAACCTATAAATTAACCACTTGTTTAAAAATCAGTCTTAAATGCGGTCAAAAACATCTTGTAAATAACTTAAAAATGGATTGCATCTGATGCCAGTAAACATCCTGAAAACTTCAAACATAGGTGCTATGTATTTCTGGGAGTGTGCCTCTTCTTTTAGTTATTGAAATAATGTAAACGCTTTATTTTCTTTTAATATTTTTTATGTGTTTGGTCATTTCCTTTAATTATTCTTTTAAATATATTGATCTTGTACTGTTTATCTTCTGCTGGTTGACCTTTTTATTTTAAGCGCAGTGAATTGCTTTTATATATGAACTTGCCTGAAAAAAAGTGATCTTTTATCCGAGCAGTTCGTTGGAACGTGAACTCAGCATGGCGCATGCGCTGTACGTTTCCTTGGCTAACTAGGTACGTTACCCGACTTCTCAGGAAACTTTTTTAAATAATGAAAAAAAAACTAAATTGTGGCAGAAATTTTCGTGTTTTTGCTCCATTTAATTAAGTATATGAAACTTCCCCTTTCTTTACTCTTACATTGCATTTAAATTATCTAAACGCCCTCTGAGAAAGCCTCTTGTAGCTAAAACGATTATTGTGCTTCAAGTTAGCTAGGCTACAAACAACACACTGTAGTGGTCTGTAATAGTAGTAGAAGTCTGTAATCATCTTATATTCGACAGATTCCCAGATGTTCCGGCTCAGGACCTCTAGAGGGCAGTGTTGTATTATCTTGGAGTATCTACCACCTCTACCGACACCCGTTTGGACTGAACATGTGCAGGTAAAAGCCCTGGCTACAAAAAGACACATTTAGCTACAATAAACAACCAACATCTCCCTCAAAAGATTATTCTTCCACAAGCGTTGCATCAGCCGCTGGTTATTGTTTCCTTGAGTTCACCTCAGAAATCCTAAATGTCAGCTGTGATTCAAAGGTTGAGCTCTGAGCCTGAGGTCCTGATACTGACTGACTGCCTCCAGTAGAATCCATTTGTAGTGTACTGACAACACTTAAATGTCACTGCCAAAGCAAAGAAAATGGAAAGCCATGATATTATCAGCTGGAGTTAGACTGATGATCATTTGGAAACCTTTTTATGTTTATTTCTTTAGCATATCTCCTGTTGAATGAAGAGGAGGGGGGAAAAAAACAAAAAAGCAAAGCCAGAAAATCAAATAGCAGTCAAGTGAAGCCTTGTGGGTTTTATCTTAATTTTTCCACCTTGGCCCAAACGGAAAATTACTTTAGTACTTAAACTCATGGTGTTGTTTATTCCACATCATAGCAACAGCAGCCCTGCTAACATACCTGATAAAAACACACGGTGCATTTATTGGTGTAAGTGTTTAATAAATAACAATGTCAACAACAGCATTTTAACAAATATTTTGCTCATATCAGACCTGAGACAAATTGTATTTCACAAAATTGTTAGTTTTGTGTGTATTCAGAGAAAGTAGGTTGTGCTAAAGGATATGACATTAATAATGTGGTAATAAAATCCTAGAATTAGCTTATTGTATTGTCATGATAAACTGTTTTGGAGCTGCTGCTCTGACACTGGTTCATTCACTGGATCTTTTTTTTTTTTTTTTTTTTAATTTAGATAGTTGTAATGCTTCTGCATTTTACCAGTGGATTAATACCTGTTTTTTGTGTCCTGTAGGTTGTTGATTAAACTAAATCAATTCTTGACATAATCCTTATAAAATAATTTTAGCAATTTCTAAAATTCAACTTTAATGGTATTATCTAGTTAAACTTGTAATTGTGATGTAGAGCAGGGTAAAATATTGACCGTACGTTCAGCCATATGTGGAATAGAGGTTTAGTAAAGAAAGAGTATTTTGGTATCAAGTATTGTCTTCATTTATTATAGCCAGAAAACAACTGAGTAGAATCATAAATCATCCATATAATTGAAGAAAAAAAATCAGTTAATAACAATAATAATAAAATAAATAAATTTATAATATTTTCACCTATATCATCAGCTCTATTGTAATGTATTATTTAATTTCAGAGGTGTCAGATCTACCTCTTTTTCTCTCTGAAGATATTCAGTGACTGATGATGTGGCTGTAGCTCTTACTTACTTGTGTTTTTCCTTTTTTTTCAATACATTTGCTCCACTACCTCTCAGATGTAAATATTGTAGTTTTTCTCCTCTTTAATTGACAGCTTTAGTTACTTTTCAGATTCCCATTCTTCATCCAATGAAAATCAGTTATCTCCACATGTGTTGATCTTTAGTGTTTTTTCTGAGCTCATGAAAAGTTGACTTTTTAGAAGAGGTTCTCATGGGTCAGCAACTTTACAGACATGCAATTACATTTCTGTAGATTAAACCAAGAGTAGATAAAGTAGCTAAAATGAGCTCAGCCTTTAACGTGCAGCAATAAAATCAATTCCAAAACACTGACAGGGACCATATTTCTGCACATTGATCTTTGCTGACAATGTTACATAATCTTTTTAAACCTTCTGAAGTACAACTTTCATTGTGGTAGAATATTTTTGTTGTGTGGTATTAGTACTTTTACTAAAGTAAAAGTTCTGAATACTCTTTCCACCACTGTTGACAATCATGAGATCAGTATGTCATTAGGTAAAGCAGGTATTATTGGAATTATGGGAATCACCTCACTTTATTATATACACATCATCATCATCTGTATTACATTTTAACACAATAAAAAATATGTTTGTAGCGATCAAAAGTGTAGCTATATAAATGTTTATTTTAAGGGAAAATGTATATTATTACTTTAGTATACATTCAGTTAGTTCAGTAAAAAGTCTTCAGTCTGAGGTTGTTTTGACCCAGGAATTAGTTCTTACTTTATATTACAACAGTTTATCATTTAAATATGATTGAAATCGCAAGATGGCCAAGTGCAATCTCCAAACCACAGCAGCTGCAGGTAAAGGTAAAATGTGTCACAACATGTCATAAATGAAGCAGCATTGTGTTGTGCTTTCCACATGTGAGGGAAGATGCTTTTTTGTGGAGACCGGAGCAAAAAACCCATCAAAATTGTAATAATTTTTCATTTGCAATGAAATGCATCAGTTATATTCCCGTTAAAATCACATCTCATATCCCAAGTGCAGAATATGTCAGAAAGGTCACATACATCTACAGATCTGGAAAAAATTATGGGACCACTGCAATTTCCTGTGAAATCAGCATGTGTGCATGTATGACAGCCATTCTATTCCTGTGTCTGTAGAATTCCAACACAAGCACACCTTATTCTACTGAATAAACACCGGATCCATGTCTTATTTAAGAAGGAGAAGTATAAACACCACTACTGTGGCATCACTATCTTCCTGCAGTAGGACTAGCTGGATGGCAAAAATAGTGCTATTAGTACCACAAAAGTAACTGGAATTAAAAAATAACTATTGAAAACTACTGGACTTCTGCTCTGACACTGTTCCCACACTCTGAGGACTGGTTCTTCTATCAGGATGATGCTCCTGGCCTCAGCTAGGTCCATAAAGGTGTGGATGATGGACCACCAGATGAAGACCCTGTCATGACCAGACCAGTCTCCAGACCTGAACCCACTTTGAAAACTTCTGCAGGAACATGGATGGTCACAAGCCATGGAATATTGATGAGCTTCTTCTATGCTGGGAACTGCATAAAGTCATCCAACAGCAATAGAGGAGAGACAAGACACATGGAAGCTGTCACTGAAAATCAGGGTTATTCCATCAAATATTGATGTCTGAACTTTTCCCAAGTTACAACATTAGTTTTGTGTTGTTTAGAAATCAGTATGAACTGGTTTTCTTTGCATTATTTGAGGTCTAAAAACACTGCATCTTTTTGTTATTTTGACCATGTGTCATGTTCTGTAACTACATGTTCTAAATAACATTGTTTTTATTTGGAATTTGGGAGAAATGTTGTCGATAGTTTAGAGAATAAAAAAAAAATGTTCATTTTACTCAAACACATACCTATAAATGGTAAAATCGGAGAAAGTAATCATTTTGCAGTGGTCTCTTATTTTTATTCCAGAGCTGTATATTTGTTCATCGTTCAGCCCTTCTTTGCATGCAGCTGAATTTTAAGGCTGGACAAGGTGAACCACATGTTAACCACAGTCATCAAAGTCAGAAAGCATGTGACGCAGCAGCTTCTTAAAGCTTGGTTCTCCATTAAAGGTATACCTACAAATGAACTGCAGATACAATTTGACCCAGGCCTGGGGTATATATCCTTGCAATCCTGATACTTTGACATAAACCAATAATTTACTTTGTGCAGGGTGTGACAAATCTTTGGTGAGGATTTATACAGAAAACACCACTTTCTGCACGTCTGTGTGGCATGTATTAGTGTTATGTTTTGTATTTGACTGAGAGAGAGTTTATGTTTGTGGGATGTGCGGGTAATTTCTTCACTGCCGCCATGACTTGCGGCTGAGCACACACACACAGGCCACGTTAATGCGTATGAGCCTCCACGCCACCAGGTTCTTAAAAGAAGTCAGCGCTCGTACAAAAGTGTGTGAATTGGTGCAGTAGGAGTTCCAGTGTTTTGCGTCGATTCCCAAACAGCCCGAGCCACCCGAACGCGAGCTGTGACACGTCGTCTCAAAGAAATATTGCTTCTTGTTGACATTGTTGATATTCACATCTGGCAGAACTGTCACCTCGTTTCCTGAGATGTCTGTGGCTTTGGTCTTGTTGCCCACCCAGACGCTGATGCTCTCACACACCGAGTACACCCCGCGGTGCTGAGACTCCCCAGCTCGTCTTCGGGTCCTTCTGCTGCCACCCTGTGACTCCGCCGGCTCCGCATCAGGGGGCTGAGCGCTGAAGAGCACCCTGGGCGAACGGTAGCGCCTCTTGTTGAAGAGCTTGGGGTCCACTGTGGGGACAGAGTTGTGGTTGTGGTCCGAATCCTGCTGCTGTGTGGTCCTGGTGGCACACGAGTCTCCTCCTATGGTGGCCACAGCCTGGGCACTAAAGAAGAGGAGCAGGGCCAGCATAGACGACCTCATGGGCACGCAACCTGAGGAGGAGAACACTGAGTTTAACACACACAAACACATACATTCATGACAGTAGACTACACTGGAAAAAATGTAAATCTTACCAAGTGTTTTTTTCTCATTTCTAGTCCAAACATCTAATCACACTTGAAATAAGACATAGTCACCTAAAAAGTAACTTTTCATTGAGATATAAGAACTTATTTTTAGACAGTAGATCTTGAAAATTTTATTACAAGAAATCTTGATCTTCTTGTCTTATCTTGTGATAATTTTCACTCGTTCCATTGGTAGATTTTGTTGCTTGAATTAAGCAAAAAAAATAAAAAAAAATCTTGAATAAAGCAAAAAAAAAATCTGCCAATAGAACAAGTGAAAATTGTCTTGGTAATAAGATTTTCCAGATTTGTCTAAAATTAAGTTCTTATATCTCATTGAAAAGTTATGCTTTAGATGATTATGTCTTATTTTAAGTGTGATGAGATATTTTGACTAGAAATGAGAAAAATACACTAGGTCAGATTTTGATTTTTGCAGTGTAAAACATATTCATATAGCATCTTTCAATAACTAGGTTAACACTGAACAAGTGGATAAAAGAACATTAGAACATAATACATGTTCAGATTATAGATGAAAGTGGCTAAAATCTGATTTTTTTTCACTAATTTAACTCAGATTTTATTTTGTAATGAGAGGAAGAAATATATAAGCAACAATAGGATGTTTTGCAAACTGAGTACTGACAGACCCTGGCCAGTTACTAAAATCAGGCTTCTCCACTGAAATTAGTGACTTAACTAAAGGATGATAATGGCACAAAAAACAAAAATCTGTCCCACTTATTCAAAATGGAAAGAAGGAGCACTCAGTTATTTTGAAAGACAGTAACAGGGTAAGAAATATAGTATGCATGAAGGTACATATCTTGAGTGTTTAAAAAAAATCATATATCATATCTCTTATTAAAATTTTGCGTGAGCATGGCTGGTGATTCCCCAATCACTATTTCCAAGTTAACTGTTTTTTCATTATATATTATAACAGACCCCGCCTTCGCCCTTAAGTGGCTGGGATAGGCTCCAGCGACCCCCGTGACCCTAGTGAGGATAAAGCGGGTTCAGAAAATGGATGGATGGATATTATAACAGTACTTAAAGGGGGCTGATTATCAGCTTACAAAAGGAAGCAGTTCAAGTGGAGCATTACTATTTTGTTGGCCAAGGACTGAAAATAGCTAGCTGCTGTCCAACAGTGGACTGGGTGAATCAGTGCAATCAGAAGTCTTGCATTCTGCTCTACAGGTTGTTTGAAAAGGACCAGTCAAGCAAAATATGCTTGGCAGGTTGATTGAAAAAATGGGGTTGAAATGGGGTACTGCGTCCTTGCCCAATACAAAAAGGCAGCTGGTTTGATCTTCCATATTCCAGATTCATTTACTTACTGAGCTTGATGAAGTTCAACAGTTACGAAGGTTCTAATAAAGTAAAGCAGTTTTAATCTTTAGGGGGGGAGTAGGTCATTAAAAGGCGGTTGTGTGCAAACTCCATCTTACTCTTTGGACGTGTATAATAAATGAAGCCAGTGAAGGCAAAATACATCTACATTGGATTAAAGTTCTTTTGCATTCCAAGATATTTGGGAGCTTAAATCCAGAGAGCAAATACCTCCAGTTTTCCTTTACACTTTCCAAGTGCAGCACGTGCTGTGATCAACCCTAACTTAAACCAGGTTCTCTTTAAAGAGCACAACACATGTTCCCTAAGGGTTTGATATTTATCTCTAATTGAGGTTCTCTGATCAGTTTTTTGTGTCTGACATAGTTTTATGTGCAACTTACAGGAATTTCTCAGCAGCAGCCCCTCTGAGGCTGTTTGTAGTACAGAATAAATGACCAGGTTTAGTACTGAGATGATTAATGGTCTAATCATCTGGATCACAGATTCTACTAGTTTCAGGCTATGTGAAGCACCAGTGTCTGCCAAAGGAGGGAGGATACCGAGATGAAACACTTTCTGAGAGACTCGACATATAAACAGGGAGTGGTTGAATGTTTGATATCAAAATGAACGGTTAATAGGGAAATTATTAGTTTGGACTCTGCTTATTATGACAGATAATGAACATTTCCTGCATTTGGACAGTGTTGATTTTTCACTGAAAACAGCTGCAGGCTATAAAACAGTACAAACACACATTCATAAAGAGAATGTGAGCTCTACATTAAAATTCTACAACATTTGTTTTGTAATACGGATGTTTTTAACAACTGTACACAGGCTAGTATGTAGTTTGAGGTTATTTTTATCTTTAATGGATACTGATTCAGTAAACAGCTTTGGCTAATTAGGACAGAAGCACCACATTTTCCATGATTTTATCGATCTATAAAGTGAGCAAATAATGAGTGGTTTCAACATAGACCACCCTTTTTTTTCCCCTTTTTTTTTTTTTTTTTGGTAAGTTTGATCCCAAAACAATCTTTGGTTTAATCTCCAAACTGCATTCAGAGACATGAAGAAGCCTAGGCTGGAAAAATATGGAAACAGGTGTCAAATTACCTTTAAGAATATAACACACACTGTTGTGACATCCTGTCAGTTTAATATCATGTTTTTTCATCATTGCTGTGTTTCAAATCATCACAACACACACAGCTGTTTGCAGTATGTGTGCCTCTCTGGCTGCATAAATTGACAGCTTTTGTACTGGATATAACAGTACAACAGGGATCACAGGCATGTTTACGCCTGCGATGCCACTGCTAACAGGCTCCGTCAAGTTGGTTTATTATATGCTGTGTTTGCCTCAGGTGTCTGGATGAACGCTGCTGGATTAGAACTGTTGGCACAACAATTTAAAAGGAAACCCATAGTCTGTGCACAAAGAGCATAATGGGAAAGGTGATTCCGTTCCTAAGTACTTGTGAGGCCTGATCGTTCTGTTCAGTTCTGTGTCTTTTTATATCTCACCCTGATATTTACTGTACTTTTTGGGACGTCTGCTTGTCTTTATTACCTCTGTTGCGGAGGTTCACGAACAATTCTACAAAGACATCTACAGTGACTGTCGTACAATTTGGTGGAAGGCTAAAACTTGATGAAGGAAGAACCCATTACAAAGACCCATAAGATAGGACTAACTTAACACTTTATTGACAAAAGTATTGGGACACGCTGAATTCAGGTGTTTCTCTTCTAATGGGTCTGGGCTACAAAACAACAATGGCACGTCATAATATAATTTTGTATTGTGATAAATATCATTGCATTGGTTAATTTGTTAAAATTGTTATCTTTGTTTCCAAAATACCTTAGAGATGGTTTTTACCTACCGGTAATTTCTCTCAACATTGATTTTGTTATTTTGGGTTTTTTTAATCCATGACTATGACTTTAAATGTTCTACCTCTAAGTTTGTAAAATATTTTTCATGCTGTAACTGTAATTAAGAATTTTCTACCATAACTAACAATCTACTTTCTTCACATCTCACTTAGGAAGAAAAATCACCCATTAAACTTTAAGGAAATATTAATGTTTATATCTCAAATTGGCATGAACAGGATGTCTTCTGAGCTATAGCCATGATGTGTCCCAGTATTTTTGTCCATATAATTTATAAACATCAATATTTCCTTAAAGTTTAATATTAGAAAATAAACACTTGAATGCAACGTGTCCAAATACTTTTGTCCGTATAGTTTTTTCATCCTTTTTTCCCCAGGCATTTGATTAATTCACTGGACTTTAGTGACTTGGTGAAAGAATGTGTTTCCTGTTTCCCCTTTGAGAATAATGTATGACGACAGTAATATATGCTGATTTCTTTGTTTTTCTTTTTTTGTGTTTGATGTTATGCACAAGGCTAATAAAACTGATACAATCAGATAAATGAAGCATAGTTCACATTAGGGCTGTGCAATGCGATGCTATATATTTGTGTGTATTATTTCAGATGGTGCTGTACCATTTATATTGTGTTGCAAATGACACTCTTTGCAGAAGTATTCTTGTCATTTGGACACTTGACATTTTACCAGGTGCCACAGAATCAGGCAGGAAATTAGCATGAAAGCAAAATAAACAAACATGGGGGAGGGTGAACATGACACACAACAAAGTCATTCTGAACAAGAATTGCTCCAGATAAAGTATGTTTATGTTAAGCAATTAAATTTGTAGGATTATTGATATATATACTTAGCGCCATTAAAAACGCACGGTCCAAACATGTGGACCGTGAAAAAAACGATTTGCACAGGTGCCTGTTTTGTATATGTTGCTCACGAGACCAGCAACACCGTTAACAGCTGTATTTTTGTCATTCCAGACATTTGGACTAATCCCTTAATGTCGGACATTGAGTCGAATCTCTTGTACAGAGTCATTCTTGACTGGTAACTTTAGGTGTGGTCAATAGTCTATAGAAAGGCAGCAGAGAAAACGCCAACATGTTTTTGCAGCTCAAAATGCCACGACTTATGATACAACAGAGAGAACGTGCCGTTGGCATGTTCCGCGCAGGTCTTAGCCGTGGTGAAGGCGCTGCCGTCTGCGCTGTCATCGCAGTACAATCAGTGGTCTGAGTGATCGGATCCTCAGGACTGGATCATGAGACTTAGTTCCATGTGTCGTCGCTGCACTGCTTGTTTGGAACCAGAGGTGGACACACCCCGTACTGCATGATGACACTTTCAGTTTCTGAGTACCTGTATTCAATCACTGAATAAACCTGTTCAGTTGGTCACAATTTGTCCACTATTCATTCTGTAATGACCAATGCTCTTTAATATGAAGGGAACCCCAAACCAGTTAATTTAATAGATCTACAAATATACATATTATTCTGACCCATGCATTTTTAATGGCGCTAAATAATTAGCATATCATGGAATCACATATTCCTTGAAAGCAGATTTTTAACTGTCACCCACCTCCAGATCAAATAGTGAAGTCTGGTTTGATACAGCAAGTAAAAGAGTCTGCATTTTGAGGATATGTTAACACCACTGACACAAAACAAAGCCTAAAATTATCCTGTCATTGCTTTTTATAGAAACTACAAAATAGGTATAATAGGATAGTTTTTTTTTTTTTTTATTATTATTATTTCTACATTTAGGTTCTTGTGCCAGAGTTGAATGATTTTGCAACCAAGTGGCCAAATACTGAGAAAATCAAAATCACTCAGTCTTACAGAAAATATAAAACTCTCCACATAACTGACTTCAACAGTATTAATTTCCCAGTTTTAGGTATTAACCTGAGTTTAGGATAAATATGACCTTTACAGAATGTGCATAAGATGACATATTGGACTGAAACCTGCTGCATCCAGTTCTGACTTACTGCTGTGTCTACCAGTCTCATCTCTGCTTTTAAATGGTCTGGTTCAAGTTGGACAGTTTCACGAAAAATAAAGTCTAGCCAGACAAGCCTGAGGCAAATGTTCAACTAAGACCTTTGTTACCATGGTAACAGTCGCTGAATGACAATAAAGAAGAAAACATGCCTCATACTTTGTGGTTTAATTATGTTGAGAAAAAAATTAGAGAACATTTTTAAAAAGTAACCGGCTGTCAGTTATTCAGTAAAAAATGTCTGTGTTTAACCCGACTCAACAGTTATAAAGTACAAAATATTAAGTATATCTTACTAAAAATTAAGTGGAATTATTGATTCCTTCTTCCTAATAAAATATCTTATAACTTTTATATTTTCTCTTGAAATTAAAAGATTTCTGCTTGAATAAACTTCGCTGAGGGGTTTAGAGTGCTGACTTTTTTTTTGTTTGAAAAGGCCTTAATTTACCCATAATTCAAAGCATATTAAAGATAGTGAAGCGCTAAACACCTTTCAGCATCAGATCCATTATATGTACTGACTGAAGTCTGTTTGTCAGATCTAAGCACAGGTCAGGATCTGTCTTTATGAAATAGGACTCTTCTTGGATGTCGGCACCGAGTGGGCGTTCAGCCTTCAAGGACAAGCTAACCCTTTTTAAATTATGCCCGCAAGAGGTGAAATATATCTAATAACACTACAAAAAACATTTGCAAAAAAGGCTTGTTTCTGGGAAATGAGTCTCATTGTTTTTAAAAGAAAAATAATCCTTTCTATCTTGTTATCAGAAAAGTAATTGAATTTTAACAAAATACAACTTTGTCTTAATACCAAATTCCAAGAGTAATAACCAAAAACATTGGTTTGTATAATATCCAACCAAAGGAACAAGACTGTTTTCCTTATTTTATACCTAAGACCAATTGCACAACTTCTCATCTGAAGAATTTAAAGTCTAGTTTGCCATTTTTGCTTGTTTTTTCAGTGGCTGCAGCTTTATTCTTATTTATGAGACTTCGCCAAGCAAAATGTGCTTACCATATTGGCAGAAGTTTTACCTAACACAAGAAAATTTTATTCAAATGTTATATTACCGATGAATATTTGGCATCTTTGTAGTGGTGCTGCTTTACATGGATTCATCCTTGTGTGTAATCTGTAACACATTTATGCACTTTTGGGAAATAATTATTTGACCACTTGATTTTCTATAGAAATAGTGTTATTCTATTTTTAAAATAGTAATTGTTTTCAGACGGCTCTATGTTTTTCAATATCAGATGGCCTCAACCACCCAGAGAGGCCCTTCCCAGCCACCAAGTTTGCGTAAAATGCACAGTTGTGGAATATTGTTTAAAAAAAATTTATTAAATTTAGACAGTTTTTAACTCTTACATTTTTTGTATTTCATCAACTTGAGCCGTAAATAAAAATACCAAGTACTCAATAATTGTCAGATTTTTTAAACCCTTTAATATATAATACATACATTATTTGTTTAGAAAATAGGCCTAGTTTTGTTTTCATTGATCTAAGTGCATTTTTTTCTTACATTATAAAATTCACATGTTATTTGTCTGATTTTTGTCTCACATTTCCACACATGAAAACCCTGGTGCAGATCTTTCACTTCATTGTCACGGCGCTCCGGTGACTTTCCAAACTTGTATGTACCCTTAATCCTAATCTCCATTTAACATCCAGACCTTTTCAGAGTCTCCTTGTGAACTGTGGCACCCCGATGGCTCCTAGAGGACTCGATTAGAGCTCACTGTGTTCTGGTCTCCTGCCATCAGGCCCGACTGTAGCCCCCATCCAGTACACCTCCACCCTCCTCTGCCTTCGCTCTCCAACTCTGTTGAGAAACAAACAGAGAAAGTGTCTCGACCTGCTCGTAAACCCACTGTAAACAAATTTTTTACAAGCCCAGTACGGGAAGAGAAAGTTAATGTTATTTCCGCTCGGCAGAAAAGCGCATACTGAACATACCGAAATACAGAAGCAGACCTGCGTAATGTAAATTATCTACAGTGGCAACATGCTTTGAGTAGTTCAGTAGTGATGTTGTAAATGTTGCCAGCATTCTTGGATGTATGAGTTCTGACAGGTTTGTTAAGAGATAAACACTCGTATACCTGAACAGACAGGTGTATAGTTGGATATTTATACTTTAAAGAGGATTTAGAAACACGTACATACCAGATCATTTGGTAATTGTGGATTTTGTATGGGAAAGAATAGGGCTATAAATGTTTCAACATCACATAACATTTTCCATTTGGCTTGATTTTCCACCTTCATAAAAAAAAAAAAAAAAAAAAAAAAAAACATTTATAGCTTCATTTATTTTTACACTGGAGCTTAAAGTCAAGCCACTTCATCAAAGTAAAGCCAGCCACTTTAATTTTGTTTTGTCATTTTGTTTTATTCCTATCAAGTGCTCAAGTGCACTTAAACTGAGTGTTTTCAATTTGGTGGATTATGTGTTATGTCACACCTTTGGTAGTGTCAGTCTTCTGAAGCCCACTGACAAGAACAGCCTCCAAAGGCAAAGAATAATCCCTGGATTTATCCTCCCTAACAAACCTGTTCATCATATTCACATATTTATTTTAATTTAGGGTGATGTTCCACTGTGTTACTTTAAGCACTGTTGAGAAAACACTGAATAGGATGTGGCATGCATGAAAAATGACAGAAATGTTAGCTCTGTATAAACACGAATGAATGGGCTGTAAATCAGAATAACACCGGTGTGTTCCTGTAGACATGAATGAACACTGACTCCAGACAAAGTTGGTCTCTGGTTGTTGTTGGATCTAAACCTGTGGCCTTGTGACCTGTTTAACAAACCACCAGCGGTAGTTTTATGACCCGTGAGCTGTCTGTTTTCTACAGTTGTGCTTCTATGTGCGTTTTTCATTTAACACTGAACATTAATACATTCTATCCATCAACCACAGTGTGTTTGGTGACTGTTCATTTAAACTTACTTTTTTTAGTCATGGGGAAACCCACTAAAAGTGATGAATTTGTCTCACACTGTCATGTTTTTCTTCTGTCAGTAAACACATTAAAATCCTTTCAAACTCAGTAATGACTTTTCAACACTGAACAGAAACTTATGGAATTTGTGATTGATACACATGTGACTGGTGGTATGTGATTTTTCCATCATGAGCTACAGCCCTTAAATATATTTATTAAAGAATGCAGTCATTTGACCCAGACATAAATGTCAGTTCTACCTTTTCACACTGAAGCCAAAGAACAAATAACAGTGGGTCTTTGGTCGAGTATGAACTGGTTATGTGTAACTCATTAACCCACATTAACACATTATTTGTTATTTTACCAATTTCTATCTTGCATTTCTGTTGTATTTTGACACTGACACTGCAGCAGGATTTTAAGGAAAAATAACTGCAAACATGTCTAGAATCCTCTATAATTGTAATTATTGTGTGTTTAGCCATACATTTGTATAATAAAATATAGAAGGCGTTGAGAACGTTACATTATCTCATCCCACACTGGACACTTTGTACTCTGTGTTTACCCAAACAGCCTTTATCTGACACTGATGTGGTACAAAACCACAAACAGTGTGACAGGTTTCATTTAAAGTGGGCGAGATGTTTGATGTTAAATATGATATTTAAAGTATGTGGGATTATGTGTAAATCACAACTAGAAACAGGCTCATTGACTTTGCTATTGTTCATTGAAGAGACTTCCACTTAGAGTATTTACATTTTGAATAACCTGCATTAATGTCTCATTTTGAAGGTTTAATAACCGCCTCTGAACCTGCCAGTTAATGCCAAACTATCTGAGCTGTTTGCGAAGACAGATTTATAATGAAAGGTCAGAGAAACCGTCAGCTGCGGCAGAGATTGTGGGTGTAGTTGTTTATAATCGTTAATGTCAGGTCACATGTCAGAACGTTGAGTGCGTCTGTGAAAATAACAAGATATGAATACTTGTGTTTAATGAGAATCTCACGAAGAGTTCAGCATTTTCATCAAATTGTGGTATGTTGACTCTTAACAAAACTGACTTGCATATTATTTAATATACAGTATGAGTGATTATGTTAACAGAAAACAAATGTCTTCGTCATTTGGAGAATCTGATTTTGGCCCATGACACACCACTGTGGGTAAGAAACATACAGTCAGCAGTCTCGTCCTGTGTTGAGAGGGGAATGGTAACATTCAGTCAAACTACTAGGTGGGCTACAAATATGCACATAACACCGCTGTACAACATTAGCGTGCACTAGGGCATCTCACATTGCACTGCTCATCGAGCCCTGAAGCAGATGGGCAACAGCGACACACAACATGGCGAACAGATGAAGCTGGAGTAGCGGCTGTGATCACCTGATGACTGCGAAATTGATCCGATTGTGGTGTCAGAAAATATAAACCCATTTCTGGCCGCCACGGGACCTTCAGTATAGGGTTACAATGTGCTGTCAGCAGCATTTCACATGCCAGGTACTATGTTGGTTTTGATTTTAGTTCATGTTTTGGGAAAAAAATCCTCAACATTTCTTTGACAAAACCAATGAAACATGGTTGGAATGATGTTTGGATGCCTCCATCTGTTGAGTCAGCATGAATGAGATGCCAACAGCACCCCACCACCATCAGTCTGTAGGATCATGTGAGCATTTTAGGTTACAGTTAAAATATTTTGTTTTTTTGCTACAACAGGAGTACTGTATTCAACACAGACGAGCGTGAACAAAGCAGCTCACCAGAGGAGCATTTTTTGTTATGATTGTTAACTTTAATTGTTAACTCCTTGGCTTTATTTGTTCTTACTACAATACTGTGTGACAGTATTTTTAGTTTTGCAAGTATCAGTCCTTTAGGCCTTAACGGAATAGGTTATGTATAAGTATGTGGCTGTTAGTTCCAAATGAGTACATCAAAAGCCACAGATGGATCCATGACAATGGCTGGTTCCTTACATCTCCATAGCAACAGAGGCTGTGGCTCACGGCTCTGCTGGACCTCTTCCTGTTAGTTTCCTCCAGTTTCCAGCTTCCTTTTGATGTTGGAGGAAAATGTATTCACTGACAACTTGGTCATATTTACAGTTTCTCTGAAGGGCTTTAATAGTCTGTCTCACTTCCTTTGTTAATTGCCTATTTTCTTCCATAATGGTGTCCAAATAACACATCAGGATCTATAGTGACAGTCTGTTTTAGCTCTGATTTTATATGGATAGAATTTATAGGCCGTCAGTAAAAGTCAGGAATCTCTTAAAAGGGTCATATTTAGCTAAACCCATTTTCTTAGTCTTTGGTACCTTTATTTGTGTATTTTGGGACCATAATAGTTCGAAAAGTTTGAATTTGAACCCTCCAGGTGCTGCAAAGCTATCTCTATATTCATTCTGTCCAAAATCGAGTGGGTTTCTACAACCCGTTTTAATTCCTACTTAATTTGTCACATTTTATAACTATTTACGTCACAACATTTGCACATATAAGGTCAAGACTTCCGATGAACATTTCTCTGAGTACAACATAACTGTTTGTCAGCAGCAGCGGTTGTAGTCCAAAATGAAAATATGTCCAAACTTCGAGCTGATTACCTACAATGTTCAGTTGTTGGTTGTATTAACGAACTGAAGTGGCTGAAAGAGACAGAGCAGCACAGTCAAGAACCTGAAGAGGGTGGGGTGTGAAGTGGCTCATTTGGATTTAAAGGACCAGCGCTCAAAACGACCTTTCTGGTGTCATTATTCAGAATTAGGGTTGAAGATGGACCTGTGGAGTTGAATTAATGAAGAATTCAGACCCAAGCAGAGCATTTACAGTTTATGTAGACCACAGGGAAATGTTTTAAAATACATAATTCCATTTTAAAAAAGCAAAATATCACTCCTTTAAGGCTTACTTTGCTTCTACAACTGCAGAAAAGCTCTTAGTTGTTAACATTTTCCTTTTTTATAACATATGTAACATGTAGGATGCCCCACCTGCACCAAGCGTCCAGCTGTAGGATCTGGAACAGCTTCCCCTATAACATGGTCTTATCACCTTAGAACCAAGTCATAGAAGTGAGATCTTAGACACTACGGGCCCTCCACACCAATACAGATATTTTTTTTACACACAGATATCTTCTCCATTAAAACATCTATCCATGCGACTCTTGATCAAGAGAAATATTTCCATACACACAGAACATAAACATGACTACAATGCCTATGCGGACTGTTCTGTCAACTGGGAAGACACAACAGTTCCTGTATATCTGCCAGTTTTTGTATTTCAGTTTTCACTTCATTTTATTTTATTTTCCTCATCACCAAATACATGGTATGGAGCACAAACATTATATCATAACAGAAAAAAATAATACACATTCAATAATAACAATAAGAGGAATAGGCACATGAAGCAACTATGTTAGGGTAGCATGTCATCATTACTCAATTCACAGTTATCCACATCCACGTGTATTTTGTCATTGTTATTATTATATTTTTTTAAATGTACACTTTGGAAAGCATTTTTTCAAATTTCTATCTTAGCGACATCAAACAAGCACACAAATAGAGGAAATTTTAATAAGGCATGCAATAACCCATAAAGACCCAGTGCTACTTTTGTGTCAGTTCCCAAATTAATTTTCTCTACATTTAACCTTTCTTAAGTAATTTATCAGCATTTATTGTGATATTATCAACAGTGTTTTGTATTATTTCAGTGCAAATCATGTATTTTCCTATATTTAATTCACTGATCATGTAGATGTTCATTAAAGCTCAGAGTAAATTCATAGGTTATTATCTCAGAAACAAAGAAAACTGAAGAAAAGGTGACTTTTTCAGCAAAGATATCATTAAATGATCATAAATCCAGTGTGTCCATCCACTGTCATTGATCCAGCTCCATGGGTTTTACTGGTGAATTTATGTTGTAGAAGATGACGGTGTTTCCAGGTTCATTACGGAGCCTCTGAACGTCCAAATGAGTCATATCTGATGACCATGAAAAGATGATAAACTGCATTTTACACCAATTATTTACATGGATTGATAGGATTAGTGGATCAACAGGTATTAAATATTTTGGATCATTAAATGCTTTGGTTGCCAATGGCTGTTTGGATCTTTTTGGGTTAATGTGTATAGGGAATTAAATAAATTCTCTGTACTGTGGAAATAACATGTGGTTTAGTTTGGTTTTGTTTTAGCCTCTACATGCATACAAAGTTATTGAAATTCTTCCTATGCTAGTGTAACTGAACTGAGTCAGCACGCCAGACAGTTACGTGGTCTGTTAGTTTTAAATGCAGAGGCCACCCACAACCACTGACCTACAACTCATTAGCTCTAATGGAGTCCGTTTAATGAACCCCGTCTAGGTTGACTGACACGCAGCCTGGGGTTGCACACTATCCGGTCTGCAGTCCAGGAGCAATCTACCTCCCTCTGAAAAAAAAAATGGCAGTGGCTTCATTCATATGGTAAAAGTCACACAGCACTTGAAGTAACCTGATCCATTGGGGCTGGCTCTCAAAAAGGAGGGGAGGCGTAGGTGACTTTATCTGAGGGCCACCGATAGGCTTTGAATGACACACCACTCATTACGCTGCTGTGGTCACTGGTGCAAAACTGCTTACTGAGCTGAAGTGTAGCTTTGTACTGAAGTGAATCCAGAGTTTAACCCATAAAGACCCAAATACACACCAGTGATCAAAATCATCTACTAATCTAAACTGTTTAATACCTGTTGATCCACTAATCCTATCAATACATGTAACAGTTGATGGAAAATACAGTTTATTATATTTTCATGGTCATCAGATATGACCCATTTGGACGTTCAGAGGCTTTATAGTGAACGTGGAAACACCGTCACCTTCTACAACATTGATTCACCAGTAAAACCCATGGAGCTGGATCAATGACAGTGGATGGACGCACTGGGTTTATGTTCAGTTAATGATAGAGCTGACTGAAAAAGTCACTTTTTCTCAAATTTTCTCTGTGTTTGGTACCATAACCCTCACTTCAATCTCAGCAATGATGATTAAAGTACATGATCAGAGAATTAAATATAGGAAAATCCCTGATTTTCACTGAAAAAATGCAAAAATACAGAAGATGATATTATAATAAATAGTGATAAATCACATGAAAATATAAAAACATAAATAAATAAAAAGACAAAATAATTTAGAAACTACCTCAAAAGTAGCACTGGGTGTTTTATGGGTTAACATTATGCCCAACTTCATTTACATTAATAATGGATTAGATTTATATAGAGCTTTTCTATGAACGCATACTCAAAACGCGTACAGTCGATCCATTATTCATTCACTCATGCATTCTCACTCTGGTGGTGGTAAACTGCATATGTATCCATGGAGGCATGGCTGCCAATTTGCACCTACGACCCCTCCAGTCACCACCGAACATTCATATGCATCCATACACCACTGTGAGTAGCAGCACTGGAGGCAAGGATGGTGAAGTGTCTTGCCCAAGGACAAAACAGCACATGACTAGGACAGAGCGGGATTCAAACCGCCAACCCTTCAATTATTGGACGACACACTTTACCTCCTGAGCCATGGCCGCCCATGTCTTGGCTGCCCAATTGATGGATTTGAGTCCACCACTAAGCTTCCAACTAAAGTTCTACACAAAGAGAGTCATGAATGATTGGCAAACTTGAATAACTGTTTACAATTTAAGATAAAGAAAGAAGGGGGGGGGGGGGCATCATTTGGTTGCTTTGGATACTGTAGAGTATACAGTATTCTTCCTGAGGCTGTTTTTTTATGAGCCATATAAAGACAATAGACAGGAAAAGGCAGTGTTCAAATAGAAGAAGAAAAGAAAGATGGAGACAACAGAGCAACAACACCAGTACAAAGTTCCATCCGTCCCACAAAGGTCGTGTTCATCAAAATTGTGTTTTACTGCTAAATAAAGACAGGCTTTCAGTTCCTGATTAATGATTACACTTGATTATAGTCCAGCACAAAAATGTGAACTAGAATTGACTTCTTCTCGCTTCCTCTTTGATACTCCCCTCAGAGAAATGGTGATGTCTCTGGATGCAGATCTTGCATCAGGCTGCCTCAGTGTTTTTAGATTAGAGTCTGTTGGACAAAGACCCAAACACACCCACACAGCACAGCTTCAACAGCAGCAACAGAGCGCTGCCAGTGAGATAAAGACAGTAGGACACAGTAATGAATCTGTGAAAGATGAACTGCAGGGAGCGCCGTCCATCACTTAGCCAGACTTATTAGTGTCCAACTGACTCTGGAAATGTGACATTTTGAACCAGAGTGGAAGGGAGAGCTTCATTACCAGGAAATCACAAAGTCTTACAGGATGAGAATAAAATATCAGATTTTTCAACATATCTACCAGTGGTGGAATGAATCTACTTTCACTGCAGTGAACTACACATACGAGGCACTTGAACTGAACTTGTGTATTTTCATTTTATGCGTTACTTGACTCCTACTCTGTTACATCTGAGAGGCAGATAATTACATTTTTGCTCATGTATGACAGCTTTAGTGATAGTTCTAGTTATCTTTCAGCTGCGATCACCTTCCTGTTCAGTGCAAATCATGTGTTGATGAGCTGATTTGTTGTAAGCCTGTAAAGGTTACAAATACTACAAACACGTGATTATCTCTTAGAATATGAGGTGTTAGGGAAAATTAAACTGCCAACATATAAAGCAGATAAAATCAGCCTAACCATTAACATTCATAGCAGTAAAATGTTATTTGATACATAATGCATCTTTTACTGATAGTCCATATTTGGACTATTTGACCAACAGGCCACAGTTTGTTCAGGTGGGGGGCTGTAGGTCCTCGACACTGACCTGTAGCACTGGAGCACCTCAGGGCACGGTGCTGTCGCCCCTCCTCTTCACCCTCTATACTTCTGACTTCCACTACAACTCGGATACATGCCACATGTAGAAGTTCTCGGACGACACTGCAATTGTGGCGTGTATCAGGGAGGGTGATGAGGAGGAGTACAGGGGCCTGGTTAAGGACTTTGTGGGGTGGTGCCAGTGGAACAAGCTCCTGCTTAACACCAGAAGGACTAAGAAGGTGGTGCTTGATTTCCACTGGGCGCCACCCGCTCTGCGGCCCATCAACATTGAGGGATCGGAGGTGGAGGTTGTCTCCTCCTACAAGTACCTGGGGCTGCAGCTGGACAACCGTCTGAGCTGGGCAGCAAACATGGACGGGGTGTACAAGAAGGGACAGAGCAGCATGTATTTTCTTAGAAGACTGGCCTCCTTCAGGGTCTGTCCTAACTTACTTTATCAGTCGATTGTGTCCAGTGCCCTTTTTTACGCTGCTGTGTGCTGGGGGGGCAGTGCTAGGAAGAAGGACATTTGGAGGATTAACAGACTCATAAGGAAGGTGGGCTCTGTGGTTGGACTGAGCCTGGACCCTGTGGAGAAGGTGGTAGAGCAGAGGACACTCTCTAATATCAAGGCCATCCTGTCCGGTCAGAGCCACCCCCTGAACCCAGTCTTCTCCAGGCAGGGGAGCTCCAGGAGTTCCAGAATCCACTCTCTGCGCTGCTCCACTGAAAGACTAAAGAACTCTTTTGTTTCTTGTGCCATCAGGCTGTATAATGCAGCCACTTCAGGGAGAAGCAGGAGTGGAGAGTCACAAATGTTCTGATCTCTTGCTCTGCAGTGCCTCGACCCCTCAACTCCTCTGCACTCAGTACTCGCTTTTTAGTGTAGTATTTATTTATTTATTTATTGCTATCTTAATATGGTATTTTTAACTTGATTTTATTGGGTTTTTTTCAACTTGATGATCTTATTTATTTTGCCTTGTGCGTATGAATGTGAGCAACAGACTGATGCACAATCTATCTATCTATCTATCTATCTATCTATCTATCTATCTATCTATCTATCTATCTATCTATCTATCTATCTA
>JAPQRP010000024.1:492957-512748 GCA_037367295.1 Apogon hyalosoma
GCAGATTTTTTTTGCTTAATTGAAGCAAAAAAATCTGCCAACGGAACAAGTGAAAATGATCCTGGTAATAAGATTTTCAAGATCTGTTTGTTTAAAAATAAGTTCTATCTCACTGAAAATGTACTCTTTAGGTGATTATGTCTTATTTTAAGTGTGATCAGATATTTCGACTTGGAATGAGAAAAATACACTTGGTAAGATTTAGATTTTTTTCCAGTGTACTCTGGAGAACTGCTGTAAATTCAAGCCCAAGAGAAAACTAAAGCCTGTCATTCAGGTCAGCGTTGACCTGAGATATCCAGCCAGGAAAAAATGTAAAATATCAAACATTAAAAGCCAGTCAATTTGAAGGAATAGAAAGTGTTATTTATATTAATGACCTGGCTTTACTGAACATTGACCTTTTGCTGTCATTTCATTCATTCCTAAGTTTGATGCTGGAAAAACGAGGTTCCAAATCTTCACTCAGTCGATATAAGCACATACTGAGTTTCATTCATGTATTCGTTTGTAAGTTGCACATGTCCCATCATCACACACCAATGTGACATGCGAAAGCCTTACCCTGTTTGCCTGTGTTCATTAACCCATAAAGACCCAGTGCAACTTTTACAGCAGCTCCTAGATGGATTTTTCTCAGTTTTTAAACCTTTCTTAAGTGATTTATCACCATTTTTAAATGATATTATGCTACGTATTTTGCATTATTCAGGGTAAATATTGTATTTTCCCCTATATTTAAGTAACTGGTCATGTAGATGTTCATGAAAACTCAGTAGATTCAAAGGTTAATAAAAAAAAGAGAAAACTGAAGAAAAAGTGAATTTTTTCAGCAAAATATATCATTAACTGAACATAAACAAGCCTCAGAAACCACTGTCATTGATCAAACTCCATGGGTTTTACCGATGAATCAATGTTGTAGAAGATGACGGTGTATCCATGGTAACTACGGAACCTCTGAACGTCCAAGTGGGTCATATTTGATGACAATTTAAAGCTTAGAAACTGCATTTTACACCAATTATTTACATGGATTGATAGAATTAGTGAATCGACAGGTATTAAACATTTCAGATCAGTGGATGCTTTTTGGTTGACGGTGGCTCTTTGGGTCTTTATGGGTTACCATCACTTTTTCTTACTAGTTGTGTCTGCCATGCTGCCTTCAAGTGCTATCGAGAACGGGATCCTTTTTTGAAATTACAAGTGTGTTGTGTTCAAGTGCTTTTGTTGTTGTAGTAAAATGAAAACAGTTTTGGACGTGTTAATTCATCTGCTACAGTACTTTTTTTTTGCAAATTGTGTATACTATAAATGTAAAAAATCATCCACTAACAGCAGCTGAACATTAATAGAAGAATTGTTTATCATTCACCATGAATCCCTCGTTGCTCTATGTGACATGTTGAAAATTTCAAAGGTTATTTTCATCTTAGCTTAGTTCTCCAGTGGAAAATACTTTGTGAGGGGGCGTTCATGTGCGATTTTTGAGTTTGTAAGTAGTATTTACCATAATTCCCGTCGTACGTGAAGGCAGGTACAGTGTATGTGTGGAGCAGCGGTTCAGGCAGGTGCAGATAGCCTGTTGGTTCTTAGTGGCTGTGCTTGAAGAAATACTAGTGTTGATGGATTTTGTGTAACATACTGTGTTGTGTGTTGTCTTTGCGGTAACTTGCCTCCAATATGACACCCACATGTCTTTAAAAGTTCCCCACATGAAAACCAATATGAAAAGGGCTCTAAAGGCTTACAATAGGATTTTATACATCAAAGAAGAGGCGTATTTTGGCCACAAATGCCAAGGATAGCTAACAGTTCAACAGCTCTCTAGTCTAAAATTTCACTGCTATCACTGTTGTTTTGCCACCTTAATTTTCTTTCCAGGGTTTCATTTTCAATCTAGCTTTGGCATTTTGTGGTACCCATTTTCCAAATTGATTGTTTAAAGTCTGGCTTCACTGAGTGTGTGATATATCTGCACCTTTATGGCCAATCAAACAGCTCCTCACATACGCTCTGACACCTTTGTGTCTGTTTTTACTGCAGCTATTGTTTTCGTCACGGCAATTTTCCACAGCCCTATATTATGGTTACTCCTTTTCCAAATAAACGCACCCCTGCTGCTGTTATGGAGGGTAAATAAAGCATCGCCACAGAAGCAGCAGAGTGGATGTAAAAGTGCACATGCGGTACTATGTTTGACGTTTTCTGCTCAAAGCAAATCTGACTGTTTGCATCCTGACGCTTTTAGTGGTTGTCTGGGCTTTCACCTTATTTGTTTTTACTGGCTGAAATCAAAAAGGAGAGTCCTTAAACAATTAGTCCATACTCAATACCTGGCTTGAATCAGGAAAATTACAAAATGGAAAAAATGGAGCTGCCAGTCTGAGAATAAATGTGGACACGTCAAACGTACAGATTCAGACGCTAATATCTGCTGTCGATATCGGTTTATTAATCAGCGCCAGCGGTGGAAGAAAACATTAAACATCTCATCAGTTTTGGGCTGAAACTCTGATTTGAATAAAAACTTCACCATAAGCATTTTAAAAGAACTGGTTTGAACTGGTATGGACTCAGCTGTGTGTGAGGGAGTGGAAGTACAGATGGGTAGTTGCGTTACAGGGTTGAGTTGTCGTTGGCCCGCTGGATGTGGAGACTGAGCCACAATACACACAGTGTGTGTGTGGCCTCACTGTAATTTGCACTGTGAAATCAAGAGGCACTGCTGCTTCAGGGACACTTCAGTGGAGGGAGGCAATCCAGTTCAATCACAGACACAGGCCTGTTGTACAACTCCTGCTCATTCCAACAAATATTACAATTAATGCAGCTTTTGAGACTAATATAATACATATGATATAATACAAATGAATATAGTGCAGTTTAAAATACCGTTTTGTCTTCAGGTGTAACAGAAAATAAAGTTGTGTCTATGAGAGCATTTGTAAGTTTGTAACAGTTGCCTTTATTTTTTCTTTTCTTTCTGCACTTTGTCAGTAGGTACCAGCTTTTAGACGTGTGCCTGAGGCTGCTAGAGGTGATGGGACATGTCTGCATGCAAGGATAGATGCTGATGCAATTATATATGAAGGCTGCCTAATCAGGTTTGATGCCAGTGAAGACAGGAATAACACAAGTTTCTGTAATTGTAGGCAATTACAGCCTCTTTCTTTTTAGGAACAAGAGAAGAGGAAAATTATCAGAATATTCGTCATGTGTCATGACCCCTGAACATTGTATGAATCTGACAGCGAGTTGGTGTCTATAGAGTCACATTCAAGTCTGTAACCTGTGGCGGTGATACTTTTAACAGTAGTTCGCAGTAGGTGCTTTCTGTGCCCAAAGAGTGGTGGTGAAAAGCATTAATTCACACAACTTTATTTCACTGTAATCCTTTACTTCTTAAAATATATTCAACAGTGTTTCCTTTGCGTGATATAGGAGTTGCCATCATTCCAGCACTTGTTATGCTTATGCCTGTACTTCCACCCATGCTGTTTCCCGATTTACTTTCTTTTGCCATGCTTTGAGGGAAGTTAAATTTCTTCATAAATCAGGTGCATAGTTTTGATGTACTTTTCCTGCTAGAAATCCAGCAAAAGGAGGAATGTAAAAAGGTGTAGAGAAATACTTACTGTGAAGCAGCTGCACAACTCTCAAGGTGTGTCAGTCAAGACCGTAGAAAGACAAGACAGGAAATGCAGGTGGAAGATGACAGAAAAGGAAACTCATAAAATGTGAGATATTACTAATTACTAAGGCTGTCAAAATTAACGCATTAACGCACATCAATCCATCATCATGATTAATCTGATTAAAAATTTTAACACAATTAACCCATCTGAAGTGCAGAATAACTCTGAACGTCTCACACATTTCAGGCAGTTTGTCCAAGTAGAGTTAACGCTGCACATGTCCAAACGGGCAGTTGATCCGGTAGTGACAGGCAGCAGAACCAACCCAGAAAGATGGAAGACACTAAACAACACGTTGGCCTCTGGATGGAAATATGAGCACAAAAAAACCCCAAGACGTAACAGTCGACCGACCAAGTATTATGCACATTCTGCAAGAAGGAGTTTTCTTTTCACCAAAGCACTTCCACCTTAAAATACCACATTAATGTGAACAATACGTTAGTCAGGCATTCTGCTAACACTTCAGCTAACACGTCACCCAGCTTGCAACAAACGCATTAAGTGCATATATATTCTCTTCTTGAGTCTGTTTGCTCATGCAAAATGAAATGTGATTAATATAGATTTGAAAAAATTATATTTAATTGTGATTAATCTAAATTAATCCACAGCAACGCTTTGATTAATCTTATTAAAAATTTTAATCGTTTGACAGCACTACTAATTATCAAACGGCTGAGGAGAGGGAGACCAGTAAAAGAGTAAAATGAATGACACTGACTGAACATTTATCATATGCTCATAGGCCAAGGCCATTGTTTAAGCCGTCCAGTGGTTGGACATTTCCTGTGGATGAACAGGTTCTACAAACATGAACCAAACAGCATCTCTAATCTGTCTAAGAGGCTGAGTCTGGGCCACAAAACTCTGATCATCCATCTGTAGAACAGATCGTTCTGGACTAAGGAGCACCAGCTGGTGCAAAGAAAAGTCTTACTGCAGTACTTTGTTACACTGCATACCAGAAGAGATGGAAAGAGACAGAGATAATGGACGAGATGTAATTTTTCCATCTGTCACTCACCACAGCTACATTTAGAGTTATTTCTACTCTGGAATATACCTTTTAGTCATGATTTAAATGTGAATATACAGTATGTGATCATATTTAGTAAGTACGGTCTTATCATTTTTCAACATATTACTGATTAAACATGCAACATAAAACACAAAATATCATCTCAGTTTCCAAAAGTTTTGTTTTACACATTTTGCGACGCTAGCCTTAGTTTTATATAAATGGTAGCAAAACAGAAAATGAGAGTTATGATGATGAGTTTCCATTAGGATTTGGACTGGCAGATGTATTGGATTTTCATTTAATTTTTTCTTATATTAATTGATCTCTGTCATTGATCCAAATGTTAGCAATTTCGCAGCACATAAACCACACAGTAAGTTATAATCCATTTAGTCTGTATAATGTACGTGACACCCACTTATCTGACATTTAACAGACATTTTTCCTGTGGTGTGGTTTGAAGCTGCAGAGACAGAGTGCTTAGACACTCAATTATTGATTATTTTAGAAAACCTGTGAAAAGATTATAACTTACATGCCTAGTATTAAAACGGAAACATAGAAAAGAGGGTTTCCCATTTTTTAAGTATTATGTCTTGTATTTCCTTCCCGAAGGACGAGCCAAATGAGGACAAGCTAAGGGGGAAAACACCTTTCAAAGCCGCACCACCTTGATTAGCACCTTAGTTTCAAAGCTACTGAAGCATTTTATGGCTTTGAGCTATCAGTAACACTAACTATAGTCAATTGTTTGCATGAATTTATGGCTTTTACATGCAGCTATGTGTTTAGTCTGATTTTATGAGCATTTTTTTCCAGCACGCAGAAAAATTTCACTCAGTTACCTTTGTTGTCTAGTTTTCTTTTTTCCTAAACACTTGCCTAAAACAGTCCAATTAAACCACAAATGCCAAGCATAGTGGACTTTATTTCCCATGTCAAAAAACATGACTGCAAGCTCCTTTTTGAAGGCAGCACAAAGGATTAACCACACAAAACAAGCCTCAGGCGACTAGATGACAAACTCATCTCAGCAAGAACTTGAAAGTGACTGTCACTGGTGAACATTAACACGTAGAAAGAAGGAAAACACAGGAACACTGTGAAAATGTTCTGAGGGAATATGTGCTTTTCTATTTTTTGCCAATAAACATGCCTTAACTCCGACCCTGTTGCCCACCCCCCTCTGGTTTCATCACTGTGACTTCATCACCCTCTTTGTCAATGTAAACTGACCACTGGCTCTTTTGTTTGAGTGCACAGAAGCCTCCCTGTTGATAGTACAAATTATTTTGTTTTTTGCAACCATTTGGCTGCGTAGATAAATTATATAAAGAAGTAAATTAATCTACTAAGAATCTATATGACCAAAACTACTGAACACTTCATCTCAGCAAACACCTATAAAAGTCAGAGTAATTACCTTTTCAACAGTTAGAATGAAAAAAAATAGCTAAATCAGAAAAATAATCACATGTGCTTAAACTACATATTTGCAAAAGCTGATTTAGATTACTCTCCCAAAACAGTTCTAACACAAAATGAAAAAGCATTTTTATGTTGCAGGTACTCTCCACTATGATCACCTGCAATTATACTGTTATGCAATAATTTGTTTCAACTATGTGGTGTACACGCTGCATAATTTAAGGAGCTACCCTGCAGCAAGCCTTTTTCCCAACCTATATATGCTATTGAAACACAAAAACTGTGAAGGAATGCTTTGAGAATATTTCCTTGCCCGAGGTGATGAGTGCAGGTCTGATGTGTGCTATTGTAACCTGATGAGCCCCAGGCTAAGCTTCAGCAGTTTCTGATGGGATGGAGGAGATGATCAGTTCTCTGTTGAGTCTGGTCTTCAACCTAACTAATAAGACAGAACTGAAGTGTAAGTGTATGTGCATAAATGTGCCACATGTAAAAGTGAATGTTTACTCCTCACCTCAACTTGAAAGCAGCACATCGACAACAATTTAGAATGAATATTTCTTTTGCTTTTCCTGTAGATAGCTTTTAAAGTGTTATGTAAAGTCTGTTAAATACCTTATATTTTACATGGCTGTAAGGTACTAGAGATCAGTGCAGTGTTGGTGAAGGTAAAATAGTCCTCTACCTCTGCAAAAGCTCTCTTCTCTCCAGCAACACAAGATTTCCAAGGATCAGTCAAATATATTCCAGTTTGTGTCCAATTCCACAACATGCCAAGGAGAAAGAACAAATTTGTGGTCACTTATCCCAAACGCTCCTGTCTGAGCCTTGCACTTGTTTGAAAATTGTTCTCAAAGTAAGTAAGAAACATCCCAGAGGCTGCAGGCTGTGTGAGACTGCAGACTGGTGCAGGTCCTAGTGCCTGCCCTGTGTGAACCAACAGCCACTCATCATTTCCTCAAATGAGGGCTTGACTTCTGCCATGGTGACGTTTAAAGAGATGGTTCACAAGTCAGTCCTAAATGCATACAGTTTATCGAGTATTGTTCAACAAATGCAGTCAACAGAATTTGTACAGTTAACACACTGTCACTGCTGTTTTAATTGTTGACTTGCAGTGTCTTGTAGTTTCATTTTCACTCCATCATCATAAAAACGTCCATGCTCCATTCCAACTCATTTGCTAGAGAATATTGTATTTCTGCAAACCATGATTTGCCTGTAATCTCAATATTTCTGAACCAAAGGTATAATTCTTATCAACATTTCTGTGTTATAGTTTAACTTCTCAGCAGAAATCACATTCATATGTAGGTCTTTAACAAAGTTTGGTTGGTCGAGGCACTGACAGCACTAGGGTTAAGGTTTGGAAAAAATACCAGGGTTTGGTTTACAAGAAAAACCACAATCTTTTTCTAAGTCTAACCAATGTGCTTTTATTGCTTAAACTTAAAAACTCTAGGGAATGCAGAGTGAAAACTCTAGTTATTGGTAACAAAATCTTGGACTTGGTGTATTTACCAACCGTCTCCTGCTCATTCCTGCCTATGGAGGAAAGAAAAAAAGAGTAGATTCTTTAATGGAATATTATGTTACGCTAGAACAGTTAGTGCCAACACAGTCGAAGTTGGTGTAAATAGTGGATGATGGCTAATATTAGGCTTCTAACCTGGAAAAACAAAAAAAATTCACTTACGCCTCGATTTTTTTATGGTTAGTTTAGTGTTTGTTACATTTTTAAAATAAATTTCTCAGAAATGCATTTTCAGTGTCTGTTTTGGGGATAATGTCAGCTGAATAATAAGATATTAGCCTTTTCTGCTCCAAACTACCATTATTGACCTTTAGAAATGTGTATTGGTTTTCTTCTACATAACAGTGGCATACAGATGTGTGCAACAGTAGCATTTACTCTGCTGAGCAGGTTGTCTATTCTACATCTATGGTGACATAGTGTCTTTAGCAACAACGCTTTTAAATTTGCATTCATATCAGACTTTCTAAAAGTCCCTTTTTTTAACGCTTAAACAGCATTAAACAGAGCTAAAGAGTTCAATTCTGCTATTGTTTCCTATATTTTCCGGCTGTAAAACTTCTCCAGGTGGCTTTCATCTGGTTATGTAGTTGCGAGCCATATTCTTATCATGTAAAAATGTAGGCAAATCACCATGTTTTCTCTGTCCTTACAGTTTCCCAAAAGTATTATCTCAAAACTATAGCCTGTTCAAGAGTGAAGCAACAGCCAATCTGTCCTTAGCAAATGCTTATGAGATCACCTCCTCAGCAATTAATTCCACAGCTCAGAAACTTTCCAACAGTTTTGCATTACAAATATACTAATTTGACTGAATCAGTGCTTGTGAACTTCTGAACTTCATATGCTGTAGTGTATTTTGTTTCATTCTTACAAGACATGCAAAACATCTTGCTCAGCAGAAATTTGAGCATTGGTTCATTCATTCATTGACATTTCTTCTCCGAGTGACTGCAGGTGTTTGTATTTCCCCAGATGGTAAATTGTTCATATCTTTTTTTTTAACCTGACGTAATTGTCGACACCAACACTTTCATAGGATAGAGTTACCGAGTGTATGGGTGTTTAGAGTGCTGAGAGCGTGTGCGGTGAATATTGCTAGAGTTTCCAGAGGAGATTGGAGTTTAGCGGTACAACAGCATAAACTAATCCAGGTGTGTTTTAGCACAAGGTCACTGGATAAGCCTGTGTTTTAAGGTTTATGGCCTGTGCTCATAAATTAGATAATAGTTGTAGTTAAAAAAAAAAAAAAGGGGGTTTGAGCATGATTTTATTTATTTCATTACCAGCCATCCACATCTGGATCATAATAAGAACATGTTGGAGCCAAATCTGCTTACCATATTACACGAGGATTACACTCTGGCTTTGATTATTCCTCTGAACTCTCCATGGCACGGCTGGTATTTTTAAAAGGGGTCATGGCCATGTTTTGAAAAGCAGCCCTCTGGGTTTCTGTTCATTTCTCAGCTTGCAGGAGCAGTTCAATCCTACATAATGGATTAGACTCAACTTGTCAACTATGAACATTAGTTAGATTTTTCTTTCAGGAATCTAACTGACCAGACACGGAGGCAGGTTACATCAGCTGCTGCCTCGTGCTTTGGGGATTTGAGACACGGCCTCTGCTGATCTCCTGTAAATGTCATTTGCAGGAGCCTATTTAGTCATTCAAACCAGACTCCTCTGCTGTTTGTCACAGATTTTGGACATCTTTAGACAAGGCCGGGAATAGTCATAACAGAGAGGGAAACATGGCCAGGAATAAAAGTAACTGAGGAGGAAACATAACTCATACATGGTTGTTTTTGGGGACAGACTGAATTAGATAAATGTTTCCAGTGTTCTGATGTGAGCTTATAGTTTGTTTTTTTTTTTTCTGGTCTTCAACAAGAAAGGTCATATTCATACTATTGTTTGCTTTGTTATTGTAGTAGGCCGTGTAAGCACAAAAAGGGTTTTGAAATTCCAATTTGGCAGCAGCACATAACCAGTCCTTCACTATGGGAAACTATGTGTTTGGATTTTATTGTGTTTTATGAGTCTTCCTTTTTCCAGTTCCAGGGGCATTGACCGAGGGTCAAAATGGGATATACTGTACTTTATTACTTTATCTTATAATCAATGTATTCTCATCATGTACAGCAAATAACAGGAAGAGGCTTTATTACCCCGCCCCCTGAGGGGGAAGTGAGGGTATTGTTTTTGGTTTTTTGTTTTTTTTTTTTTGTTTGTCTGTTTGTTCGTCAGCAACTTTACACAAAAACTACCGGACCAATTTCCATGAAATTTTAAGGAAAGGTGTGAGATGATCCAGAATAGATCCCATTAAATGTTGGTGAATGTAGGTCAAATGTCAAGGTCGAGGTCACCAAAAATGTGTTTTCACAATGATAAGAGATAGGGCAAATCAGGTAAAACGTTTGTGAGGGGCGGGGCTTGTTGTGCCTGGCACCACTTGTTTATTATGGTTTATGTTTACAGTTGCTCTAGTGGATTCTGGGGGTGATCTTTGTTGCATTTCAACATCTATTGTAATGTAATGGTACTTGAGATGCTTTGGTAACATACAACCAGTCACAAAAGAAAAATGTTGCTGTTGTTTATTTCTCCAAACCACAGTTACATAGAATTTCATCATTTCCACATTGAGAAACTCCTGTAGGTTTGGAGGTTTAAACAGGAAAGGTGCTTTGGTTAGAGTTAGGGGGGGAAAAAACCTGTGGTGTACATATTAACAAATAAATGAGTCATTAAAAAAAAAAAAAAAATCATATCCTTGTTTTCCCTGTATCTGGTATCTTTTGTTGAACTTAGAGTCACTGCTTAAATCTGACCCTAAAATCATTAAGTACATTATATATGAATGTAATCTTTGAGACACATGTACAAAAAGTGTCTTGAGTTGACACTGTAATGTGGATGTATACCCATATTGAAATGTAGATGTGAAAAATATATATGTTTTCAACTATTCTAAGTTACTCGAAACATACAACATTACATTTTATTTGTGCAGTTGGATTGAATATCCAGTAGTAAAAGTGTGAAAATAACTCATAATCACCTGACCCCCTTAGAGGTCTTGTTTGTATTGTCTTTCCTTGTACATGCAGGATAATTGTGTAAAAAGTCAAATTTAGGATGCTGATATGGGTGTAAAACAGAACTAAGTAACACAACAATAAAAACAACTATATCTATAATAGATGGATGTAATACATGTAAAATATTAAACTTCTGAACCTGCTGAATATAAACGATCAGCGACATGAGCGCTATTTCATATACGACCACAGATTGGTTTGTCTGTAAAGCAACACTGTAATTTACAATATCACTGAGGGGAAAAAAAGAAACGTATGTGCTGCGGTGATCCACATCTGGCCTTCATCAGCCACATCAACTCAGACCCAGCGTTTGAAAAGACAGCTGACTTCGTGGAACTGAGCAGGAAGTAAGGGCTTAATCTTCATTCTATGAAACCTTCAGATTTGATTACCATAAAGACATAGCAGAGCAAGATGCAGCGTGGGTCATCGTTTTCAGCTTTTCTGGTCAACAGTGTCTGCATAACACATTATTTACAATATAGGATGTTACCTCCCACAGATTGGAATATTGTTTTAAGATTGTAACATGGAACTGGCTCCTTTCTTCTTAAAAAGTAATACAGTACCAAAGTAAACTTGTTATTAACTCATTATTTAAGCTGTTATGTCCTTTTCTTTAGCATCCTGGACTAACTGACAGTCTGAAATAATATTCCAAATATAGAACATCCAGTCATTACATCAAATTCTGAGTTTTTAGGGGAATGAAATATGTTCTCTATATTTCCTGAGACAAAAAGAGGTGAAGTCGTATGATAACAGGGTTAGCAACAGCATCACATAACCTGAAACGGATCATGTTTTATTAAATGCTTCATTTTTTTCTCCTCACTAAGCAGAGTCCCATTGATCCCAAAGGGCTGGAGTATATATGGCTGCCCACCCTGAGCCAGGTTCTGCTGGAGGTCTACTCCATTAGAAGGAGTTTTATAGGCTGGGAAGCAGGAAAATCTGAGAGCTTACGTTTTTACTTGTTCTGTGTTATTAAACACACTGGACGGTACATTTCCTTTAAAAAAAAAAAATAAGATCACGTTTCCATGAGTGCTGTTCAAACTATTGCAACTTTTAATCAGATTAAACCCAGGGTTGCTGTGGATTAATTTCAATTAATCACGAATAATATAATTAATTTTTAATCTATATTAATTACGTTTCATTTTGCATGAGCAAACAAACTCAAGAAAGAAGGGAATATTTAAGCACTTAACATGTTATTTGCAAGCTGGGCGACGCATTAGCTGAAGTGCTAACAGAATCCACAACTAACATGTGCTTCACATTAATGTGGTATTTTAAGGTGGAAGTGCTTCGGTGAAAAGAAAAGTCCTTACTGCAGAATGTGTACAATACTTTATGTCGATCGACTGTTCCATCTTGGTTTTTTTGTCCTCATATTTCCATCCAGAGGCCAATGTGCTGTTTAGTGTCTTCCATCTTTATGGGTTGGTTCTGCTGCCTGTCACTACCGGCTCAACTGCCCATTTGTTCATATGCAACTGTAACTCGACTTGGACAAAATGCCCGAAATGCGTTGCCAGAGACATTCAGAGCCATTCTGTGCTGCAGATGGGTTAATTGTGTGAAAATTTTTAATCAGATTAATCATGATGATGGATTAATCTGCATTAAAGCGTTCATTTTGACAGCCCTAGTTTCCATACAACTAACAGGATTTGGTAAAAGTTTAATTTACCATCTGGTGTACTGTAGGTGTACAGGATCCATATCCAGAGAGCCTTTGCTGTGCTTTGTCACTGAAATTGAATTGAGAAGGTTCAGCCTAATTCTCATGTGAGAACTGGTCCAACAGTGGTGGGTGCCAGGTGTTATTGGCTAAGTGATCCCACGATATTAGAGGGTGATCAATCTTAGTTTCTCATATGAACTATTTTTTAAGGAGACTGTACCGATCAGGTCATTGGCAGAATGAATAGCAGTGATGTTGACTCTTTCTGACTGTGCTAACACTCATTTTAAATGGCTCAGTTATCAGTGTAATTTTCCAGAGTGTTACAGAACATTACACTATCAAAAGTGTATCAAATGTGTGGCTTTTTGTAGGCTTTTATGTATGCACAATTCATTTGACATTTGATGCACTTTTCATAGGGATTACATAGATTGTGTCATTAAAGAATAAATAACAAATAACTACAAAAATAACAAAGTTTTCTACTCTGCCAATATTTATTGTTATTAAAGTATTTCACAGTTAGCATTGCACTGACGTTTTTTCTCTAATATCACTATTTAGGTTGCTAGACTAGTGAGTTTATTTCAGTTTACACTTATTTTGTCCATGTTAATCTTCAGAGTTTGCATAACACATACTCGTGTGAGGATGAAGAAATAAGTCTGTCTGCTACAGATTCAGCTTCTAAACTGTAAGAGTGCAATGAGTCTGATTTATACAGATAATGTAGAATAATGTTAGGGCATCTACACATTTAGGATTCATTTTAAAACTCAGGCCACAGTCTAGGTAATACATGGAATCACTGCAGCTGCATGTACACAAAAATATGGATTAGTATTTACATCTCTATCTGACAACATGTGTAGATATTGTTAATATTATAGTAATGTTGGGCCAAAGTGATGCAAAAATACAGAATTTCTAGTTTGATACAATACACAGCCTAAGTGTCTGGAAACCAGAGAAAACAAGGTGGTGGCTTGTTATTGTTTAGTTGTAACCCATCAACATTGTATAAGAGAAGAGAAAAGTTGGGATTCAGATCATGGATTGTGATTCTTCCTCAAAATATCATCAGATGATCTTTCAATTTCTCAGCCTCAGATTTTTGCCTATAATACTATACGGTCCTGACTTCAACCTTTGATTCTTTAATATGTAAATACCACTGAACTAATTTGAGATTGACCGAGTTGAATTTAGTTGAATTAAATGGATATTTAGCATAAGGCAGAGGAGGCGAATAAATATTATTCTCTCTGTAGCTTTTAGAAATGAATGGAGTGTGTAATACGGTGTGACATGAGCAGTTTATCATTGGATTGGTACATGGATTATGATCAAATTATACTGAGTGATCACTAGAAAAAATCAAAATCTTACCAAGTGTAATTAGTCGCTTTTCCATTGAACTGTGCAAATATAACTTGCGCAAAAAAAATTTACCTAATGGAAAAACGTCAATTTCGCCAAAACTCTTGTTTTTCGATAAAAAGTTTTTGCACTGGCAAGAGGTGGTTTCTGGGGCATAGCGCAAATGGTATATTATATGCTATAGTACTGCAATGAAAAGACCTTTTTTCGCGACTAGAGTCAAGTGAATTAAAAAAACAGATGTTGACAGACATTACAACAAGCGAAGAAGAGTTTTAAAAGAAACATGGTGCTGTATGTGTGGACACACCAGGAAACCCAATCATTTTTTAATTTAGTACGGGATAGAGGGGTAATATATGATAATAATGAATATATCTGTAAATCAATGTTTATGGAATGATTTCTCGTGTCATCTCGCAAGAATAAATAAACAAATCATCGCATTTTTGAGTTAATGGAAAAACTGACATTATAGACTTATGTTTTTTCGACATTTAGTAAATGTCGGTAAAGTTTTGCGCAGATGTTCAATGGAAAAGCGACTATTGTCTCATTTCTAGTCAAAATATCTCATCACACTTATAATAAGACATAATCACCTAAAGAGTAACTTTTCAGTGACATATAAGAACTGACTTTTAGACAATAGATCATGAAAATCTTATTTCAAGAAATCTTAGATTTGGATTTTTGCAGTGATGTATTGTTATAATTAGTTGAGTTTTAATTGTTTTAAGTGTTTTGTTTTTATACCAGACTCCCTATTTGCATCTTGTTTTATTCAGGTTTGATTCAGCCAATCAGAGGCTGGATCTCACAGCCACCGGTGACCTGCTGAAAGGTATGTAGACTCTTTTGTCACATTATCTCAAGCAAATTGAGCACCTGACCTACGTAGTGATCTAAAGGATCTGCACGCAGACCACCAGCCAAAACCAGGCTAAGCATGTGGCCTGTGACCTCCCCTCCACCCAGCCCACATTACCCCAGGGCCACCGGGCAGATACCCTTTCAGGAAAGACTCCCCAACTCTAGAGGACAATGGCTGTGTTGTCTGTGACAGAATGGATCCAATTTCTTATAGAACTGAAGAATTCAAAACATTTCAACATTTTTATGAGATTTTATGTGAATCTTTACTGTTCTCACATCTGCCCCGCATGTGTAAAACCGGTGACATTTATTGAATTTTTTTTTTTTTTTTTAAAGTTTCCCCTGTTTCCATTTATACCCGTGGCATTGCGTGTTTTCATAGGTTACCCCAGTGCTTGTGTGCGTGTGATATTACAGGGACCTACTGTACTTCCTGTGCAACCTTGTCTCCTTCTGTTTCATGACATGATTCTCAGCACATCTGTGTTTACAGCTGTGTGATGATGATCGAGGGATCTATTCTCTCTCATCGGTGTTTGTTTACAAAGGCTTCAGTCTGTGTGTGGTTGGTGGGAGCTTGTGTCACTCTCTTAGGACAGACTGCTGACAGATGAGCTCTCATATACCACATATTATCGTCAGGATGTGTTGATGGTTTCATCTGCTCTTACTAAATTACACCGAGGCAGTATTTCACTCTTCCCTTCTTGATTTCTTCCCCAAAGCTTCCCAGTATCTAACTTGTCTCATGTTGTTCTCTCAGTGATCTGCATTGTCCTGGAACCTCAGTTTTGATTTCACATCCAGTCTGAAGTTCTTTATTCTATACAACTTTGTCTGTTTTGCTATTTGTTTCTGCTGAGTTTACTTTGTTGCGTGTAGTTATTTTGATAATGACGATACAGCATCATTAAGTGCAATTTCATGTACTTTATATTTACTGACAAATATTTCTAAAGCTTGACCTGAATTTTAAAACTAATATCATCTTTGTTATGAAGTTCAGTTAATTTTGTTTATGATATAATCTGTAACAAAGTCATAAAAGACATTCAGCTTCATTTTATTTAATATTTTGTTTTCCAAGCTCCATCCAATTTCTCATTATCTTGGGCCCAACAATCTGCTTGCTATAGTTCTGTTTGCAATGTTTATTAATGAATACATGCAGATTCATGAATGCAGAACCTTTCAGCTGCTGACTCTCTAATCTTGGATTGAACCAAAGTAGATTTTCACAATGGCTCAGGCATTACCATAAACTGATAAAGTGGCTTTGCATAAATAAAAGCCAAAACTTGTTAACTGTGATGAATTAGCTGTCCCAAGTAAGTTTTCAGCATCCAGGGAAACCAAACAATTTGATGTTTAGAAGGAAAGAACATCAAATTTAGTGTAATTTGTAGCTACAGTCATTCATACAACACTGTATTAAACATATTCACACAGTGTCAGTGAGAATGCACAGTGTAAATTGATTTAAATTTACTTAATTGATTGATTGTGGTCTTAATGTCACAGGACGTACGTCAGTCAAAGTGGCATTTTGCCACAATAAGGGTTTGTTTGCCATTGTCTACAAGCGGCCATATCTCTGGTTTGGCTTCCATCCCACCACTGACGCCCTGCGGCATTGATTCAGTGCCCGGCGGTTTTTGTCCTGGAGGGTGATATAGTGAATAGCGGAAAACAGAGTTTGACAGTACAGCCTGCTGTCACTTACACCATGAAATTTTTACTCTGTCATCCAGCTGGAATGCTTCCCTATATGAAATGTACTTGTGGTAAATCGTCTGTATTATTCAGTGCCATTTCCTCTCACGAGTATAGACATTGTTTGTAAAATCTCAAACATCCATTCCCTAGAGAGCAAATCTGCTAGTCGCTGTTTTCCATTTCAGCTGAGTTGTTGTGAGCTGTCTTTTCATGCTACCTGGAAAAAAAAACTGTAATAAGATAACAACTAATAAAAAAAAAAAAAGTTGATACAATAGTGACAATGCTGTTACACATATTCTCCCCTATTGTTCTCACTAATGTCACTGAATCTTCAACTCCTCACTTACATACTCAGATTAGAAACTGTTGGTGGTGAACACATGCATCTGTCAGAGAGACTTTTCTGTAGACGCTGTATTAACCCATAAAGACACAAACATCCACTGGTGACCAAAACCATCTACTGATGTAAACTGTTTAATACCTGTTGATTCACTAATTTTCTCAATACATGTAAATAATTAGTGTAAAATGCAGTTTGTCGTCTTTAAATCATCATCAGATATGACCCATTTGGACGTTCAGAGACTCCGCAATGAACATGGAAACACTGTCATCTTCTATAACATTGATTCACAAGTAAAACCTGTGGAGTTTGATGAATGAAGGCGGATGGAGACACTTGTTATGTTCAGTTAATGATAAATTTTATTAAAAAAAGTAACTTTTTCTTCAGCTTTCTCCATTTTGATAGAATAACCTTTGAAAGTACTCAGCTTTTATGAACTTCTACATGATCAGTGTATTAAATATAGGAAAATACATAATTTACACTGAAAAAACTCAGAATTAAGTGAATAATATTACACTTAGGACAAATTAATTTAGGAACTGCCTTCAAAACGTACCACCGGGTCTTTATGGGTTAATGTGTTTTTCGCCCGGTTCATATCTTCAACATTTTGCTTTTGATTGTAGAAAAAAGTCAAACCAAATACAGACCACTGGAAATACACTAATGCCAGCTTCCTCTTCCAGCTCTCCAACTCTCTCCTTTTACGTTTTCCTATCTTGACACTGATGACTTGGATCAGATAAGAGAACTCTGGAGTATTTTTCCATCCCATAACATCAGCTGTGGAGTATAATAGAAACCTGAAAGGGAAAAGAAAATCAAAAGAGCGCAGTCCGCCCACTCTGTGTCTTTACTACCTGTCCAGAACTTATCAATTCAGAATTTGGCCCTTGAAATCAAATATGGCTGGGGCGGGACAGTTTTGCCAGGGGCTGAAGAGCTTCGGCCCCTGGGGTTGGGTGGTGCCTATTATACCGTTACCCTGAGGCTTTGAGGACCCCACACACATACATGCACACAGAGGATCAGGTGACCCTCCAACCTTTGAAACTGTGTATGTGATCAAACCCTCTGCTTCTGCTGAGGACACACTGGCTAAAACAGTCCCGTGTTTCTTCACAGGGAGGTTTTCTCTCCTGTTGCACTGTGGTTGCAAAGTCCAACATAGTGTCAAAGTTTTTTTTTTTTTTTTTTTTACTAAACACTCCCTGATACAGAGAAAGAATCAAGTATTGTGTGGGCAGAAACAAAAAATGAAGATAACTCAGGACAGAGTTTCCCTTTTTTCCAACTGGAAAGCTCCCAACTCCACCAATTTTGTCTCTGATATCTCTTTCCTGTTTGATTTTATCTCTGTTGCTATCACTGTATTCAGGATAATTAGATTAGTTAGCTTTGTTTATTTGTTTCATGTAACTAAACACAAACGGAAAATTGCACAAGTGGTTGAAACCTGTGTTGGCTTATCAATCAAGCAATCCAATCCAATCCAGTCCAATCCAATGCAATCCAGTCCAATCCAATCCAATCCAGTCCAGTCCAATCCAATCCAGTCCAATCCAGTCCAGTCCAATCCAATCCAATCCAACTTTATTTGTAAAGTACTTTAAAACAACCACAGTGGACCAAAGTGTGGTACAGAAGAATAAATAAAAATCTAAATAAAAGAGTAAAATACAAGAATAGATTAAAAGGTGTAGAACAACTGTACAAAAAAACAGTGCTGTACAGAAGAATAAATAAAACCCAAATAAAAGAATAATGTACAATAGTAGATTAAAAAACATGAAGAGCTGTACAATTAAAAACAACACAAAATAAGAACAATAACCCAATACCAAACAGTAACAATCAATCAATCAGTCAAACTTTATTTATGTAACACCACATCATAGCAAAAGTTATCTCATAACACTTTACATAGAGCTGGTCTAAACCAGACTCTTAATAAGATAATTCAAGGACACCAACTAAGGAGTATACAGTTGGTGATGATGAAATGAAAAACGTCTTTTTAACAGGAAGACACTTGGAGCAGACCCTGACTCCTGGAGGATGGACGACTGACATGACCAGCTGGGGTTAAAGAGAGAGATAAAGGAGGAGAGAAAGAGAAAGAGAGAGCGAGAGAGAGAGAGAGAGAGAGAGAGAGAGAGATGGGGGGGGGCACACATGGATACACAGCAAACTAAACCATAACTATTAAAAGCAAGAATTGCTGTTGCAAGTGTAACTACTAGTAACTAGTACAAATACCCATAACTTTAATACTACTACTACCAAATACAAGTCGGAACAGTGGATATACTAATGCATGTTTCCACTACGTGGAACCAGCTCGATTCAGCTTGGCTTGGCTTGACTCAACTCGGTAGCGTTTCCATTCCAGGATAGTACTGACTTTACAGTGCCTGTTCGTCATAGCGGTGTGGTGCCTTACTTCTGTGTCGTCTGCTCAGAGTTGTTGATAAACTCACTCATTGTGTGTTGTTTCATCTGAATTTTTACGTTGGCCACCAAGGACTGAATCTCCTGGACCGACCATGGTGTAGTTTTGGTTTGTCATCATGTGGATTAATGTACCGCTATATTTATTGTCAACTTCCACATCTGTATTTTGTAAACCAGTAGGTCAGAGAGACAACTGTCTGACCAATCAGAGGTCTGCAGTGTTTATACGTCACGTTTTAGTATCGCTTGGAACCTCGGCGGAGGTGATGCCAAAAAACTAGTACCAGATTCCAGGTCCTTTTTCGAAATAGAAATGCAAAAAGGCTGAGTCGAGTTGAGTCAAGCCGAGTCAATACCACATAGTGGAAACGTGGCATAATACTGCAACTGTTAGTACCACTAATAGAAACCTCTACCATCCATGTGACTATATACTTATGTGAACAAGTGGTGCCAGGCACAACAAACCCCACCCCTCGCAAATGTTTTAGCTCTTAATGGACATCTCCCTCTCAAA
>JAPQRP010000024.1:525098-547801 GCA_037367295.1 Apogon hyalosoma
TTATTATTATTATTATTATTATTATTATTATTATTATTTATGTGTAAAATATTTGCTTTGTTGAACTATTACTATTATTGTTACTATTGACAAATCATAGATTATGACTTAATTTCCCTAGCAAAACAAAATGCTAGTACTTGATCAAAGAAATGCAAATTGTTACAATTAATTACTTTTGATTATATTTCTTACAAATATTTTAAACTGGGCAACAAATTTTAAAACTATGACTGTACAGTATTTTAGAGCCATTTTCTTATTCTTATTTCGTAGTAGAATATTGTTGAATTTCCAGTGCTGAAAGAAATTCTTTTACATCAACATGACACATCCAGTGTGACATTACTTTATTCCTACACACTGTTCACTGGCAAGAATATGTTCAGGTGCAAGTCTTTTGTAATCACCAATATTACGATAAATATCTGTAAGGGATTACAAATATATATTTTGTAATTTATTCATGTAACACAGTAAACATGTTACAAAAATGCCTTTTATAGACTATTCTGTTCTCTTGTACCTGAGAAATTATTTTTATAGTTAAAGATATCTGACCCGCTGCAGTAAGGGATGAGAAAAAGTACAGCATTGTATTTGCACCACAACTTAGGAATCACATCAACTCATATAAAATAGTACACAGACCTAGTTACATAATGAGGCCTGAGTGTGACTTGAAGATACAAAAAGAGGACATTCAGCATGCAATTAAGGCAGCATGAAATAAACATAAAATAAAACATAAAATATTCAGAGCACGATTTGCATTTATGACTTCACTTGTGTATTTATGTGATCTAATTGTCTCCTTCTCCTTTCTGTGTTTCTCAGGGACTTTGAGTGTGCGCACGTGTGTGTGTGCGTGCATGCGTGTGCGCGCGCACGTGTGTGTGTGTGTGTGTGTGTGTGTGTGGGTGTGCGTGCGTGTGTGTGTGTGTGTGTGCGTGCGTGCGTGTGTGTGTGTGTGTGTGTGTGTGTGTGCGTGCATGTGTGTGTACAAATGAACACAGTTGAGCGCTGCACATCTGTAAGATGGTCACAGCTGGTACGCCTCACTGCACTCTGCTGAGGGATCCTGGTCATTACACAGAAAGTACTGAAGAGGACGTGCACATGAGCGCTGACTCAAAGACAATCTGCTCATGTAAGGGCTTACATGTATGGTAGACAAATGCATAGACACAGACAAATGTAAACAGTCAGCTCCACAGCTGGTTCTGTTTGATGCTGATGCTCCAGGCAGATGAGGAGCGCACAGTGGGCGTGAGGGTAGAGGAGACCCCGGGCTTCTCCTCTCCTCTCGTCTCGTCACTGTCCTCATCATGCCAACAGTCACCACATGAGTGGAGCGATGCCTCGCAGCAGCATGTTATCTCTAATGATACCCAGCATGCCAACACGGGGAGTGTCTGGCAGGAGAGATGAACTTCACCACAACATGTTTATGACAAATAAGTAAAGGAAAGGCCGCGACTTCACCCACTGACATTAGCTTTGCACATTTCTTTCCTCAATCTGATGATATTTTTATGTAGTACAGTATTTGCCCTAAAACTGTAACTCAGTGCAGCCAAAAATAGAAACCATGAGACATATTGCCATTATTTCTCTGGGTGCCATTCATCCATCTGCTCTTTGGAGAACATGTAATGGCACTCTGGGGGCTATTCATAAAGTTCACTCTTCTGGATCAAGTCTCCGTGTCCAGGGCTTTCAGTGAGACAAAAGAAAGGCCAGAAAACATGTCAGAGGAAGCATACATCCCTTCCCCCAGAGAGAGGACATACTCAAAAGCTTACCGTGAAACCTTATAGGCAATTGGACCATATGCTTCCGAGACACATCCCAGATGCGAAACTGCACAAAAAGAAGGAAAACTATTTCCTGTAAAAATAATAGTCCATATTTTTTACTTTTCTTTACCACTAATTTATCTTTAACTAATGCAGCTGACTGCAGGGAAATGAAAAGTGCTTTGTCATCTTGCTGTAACTTTACCTGAAATATCCCAGAGGCACCAGAGATGCTGTAGGCGTGATGTCACCACCCAGCCTCCTCCCACTGCTGGCTCAACTGCCCCTAGAGATGGTCTCCGTAGCAACTGACTGAGTCTGAGCAAAAGATATTCCCATCTACTGTGACAATGCTGACTTTTGATAATTCATCGTGTCGCTCTGGTTCTTCTAGGCAACAGTGTGTTTTGTCTTGAATTCGGGGCAGGGTTAAAATTCTTGGTACAAAATGTCTGAGTGTGTGAGTTTGGGTCAGAAGGCCGTGATGACCCTGGAACCTGCGCAACCCTGGTTCATCCCTCAGGTGTCCTGTTAGTCAGAGTAGTTGTCGGGTCCAGCAGCAGCAACAGCAGCAGCGTTGTTGAATGCAGATAAGACGACTGCACGGGACTGAGGCACATGTTTTGGTTCCTTGAGTCACTCACAAACAAAAACTCAAGGATTGCATCACCACAGTGACACAGTAGCTGTCACTGTAAATCCCACAAGTCCCATAATGTGCATCTGTGCTGCAGCAAACAAACACTGCGGCTTATCTTTGCTCAAATGTTATAAAGCGGACTTTAATATGCACAGCGTTTATGCTTTTATACTCGTATGCAGATTATTTCAAACACTTTCTAACACGCCGAAGTGCTGCTCAGATATTTAACTGTGGAGCATTGTGTTGCATTGTTATCCTGCTGCGTGCAGAGCGTTCCACTGTCTGAGCCTTACGATGCGTTTAAACAGCCAGTCAGACAGTTGTATTTTTATTTTCCTGTGCTTGTACATAAGGTTTCTAATTTCTACAATGGCCTTAGTCATATGTAACCTGGTGTTCATAAAGACACTTACCTTGACTTCAGTTTCACTTACTCATACAGACACATTGTATAACGCAGCATAAGGGTATCCCTGCAACAGTGACACTGACTCACTCACTCACTGACTCATAGTCCTTCCCTTCAGCATCAGGATAGCTCGCTGAATTGAATGTAGTCGTGATTTTTTTTTTCTTTTTCGCTGTCATTTTGCTACTGTCTGTACAAATGACAAGTGAAGGGGCTGCACTGAAGTAAATATACTGAAATATTGCAGTTTTGGGATGCAACGTAACATCGTATGAAGAACAGCTCAGAGGTTGTGAGTGGTGTTTTGTATTTGTATTGTATGTCGGGTGTGTGTAGATCTTAGCGAGGTAATCTGGGGAAGTGAGATGCAGTTGGCAGTATACCGCAGTGGGCCAGTGTCCTTGTGTCTCTCCTGGTGTCTGGCTCTTTTCCAACGTCTGCGCCCATCCTGCCAAGCCCCAATCTGACGTGCACGACTCTCCTGTCCCTCCCTTTTTCATCTCCCCCCGCTCTTCACACAAAGCAGCCTTTCTACAGTATTTCCCTCTATCTTCACTCTTCTTCATTTCACTCTATTTTGGTTTCCTCCTCTAATGTACAGTACACAGGACGAGGTCTGGGGGTTGGACATAGAGAAGGGCATGTGGAAGCTGCATTGCTGATATCTGCGCACCGAAACTGCTCTTTTTATTCATTGTCTACCACTATCTGAAACCGGTCCCATAGTTGTATGTACTGTATAACCTGGCCTCTTTTTCAGGCCACCTCAGTTTTCTCTTTCCAGAGCAGTGATGCTGGAATGACTCATCTCCCAGAGGGTTAAATAAATTGAGTTTCAGTGAAGATACGCTGGGAAAAAAATGCATTTAGGAGAATGGTTGTGGGATTTGTAGATACCTCGATGAGTCAAAAAAAAAAAAAAATGGTATACATATATTTTTTTAAATATGTAACATAACATTTTAATTCCATATTGTCATGATTTTGCACGAGAGAACACACTAATGTGGAATTATACACAGGAGAGTATTGCGTCATCATGTCTAGAAGCAGACAATCTGGTTGGGAATTGAACAATAATGATCGTATTTGAAGTTCATCTGCTCCATTCCATTGTATTATATTCACCATTAAGGTAATAATAAAATGTCCAAGGATCTTGAAGTTGAATTATGGTGGAATTTAGACCTTTGTTTCCACCATTGTAAGGCAGCATATGTGTGTGTGTGTTTGAAACCTGTGGCTGCTGCAATGCAGTGTCAGAGAGCAAGGAACGCCAGCAGACCTCCGGTGTCCGTTAAAACAGATTTACACTCCAGAGACAAGGCAAAAACAGCAGCAGCAACAACTGGAAAGTTTTAGACTTAGTGGAAACCTAATGGACAAGTAATTTTGTTAAGATGCTCGCAGCCTTTTCTGACAAAAAAAAAAAATGCACAAAGCCAGAACTAAAACTAAAACAGGTGACCAATTACTGTATACTTTTGTATTGCATTATATTTGTTAATATATTTTAAATTGGTGGTCTATTTAGATTAGACTAGATAAGAGTAGATTCAACATTATTGTCATTACACATATACAAGTGCAAGGTAACAAAATGCAGTTTAGCATCTAACCAGAAGTGTAATCAGTATGTACATAAATATACAGGATAGATTTCTGGGGTGCTATAAATATACTGTATGAATTATTATACATAGATTAATAAACATTACAATATACAGCATTAAAGCCCAATGAATATGGCAATAGACATAATAATAGATATATAATGGATATTTAGTGGAAATGTAGTACTGGTGTCTCATTGTAACAACAAAATAATTCAGTGTTTTTGATGGCAACAGTCTTTATGCACCTGTGATAAAGGTGCAAGGTTAATAAATTAAACAAAACTAAGCTTAACAGCAGCAAATAGTAGTATTAACATCAGTATCAATATCCGTGGTTTTTGTGAAAAGATTTGAAATTTAAGACTTATTGTCACATTCAGCCTGGTTTCTTATCCTTTAAAACACAAAGTTCCTGAAGTAAAATATTTTTCATTTTCATAATTTATTTCTTTTCTCTTTTTTTCTTTTCTTTTCTTTTCTTTTCTTTTCTTTTCTTTTCTTTTAGTTGATTAGTTTAGTGTATCATGGACAATTCCAATTAATTAACTGTATCAATAAGAGTAAAAAGGCAGCTTTGGCCAACATGGCTAGTATCCTGCTGTAGTCCCCGGCCTGATGACAATAGGCCCCCCCAAAAAAAAACAGTAGGTATTTCACTTTACAGCGTTCTCACCTGGTAACTTCAGGGAGCAGTTAACTTAGCATGTTTTTAATTGAATTAATGTAACCCAAGTTATTCAGAAAAGTGTTCTGGTATTAGTACTATCTTGGCATTAGATCAGGATGGCTGTTAAATATAATTAAATATATATTAATATCTCCCCCAAAACTAGAGAGCTGGCAAACCAAGTACGCAAAACAAAAACACGTCAGCCTCTTCATTGCATTGGATTAGATGAAAATGTGAATAATATTTATCTTGAAAGAGTTCACATTTAATTTGTTGAATCAGCAAAATATGCAGAAACTCCTGCCCATCCATTTTTAATAGTCCTTAATAATGAATATTCAGGTTCTAAGTCCTTAGGTCCACATGCTCTTTGTCCTTGTTCTTTTGCCAAAAACCACTTCAGATGGAGACGAAACAAGTCATGTAATCAATATCTCTTGGAAACGAATTCATCATTGACACCCAGCATCTGCCAATGTACACAATCGCCCATTTTACATCTCCTAGTGACTGGAACATGCACGGCCTTGACAATTCATGGACCCTTTGCTTTTAATTAAAACAAACCAACTAATGCAAAGTGAACTGAGCTTTAGAGCTTGCATTAACAGTCTTTGTAATGGGCCCCTGGTTCATAAATAATGGCTGTGCTGTCATGAGGAACCTGGGAAAGCCATTAAGAGATAGTGAGAGGTATCTGTATGTGTGACAGCAGGCAGGCAGGCGTGCAGACAGACAGAAGGGACGAGGCTGGGAGTCTTGCCGGTCTCTGGTTTGCCAGGAGTAACCTTGGCAAGCACGTAATCTGCTCCTCCACCCCCCATTCACCTCCTTTCCTCCACAACCGGGGGATTCCCACTGACCTTTGGCTTCTGGAGGTCACTCCTGGCCACGGCGCCTCCATTCCCAGCTCCAGTATTGATAACAAGCAAAGGTTTTTTATCGATCACTCTGTTCTTTGTCCTCAACATAGCCCGGAACAATGTGGAAGGTTTTGCTCTATTTTTGTCACATTCCTATCTATTATTAATGAAGCTTGTTGCCAGGAAAGATTATAAATATATCTACTGTGACCAGAAACCAGTAACCATAAACTTAGTGTGTATTTCTTTTGCTTTTGTATATGCCAAAAATCCTGCAAAGCAACAATACACCTAAAAAAAAAAAAAAAAAAAAACCTTCAAGATTGTGTTACTGAGGGAACATGCTGAAATGAAACCATAGGCAGTGGTCTGATCAACTGTCACTGTAATACATCACCTACTTATCTATTAAAATACCTCTCAATCATAGCTGTCAACCTCAGGTTAATGCAATCTCACTAAAGTACAAGAAAACGCATGGACTGTATTGTAACGGATGCTTTTTTGCCCATTGATTTCACATTTGGGTTACCTGCTGATCAGCAGCAGTGGTGTGCGCCTTTCTGGAGATGTTCCCCTTTAAATTGCTCACACTGCAGATAAGGTAAGGAGTGGTAGCTACAGTGCAGATGGAGGGCGCGTGTTTTCGCCCTTGCCTTCTCCACCACCAGTGCGTCTCTTGGTATGCATAGCAATGCCCGACTGCAGGTTTGACTAAGCTTTATATACCAGCCCACTGCTGACTGCACAAGTATTTCATCCAGAAATCTGTCCTTCACCAAACAAAAAAAAAAAAAAAAAAAAAGGCAGTCCCCCACCTCTCACCGAGATGAAACCATGCAGGTCCAATAAGGGCCGCTTATATGTGTAGATCTGTGCTTGGGGCTGTGGCTCTGTGAAATTGCATAATCTTCTAGCCCACTACGTAGGGCGGCGATTCTTTCATGCATGTCGTTTCAAGTCAGTGTCTGAAGACGCTGCTGTGCTCACCATGTAGGCTATTAGGAGACTCCAGGACTCTGAACTGTCTCTGAATGTGGGGCTCTGCCTGGGTTTATCTGCATCTCAGACATCCTTCCACTGCTCTCTGTGTTGACTGTCTAAATAAGACTTAAAAATGGAAATTGGATGAATGACGCGCACAGAGATGAGATGTTCTGAGCGGCTGATTTGTTCTCATATTGAGATGAAAATGCTGCTCTAGTTGCTGCTTATTACGGATGCAAATATCCGTAATTATTAAATCTAAATAACAAGATGCTCTTTTAAGGGGAGTGTGGTCCCTCCTCCCCGCCTTGGTTGCTCCCGCTGCAGATGTTGCCTCTGAACACCTTATTGGGACTATTTACCTTTGCGGCTGTCTGCAGCCGGAGCTCGTCACAGTCACGCTGGTGTGGAGGGGAACAGAGGAGGCAGATCATTCTGCTGATCCCAGCACCTTTGGTTATTAAGAGAAGCACCAGCACCTCCTTGATCGGATCCCTCCTCCCTTTTTTTTTTTTTTTTTTTTTTTTTTTTTGCCAATCGCCATCCCACGACAGCCTACCCGGAGGAAAGGATACTGGGAGGGGAAAGCGAGGACACACCCGCACATACTGTACCCGGTGTACACGGAGAAGATGCTGCAGACAACATGAGGTGAATATCATCGACTGTCCCAAATTGGAAATTGTTTTTTCTCCTTGACTGAAGACCGAAGACCTGATTGTCGCAGCGGGTTATTCACCCTCGTGGAACCAGTGTCCAATCGGATCATCAACCCACATCCAGATATGAATAATATGTCTGCAGGTATGTATGAAATCAAGATATAGCAGCATGCGTTTGTCTATCCCTGGCGATTCTGTTATTTCAACCCTGGCTTCATGTAGGAAATGCATTGATTTGTACTTGACTAGAAACGTGATAATTAGCTCTGGAACTGCAGGTATAAATTTGTTGTACAATTTCTAAGGATTTTATTCTGTAAAACTGAGCTCCCACTCTGTGTGTAGAGATGATGCAGACAAGAGATACAGTTTTTCTCTTGGAACCTATTTCCTTCTTTAGATAAATTATTTATAGATGTTTTTGAATATTTTAGAGTCAGGCACCATTTCAAGACTAAAATGCTCAAACAAAACTACACTGAAGTCAGTCATTATGAGGCATTTTTGTGTTCGTCTGGTACAGCAGCAAATCTTAAAGCATCTCGTACATTTGTTTTTAGACTGCAGTGGTTTTCTATGATATTCTAGACAGGATGCTGTCTGTATGAATTTGGTGCCTGCTGCATTGCCATATTCATGCATGGCTTCACTGCAAAAGGTAGTCCCATTCATCTCTGTGGATACTGTCCATTGCAGCAGATCAGTGTCCTAATTTAGGATCTTCGGAACATGTTAACGTTACTTAGCCCCTGAGTTTACCTGCATTGAAGTGATTTATATGCAAGGGGGATTGCTCATTTGCATATTCATTTGTCAGGAGTAGTAGTGTCAGCCTCAAGTTTTCATGAGCTGATTCATTTTGGTGCCTTCTGCCTTCTCACGACAGTATAACTTTACGTAACACATATCAAATCTTCTGACATTGTGTTCAAGGGTGGCTTCAGTTTCATCTATTTTGAGTTTTTTGCTCTTCAAGTTAAAGCAAATTCCTGCAATATCTGACTAAATGACAGATTAAATGTTGAAATGTGTCTCAGGTGTACCTGACCTTGCTGTGTCTGTCTTTGCTTTATCTGTCCTACATGCAGCCAGATCCTAGGTTTCATCCTGTGGCCGTCAGGTCTTTACGGTGTTGAGCCCCCTCCCTTTCCTGGCCCCTGCCTGCAGTTCTCCAAGCTGCAGGACCCAGACTCACTGAAAGGTGCAGGCCTCCTCTCCCTGCAGAATGACTGTTGCCACAGGCGACCCCTCTGACGAGGCAGCTGCACACCCAGGGCACCCCCAGGACTACGACCCGGAGGCCGACCATGAGTGTTGCGAGAGGGTGGTCATCAACATCTCAGGGCTGCGCTTTGAGACACAACTTAAAACCCTCTCCCAGTTCCCAGAGACTCTGCTGGGGGACCCCAAAAAGAGGATGCGTTACTTTGACCCGCTGAGGAACGAGTACTTTTTTGACAGGAACCGACCCAGCTTTGATGCCATATTGTATTATTACCAGTCAGGAGGTCGGCTAAGAAGACCGGTCAATGTCACCCTTGATATTTTCTCAGAGGAGATTCGGTTCTATGAGCTGGGCGAGGAGGCCATCGAAATGTTCAGAGAAGATGAGGGCTTCATCAAAGAGGAGGAGCGGCCTCTTCCCGATAATGAGTTTCAAAGACAGGTGTGGCTGCTGTTCGAGTACCCAGAGAGCTCAGGTCCTGCTAGGATTATTGCCATAATCTCTGTCATGGTCATTCTGATATCTATAGTCAGTTTCTGTTTGGAGACCCTTCCCATTTTCCGCAATGATGAGGAGGAAATGCACAAGTCTCACGCTGAAGTCTTTTCACCTGAGACCAACACCACAATCATCAGTTACACATCCACCTACTTCACTGACCCCTTCTTCATCCTGGAAACTCTTTGCATTATATGGTTCTCCTTTGAATTTCTAGTACGTTTCTTTGCCTGCCCCAGCAAAGCAGGGTTTTTTGGTAATATAATGAACATTATTGATATAGTTGCTATCATCCCTTATTTCATCACTCTTGGCACAGAGCTGGCAGACAGGCCCGAGGATGGTCAAGCGGGTCAGCAAGCCATGTCTTTAGCCATTCTCAGGGTCATCCGGTTAGTACGAGTCTTCAGAATTTTTAAGCTCTCACGTCACTCCAAGGGGCTTCAGATCCTGGGCCAGACCCTGAAAGCCAGTATGAGAGAGCTCGGCCTCCTCATTTTCTTCCTCTTTATTGGGGTCATCCTGTTCTCCAGTGCAGTATACTTTGCTGAAGCAGATGAGCCTGAATCGCAGTTCGAAAGCATCCCTGATGCATTTTGGTGGGCTGTAGTGTCCATGACAACAGTTGGCTATGGTGATATGGTCCCAACTACAATTGGTGGCAAGATTGTGGGCTCCCTCTGTGCCATTGCAGGTGTGCTGACCATTGCCTTGCCTGTGCCTGTCATAGTATCCAACTTCAACTACTTCTACCACCGCGAGACTGAAGGTGAAGAACAAGCCCAGTATCTGCAGGTCAACGTGCCCAAAGCGGACTCAGCCGAGGAGCTAAAGAAGAGCCGGAGTGGCTCCACCATCAGTAAATCAGACTACATGGAGATCCAAGAGGCTGTCAACAACAGCAACGAGGACTTTCAGGAGGAGAATCTTAAGACAGCCAACTGTACACTGGCCAACACAAACTATGTAAACATCACCAAAATGCTCACAGACGTGTAGTCATTTGTTACTTTTCCCCCCGTCACAGCGGGAAATGCGGAGCTAAGCAACTGGATGGGACAGGTGTAGAGCCTTCTGCCTCATGTGCTGGAAAAATCAAGGCAATAGAATTCAGGATGATGATGATGATGCTGATGATGATGAAGATGATGGTGATAGACAGTGAAAAAATATTACAAAGACTATTTGCTCACTTTGCGCTCATCCTGTCTTCACTCCTCACAACCTGTCCTTAAACACTCCTGACAATATGACTGTCAAACAGAGTGGATTTTCAAATTTTGCATTTCTGCATGGAGTTGGCTTTGTCTGTGTGGTTGCTTAAAAATAATACCTTAAAATGTCCCGCTCACAACAGTAGCCAACAGTAGTGCACAAAAGAAAAGATAAAGGGAGAAAAACAGCAAGGAAAAAAAATGATCGCTTTCTAAAAAGAAAAACAATACAACACAAGCCCTGCTTTAGTCCTCTGTCCCTTGGTCCCTCATTTCCCAAGGCACACTGCTCTGCCATGCGCTTTTTGAAGAGCCCTATTCGCACGCTACATATGCTGCTTCCTGGAGCCAATGAAACTGTCTTATGCTACACCATTTACAGATAAAAGGATGTGTGAGCATAAAGCCAGCCCACTCCAGCGCTGCTATGGCCTGTGGGTGACTTGTGACGAGGTTGGTGGTTAAGTACACCATGTTATTTCAAGGATGAATGACAGCCATCAGCACTAAGCTTATGGTTCGACACCTTTTTATCCCAGTAGACATCAGTATCTGATGAATGACTGAGAATGGCCTTGACTTTTCACTGCTTTGGTCTAACATGTACTGTATGTATTGCAATGCAAGCTTCCCCCCTTCCATTCACCGAAACTGGTCTTACTGCAGAGCTTTGAGGACAGCTTGAATGTTTCTTCTTGTTTTGTTTGTTTTTCACAGTTTCACACGTAACAGTACTTATTCATATAGATAGGTAGATAACTGTGACTTAACTGATAGCCGGTAGGTAGATAGGTACTGTCAGTAGTAAACTTAGTCAGTAGAAATATTGCATGACATTTTTATCTGAATGAGAATTTCCACTTGTTTCTCAACTGCCACTTGCTTCATCATCACTGTATATTTGTCTGTACACTGCCTTCTATACGAATACACACTTTTTAAAGGATACCTGCAGGTAGCTGTTACAAGAACCTAAGGCTGTTACAGGATTTCTTAAGGAATAATTATACGGCCAAATCCAATCAGGATGCGGTGTCCTTGTTAATATCAACATTCCATGTAGAAGTCATTGCTGTTAACTTTTGCCAGGTTAAAGTTTTGCAGCTTAGCTGCAATGTGAAGCAAATGTGTAAACTCACACTCTAGTTTTCGACATTAATTCCAGTTGCAGAGGTGATAGACTTGCAGTTCTGTCTGTTTCACAAGTTTGTCACATGATCACGTCCTCATGATCAAAATAGTAACTTTTAAGGACTCATGTATAGAAAAACGCTTCCCCTAAACTGCCTTTATCTGGGTTTACGCTACTATCCTAGTGTTGCATGACCTCAAAAACATTCCTAGAAGCATGCATTTAAGCTCAAAGAAGAAGCCTCTGAGACAAAAAGTATAATTATTAAAATAGATATCTTTATTTCTTATATATAAAATATATAAAGACAGTACACATATACAATACACATATACTTTTATCAGAGAGAATTTAAAAAAAGTTTAACTATTAATGTTTAATATATAAGAGAAAGCAAGAGCCTTTCCACAACGCAGATCATTGCCATGATTTCTTTAGTCTTCTTTTAATAAGAATATTGTTCTGAGCACTGTTACTATGTTCTCCTGTTGCAGAGCCTGTTCAGAGTGCCAAAGACACACTCTTACTAGCCATTACAGAAGCATTTTCTCTACTTGGAGTTTTTTTCCCAGCAAATCTAAAAGTCATCCTGGATTAAATTTTAAAAGTCTACTTAATTTAAACTGCCTTTGGTGACGTGGTTGTTAAAGGCTCTGTTCAGAACTGTGTTATCCCAAATCAGAACTTGGAGTCAAAAAGCTTTTTATTGCTATTTAATTGGTCGGACTAAAAATGGACTCTGACTGCCCTGTAAGAGTCTGATGCCAGAAGACGGATACCATCTGTATTTAAAAGTTGGCATCAGATGTGAAATAGGTTCTGATTCCAGGATTGAGTCCAGCTGAGATTTTCCACCAATTGCTTAACACTGCCAAAGTAACAGTCAAAGGCAGTAACGTCAATATGGGAAGTGATAATTAGCAACAGTGTAGCAGATATTGGCTAACCTATAGGTCCTCTGACTTCACTCCTCAGTCTCTTGCCTTTCTCCATCTTTTCGAAGGTGTCTTCTGTAATTAGAAAGGTGATGGATGGGGAGTGGATCTGTAGCAAGAAGTATCTAAATGAATTTACTCATGCCAGGATGTACATCTTTATTCTTAGGGTTTCATTTTGCTCACTACAGTCTTTAACCTGCAGTTGCAAAATGTTTTACGCCATCGCTGCCAATATGTGCTCAGGACGCCTCGTCCAACTGCCTGTAATGAGGCTTCTGAAGTTTGTTCAAATCTGTGTTTGCTTTCATGTATGTTGAGAGGAAGAAACACATATATTTATTGCTTTCCCTAGGGTTACTGAGAGACGGATCAGATGTAAAATGGACAGTAACTCAAGGCGTGGACAGATTAAATAGTTGTTTAGCAATATTTCCATAATCCTTTAGTGGAGGATGCTGTGTTGAGGACATAGATGTAGAAGCATTAGGGGTTTTTTTAGAAAGAAGAATTACCCTTTATAGACCGATTACACCAGGATCTCTGCAGTCCAACCATGATCTTATTGATCATCAGTTGAGTATTGATGTGGGGGTGTTGATGCACAGCTATGTAGGAGTTTACAGTGTGTGCATATGTGTGTATGTGTGTGTGTATGGCGAGGAAGAGCAAACCACTGAATGTCAGTGTCTTAGCCTGGTTGTGCAGCTGCATTTATGCAACAGCCATTTGCATATCTGTATATTTAAAAAAAAAAACACTCACAGTCTGACCAAAAATATTTGTCTATGCATGTAAATGCATTGTATTTTGTTGTATTCATTTCATAACAAATGTTTGTGATAAATGTGACATACACATGTTACATTTATTATTTTTGTTAAAATTGGACATATTACCTAAGCCAAATTCACTGTAGCATCTCATTCTGGATACACACGGTTGAGGCTGAATATTGACAGTTATTTCTGCTTAAAGCACAAAGACGAGTAGAATCATCCTCATCTGTATACCTGCAGATTTAATCTGTAAAATGTTTTTATTCAGTGGAACAAAGTTGATGAAAATTATCTTGTATTGCTTTATAAGGAGCACCACAGCCTCTAAAAATATCATCTCTCACTTGCTGAGGGACCCACCAGCAAAATCCACACCACAAGAAGGGTGCCCAACAGTGAATACACTGAGTAATCTATGCAGAGAATGATTATTAGCTAGTCTGGAGAAGGTTTAGGTACTGAATTTTGACTTTTATCCCACACCAATTACATGTTGATTCTGAGAGCTGACAGTGCATTTCAAGCAAACATTTAAGCTAAAGTGAAACACTGCAATATTCTGCTGCTGTACGTCCAAGTCCTGCATGTTAGCTGAATGTGAATATAAGCTTTCTGTACTTTGTTTGAAATGCAGTGTCAGCTCTTTGAGACAAGGCTCCTTTAAAAAAAAGAAAAAAAGAGGCAAACTCATACATACGGGAAACAAGATGATCAATATGCAATCTGTATGCATGTGTGTGTTTGAGAAAGAACGTTTATTTTCCCCAGAGCCTGATCGTGTGGCATCCACTGAAACAATATGTACAGTTGTTCACCTCACCCCCTGTCCTCCCTGTATCATTGAGGCCTGAAAACATCCATCAACATGGGTACAGTGGATAATGGATTTTCTTTCTATGAAATGAAATGTGAGAGAATAATGTAAATAATAACAAATGGATGATTGAGCAAGAACCATGTACTATATACTGTATGTGAAGTCTGGATTTAAAAGTAGTATTATCTGCACTTTACAAGACAAAAAGGACAATCTATGGACAAGTAAAATGAGAAATTAAAATGCATTTAATCCTTCCAAATGATCATAACCCTGACAAATAATAACAATAATGAAGCCAATAATAATTCAACTGAAATTCTGTTTAGTGTGTTTATTGTGTGCCATGTTCTTGATCTTTCCAAAAATTCTGTGTTTTTGCTGGCATTCACTATGGAAATATGCGAGAGGTGTTGTTTGAATGTTTATCCAGCCTTTTCCTTCACATTCCTCTGTTCGCAAGGTATAAAGTCTACAAATGTTTGAGGGCTAATTTTAGCTGAGGAGTGTCTGCGCTGATACAAAATGCCATGAATCGATCAAAGGCCGCTTTGTTGTTATTCTTAGGACATCCAGCATCTTTGTAGCCACGGGCAGTGTGGAGGACATTTTCAAGCGCCTCCTGGTATCTTCAGCTTCTCCCTCCTTTAAGTGCACGGTATATGCTCCCAGCAGTTTAAAGAGAGAGCAGGGTGTACTAATAATAGCCTTTTCTTTTTTTTTTTTTTTTGGGCAGAGAAAAAAGATAAGAGGAGGAGATGTAGAGGAGGGTGGAAAGGAGATGGCAAAGGAGAAGGCAACATTTTTAAAGAAATCCTTCACTGTGAACTTTTGGCATTACATTCCTGGCATCAGTCGCCTTCATGTGCAGTCACAAACATATCTGATATTCTCCTGCTAATGTTATCAATTATTTCATTATCAGCTAATTTGCTGATCATATCAGTATGAAAAAGCACAAAATAGGAAGGAACATTTTCAGTTCACTATCAGATGTGACAGAAAACACCATCAAACCTAACATTTGAGAAGATGCACAATGAAACTTGGATGTATCCTTGGGAATCAAAAGGGGACTGCTTCAGCTCCACTTTGGAAAATAGGGAGGGAGTTTGTCTTTGTATTTTTTTGTTGTTTTTATAGACTCATAAAGTCTGCTGGTACAATTTAGAGAATACAATCTAATTTAATGTGTCCTGTCTTTGAGCTCATCCTTCACTGTTGTCCTTTTATGTCTGTGCACTTCAAGGTGCTTTCTTCCCTCACATTGCTTCACCTTAACTGTCATATCTACACCTGCTAACACATTTTTAGGGCTAGCTGCCGTCTAGTCTTCTGCTCTCTGCTATCTTTAGCCTGCTTGTGGCTTAACTACAGTTCTGCATTGGGAGCGAGAACACTTGGGGCCTCGGTACTGTAGCTACATCTCTGCTGTAGTCATTAGTCTTGCTTTGATCCAGCGATGCAGTGCAGCACTCTGCAGCTCGCTCTGCTGAAACCAGGGCAAACAGGGAGAGGGAAGCAGGATGGAGCAGCATGGCTGAGTCCGACCGAGTGCACGCACAGTGGGAGCGCAGGCCTGCTGCAGGTGTCTGCTGATGCCCCATTGTCGTTGTGAGGGAGGAGTGAGTGTGAGTGTGGGGGGGGTATGTGTTGTTTGTCAGGGAAGGTAGCATGCCCACAGGAGCACGGTTGAGCAGTCGTACAAGCTTGCACCATGCTTACCAGCTTGTAATTAGGAGACGAGCGCTGTGGGACTTAGCGCTGCTAATCCAACAGGGCAGCCCTGGCACCAGACCACACCCCATTATTAGGAGGTATTCAGCCTTACACTCATTAACTCCTGCCCTGATAACAGGTACTGAAAGTGTGTCCTCATCTGAGACCCCCTGAGGTGATTTAAGATGTTTAGAGCATTTTAAAGGTTCCGTTCAGACTGTTTTTTTCTATTAAATTGTGTCTGTGGCTCAGCCTTTTGACTTAAAAAAAACAGATAAACATGATTTGAGATAGATGCTCAGTTTTACATTGTTTGTTCTGTGATGGAGAAAAGGAAGAGGAAAGCATTACTGCCCTCTAGAGGTGCTGTTGCAGAAATGACTGATTTTCTGAAACCAGTCATTTTTTATAAGAATGTCTTTGAAATAAGTGGCAAAAGGAAGGCCTTCGATGTGCATAAATGCCCTTGGATTCATTAGTTTTATTTTTTTGAAGTGGCAAGATAAATTGCAGCAGCATTGTGTTTGCAGACATGATAGGACACATGTTCTCTCCAGAGTCATATGGAGGATCAATACACTCGTATTGTGTCATAGGTGCATTGAATATCCACCAGTACATGCCCACCCTCCTCCACCCCTCTGGGGTTGATAAATGGGCTTGGTTAAGGTCAGCCAACCATGCATCCCATCTAGCAGAGGACAGTGAACCTGTCACACAGCACAAACACACCGGCGGACAGATGCTCCAAAGCTCCTAAGCCTGCACTAACCAGGCAACATGAAGTAATATGAAAGACAAAACAGTATGGAAAAGGGGAGAAAATCCTCTTTCACATAATGATGATGTGCGTTCAATAAATAATGAGGGGACAGGTCACAGTGAACAGTGCTTATCAGGCTGCAAGATAAACTTCACTACCAGGTGTCAGTGTGTTGTGAGCCCAGGACAGCCTCCTGACCCGGGACGTGAAGGCTCTGGTAAACACAGTGGGCCATCACTGGGACAAAAGTGGCTTTGATCTGAATTATGTGAAAAGGTTGTGCAATCCAGTGTCATCTGGAGTGACAGTATATGAAATTTAAACGAAGCCAGTTTACAACTTTTTCCAACCCAAGGTGTCAGGAATAATCGGGAGTGTAGGAAGCTTTATGAATGAAAGGACAACAGCAAAAACCTCTGTTGGATTCATGTGGAGCAGGGTGTTTGTCACCACTTTCCCACAAGTCACTTCTATGGGTTATAGGGTAAGTTGTAATTGTAATGCGTTTTTATGGGTCATAACTCATATACTAGAGCATTTAAGAAAAAAAATCTTTGATCGGTCCCCAAATTATGAAAAGCCTTATTATGTCTAATTGATACTGTTGTAGAGACACTCCATCTTTCAGAGGTGTTCAAACATCTTGGGGGTAAAAGCCCTTTCTCTTTCTTTCACTTAAAAATTAAAAATGCAGTATTTAGGATTTAGTCCCATTTAGTGATGATATTATAGACTGCAACTAAATTAACACCCCTTGCTTCACCCTCCCTTTTCATACTTCTGCATAGGAGAATGTAATGAATACAAGATATTCTGATCTGTCAGCTGCAACCGCAAACAAGATCAGTTGCGGAGTCCTGCCCTGAAATAGATGTAAAACTAAACTCCGTTCAATCTCCAGTTCTCTGAAAGTTTTTGTGAAAGAGGACAAGCTTCATGGACATACTAAGACAACTGCATACAGCGCCACCAGTCACAATTGTTGCTAATTCTCCCAATGGATGATTATAGTATTGCAGCAAAAAAGATTAAAAAAAAAAAAATCCCCTTCAGCCCGAAAAACATCGTCATCATAGCATACAATCATAAAAGAGATATCTTTAAAACTGCTGACTAGACACATGATCTTTTTTACTCTTTTTTTTTTAATTGTCATTTAGCACATGGAGATTTTTCATGTTTTAAATCAACTAAATGCCCATTAAATAGGATTTAAAATCTGTTAACATGGAAATATCTTATTTGACGTATGTGCAACTTTGTTAATATGTAGATTAACATGCAGATTAAAAATAAGAGGGGCCATTTTGGGGTCTGGAATCTAATCCTTGTAATGCATCCATGACCTGCTCCGTCTGTTGCCCTCATTCTAAAGTAACAAAACAACTATTTTTATTTTCAGGTGACAATACACAAACAAAAACATAATTATGGATATTGTATTCAGTTTTGATAACAGAGCCTCCTAAATTCACACTCTGCACCCTTTGACAGTTTTTGTATTCATGGCCTATAATGCTTTTTTAAAAGGCATGATTTTTTCTTTTTTTAAACCAATCAATAGAGCAAGTAATAATAACTTAAGCATTATTTTAACCCTTTATAGGGTATTCATAGAAATACTCTGAAATTCAAAATATCAATATTAGTGTGTTATTGGAAGACTTAACAAGACTTTATTACTTTTGTGAAATTTTTGCATTTTTTTTATTGTCATGTAGAAAATAAAGGTCAGTGAAGTTACCGTATTTGGTTCCTTGCTCATATATGACAAAAAAAAAAAAAAAAAATCCAGGAAGTACATATAAAAAATACAAGAAAAACACATGTTTTGTGAAAGGAACGTGTAGTTTAGAACATTAGAACATCACTTTTAGAACATTAGACCTACATCAGTGCTGATCCAGACCCCTGTCCACAGCCACATGACCCCTTTGAACGTCATTCCTTACATTAGTACCATTACTTCATGGTACCGAACAAAGCAGGTCCACTCACTGTTCCTGCAGAGGTGGACCTTACAGACCCTGGAGACCACATTGGACCTGAGATTGTTGCCTCACTTTCCTCACTGTAAGTGGTGCTGTCACTGTGAAATGACCAAAAATAGTCACTCGCTCGATAAAGGGTTAAAAGGTGTTTTATGGCACAAGCACCAGCATGTCTTGATTTGACCCAGATGCATTGTTACATGCACTTATTTACATTTTAAGTTCCAGATCAACTTCTGTTATTGAAGTGAAGCCTGGCCAAGAATGCAGAGCCTACAAAAAAAAAAAAAAAAAAAAAAAAAAACCCACACCATAAATATAAAACATTCATGAATGGGAGCAGTTCAGCCAATGCTCACGAAACCTGAAAAGACAGACAAAAAAAGCCCCTGAAAGCATTAACAAATACACTGTTTTTTAAAAGCCTTTCTTATATGGAGGTGTAAAGATAGTTGTTGTTTTGATTTATTAAAACAACAAACTATTTGATTGACACGTCAAATTGTACAAAGCCACACATCACAGTCCCATTAAATGCAGACTTAAACTGGTGAAAACTAACGCAGTGAGGTTTGAATAAGGATCTTTGCTCTTATCTCGATCAGTTGAAACTGCATCCTTGCCGTTAGCCACGTACACATCTTGTGGAAGCCATTTCCAACACGACAAACCAGAGAAAGAATGTCAGAGGCTTTAAATATCCTGCGTGAGTTAATATTTCATCAACATCTCAGTCCCAAGGCCTCTTCCCCCTTTTACATCCCACTTCCAGCCCTGAGACTGTGCACAGAGCAGGAACGGGAAATTTGTAATGCCTCAACACCACTGCATTTAGTCCTACCAGTTCCTTTTTGCCTTCCTCAACCTTTTCCCATCATGTCGTCTACAAATAAATTCCCTGCTTGCCTTTCTGCAGATAGAAATGCATATTCTTTCACCGCTTTTATCATGCCCAATATGAAAGATGTTATCAGAACACGGAGGGGTCATTAAGTCTTGATGAAATGCAGACATTTAAAAACGCTGTGCAGTCCAAGTTTCAGTGACGAAGAGAAAATTAGCGGTGCGGTGTCTCGCTGTGTGGAGCTCATGGTGAATTTGTCCCACCGCGCTCACATCGTCTATTCATTTTGTACAAAGACGGGCCTCTTGGCTGAAATAAAGCCTCGTCATCACCTGGTACATGACACTACTTGTATTCTTTTACCCAAATACTAGTTCTTCAATAGCATATTAACAGATGCGTGTATTTCTACAAAAATCTATTGTGAGTTATGAAAAATGTATCATAGCAGAGACTTGTTCAGCGTGTAATCCAGCCACAGAAAATGGAATATTATGTTCATTATTATGTTTTCAATAGTGTATAATCCCCTGAAAATGAGGCGTGTTAGAGCAGGTCACCTGCATAATGTTAACCATGTCACACCACTACGTTTGTACACTAACTCACAGTGTAGTTTTTTTCTTTTTTCCTGCTTTACAGTGGGTACCATCCAACATTAAGGTGCATTACTGTCACTCAAATAGCTCAGAATGAACAAACCAAGCACTCACTCTGGGAATTGTGCATATTTTTTTTTGGCCGCTGTAAAGGAGAGTGAGACAAGGAGAATCCATTTGGTGGTCACTCTGTAGTTTTACCACCAGATGTCATAATGTGTCACCCAATGAAATTTCAAAGTGTCTAGAAGCGATATTTTATTTATATAACAAAGGGTCAGGTGATTGTATCACAAGACCGAGGGAATGAGGGAAATTTTTTACGGACGTCCATCCATGTTGCATCCACACAAACCAATTAAAAGACATTCAACGCACATAAAGGACATGGGCAAATTATGAGTAAGAAGAGTCACTGGAAAAAAAAAAAAAAAAAAGATAATTGTATAAAATGCGCATTTAGTCATTTAGTTGGTGTAAATAAACACATGGGGGAAAAAAATTGGTCACATTTCTAATCAACCAATAGATAATTATCACATAACTCATAATGGTATTTTGCTGTAAATAAATAAATAGAAATATCAAACCCTGTTGTAGTGGAGAGTGGGCCGGTCATGAAATTCACTTACTTAGTTACAATTAAACATGATGCTGAGACTGTTTTGCAAATTAGTCACACTATATAACAAAACAATAATGTGATTCTAAATAAATCATTAAAACATCCAATCAGTCTATTAAACATGTTTAAATTAAATTAATCATTTCTAATATTCTTTGTTATTTTGTCGTACTGAGACGAGCAATGATCACTGATATAATGTGAATGCTAAAGTTGAAGTCAGATGTCAAGTCTGTATGTTACATTTACATAAAGATGCACAAGAGCCCATCCTGACAGCCTAATGCTACTGCTCTCAGCTGTACTTTTTAGCATTTGCCTCCAACTTTATTGTTTTTGTCATATCATTACTACTCTAGTGTCAATATCCAACAAACTTCAACATGAAACAAGTGAATTTCCAGCTGTGTAACAGATTCTTAAAAAAAAAAAATAGTGCGTTGACCCCATGGGGATCCACAGGTTCTAGATGTGGCAGTTTTTATGCTGTTGTATAATGGTGCATGCTGTACCGCATTTGTCCAGCAGTCACCGCCAAAGTGTTCTGGCCAAAGCAACGTGATTGTAAGGCTATTGTATTCCAAAATGACTAATATCTCCCAAAATACTGGTCCTATCATCATGTCGTTTTCACTACTGTCTTCCTTGACCAAAAATACATGAGCGTGCCAAACTGAAGCTTTCAACTCTTTCCGGATTTTGTGAGAATTTTCAGACACACGCACACAGAGGCCACTTGGCTTTTATAATATAGACACTCCTTAACATTAACATAGATACTTATGATATAGATCAGCTAATGTTGGTTAAAACAGAAAATAATTTTATCGTTAAAATCTTAAAAATGTAGACGGGCAACAATTTAAAAGGAAAAACCAACATAAACGCATCTTAGTAAAATGTTGGAATAACTTCACTGTGATTTCGTATTCATGCTTCAACTGTGTAATCGCTACTGATGGAATGAACACCGTTTAGCCAAAAGATATTCCAACATTTGGTGATGTTGGTGGAGAGCACTGTCTAACACATTGGCTCAAGATGTTAGGATGTGATCAATAACTTTTTTATTCACATTAAACCATTCAGTGTGTAGGACCTGAAGCGTTGTCGTCCTACAATAGACCCCTCCTCTCGCATCAGTTTTTTCCTTTAACTTGTCACTTGGTATAAACTCAACATCACTACTTTCAACTTGCCTTCCTGGCTTAACTTTTACTTGATTTATTGTAGTTATACACACAGTTTTTCCCACTGTAAAGTAAAAGTAAAAGTATATAGTATATAACGAGAACCAAAACTAGTCACTAGGGCGTAAACTGTCCCAGTATTTTACTATTATATATGTCTTTGTATTCATTTTACTGCTGTAGATTTGAACAAACTTATAGACTGTTGGTGGTTTAACCTATAGCACTGCATAATATTCTAAAAGATCATCATATACTTGTAGTGTCTGTATCTAAAAAAAAGTCAACTTTTCATAAGATCAGAAAAACAGACCTGTGTTTTGTGCTGTGACAATACATTTTCATAGAATCCACAAGGGTTTATTTAGTTCAAGAATGAAGATATATTTTTAAGCCATTAAGGAGTATTTAATCCTCCAGTTTGTCACGAATGTTCAAAAACAATGTGGAGATATGTAGTTTTCATTGGACCTAGAGGGAATGACAAATGTAAATCTGAACAGTAACTAAAGTTGTCAGATGTAATGAAGTAAAAAGTATACATCATATTTATATATCATATTTATGCAGAGGGGGAAATTCAGATGTCCTTCAGCTCAGGAAAAGAAGAGAAAGAAAAATAAACTCAAAATAGATATCAAAATCAGTAGGGTAATTTACAGAATATCAGAATCAGAATTAGAATCTTGTTTATTATTATTATTATTATTATTATTATTATTA